>OX155644.1:13597500-14197500 GCA_944567765.1 Carterocephalus palaemon | reverse complement strand
GATGCAGCTTCTAATGGTGAAAGAATTTTTGAAATCTGTCCAGTAGTTTTTGTGTGAAAACATTACAAACAAATCTTTCCCCTTTATAATATTAGTATAGAAGTATAGATTATAGTGTTTTGGTGGAGCGCCATCTTAAAGCGAACTAAGAATAACTTCGACAAATATGACATGAAATATATTTTATCTATTTTGTTGCGATCTATTGTATGCATGTCTGGATACCTATTCCATCTGGGTAACGTGAAAGTGAAATTCAATTTGAGCGAATAGTTTTTAGTAACCGCGCGGTTGTCGGTCGTTAGTATAACTGAACACTTTTTGCGAACTTTTTGCCAGGGTTATTGTTTTCTATGAACCAGTGTTTTTTTTTTTGATCCGTCGGGTAACGAGGTATCTCAATAGTTCAGTTCAGTTCTACAAAATATAAAAACAATTCAATGGCTACAGTTGCGAGAGAAACGAATTATAAGGCAAGTAGGTACGTTCACTTGGGAGCGTCCACAGCCCAGTGGCTCGCAGATTCAATGTGATCGAAAGAGTTAAGCAACGACGGGCGCGATCGGTTTGTGATTCAGATGGGTGACCACTAGTGACAAAATTTCATAGGAGCTACCGTGCTTCGGAGGGCACATTAAGCCGTCTGTCCCGGTTGTTTTCAATTTTGAAAACAGTCGTCAAGCCTTGTTTTGCCTTCGGGTGGCTTGAGAACATTCGATACTTGGCCACTAACCCTTCCACCAATCTGCATTGGAGCAGCGTGGTGGAGAATGCTTTAGACCTCCCGCAGCTGTTTTTGAAGAGTTTTACCCACAAGTACGATTAAATAAAGTTCAGAACGCCTCACACGCTTTCGACTTGCCGACTTGCAGTTCTCTCTGCAGCTATTCCATGTGCGTTATCAACTTCAGGCGTTATTGGAATACACGACAAAAATGTGAGTGCAACGCATTATCTAAATTAGCCTTCGAACAGTTCTCAAGCAGTGTATTTAAATAACATTTTAGCCTTTACTGCTGCATAAAAATGCTTAAGTGAAAAATAAGCCAAGTGACTTAGCGCCGGCGCCGCGCCGCGCTCCGTTGACTGAAATCTCAGACAGCACTGTATGTTTATTCAAACCACTGAGTTAAATATACATTCAAACGCGTTTTCAATATTCTCCTCAACGCTTTCCAGACTCTGTTACTTCACACATAAAGCTCAAAATGCATGCTAATTTCCCACTAAAAGTTAATTTTTACCGTCTGCGTTATATGCATATTATGCAGATGTAAACATGAATTTTCCGGAATCTCTTTACCTCGATAGGAGCCCCAAGGCGGCCGAATGCGGAGCGCATTCAAATGTATGCACATTTATTTGCTCCGTGAAATATGAAAACTGCCATAAAAACTTGAAGCTCGCAGTTAGCGCCGGACAGATAACAGAGCGTTTGCTGTGCCGCATATTGGCCTATTATGGTGCGGTATTACGTTGTTCTGATTTAGGGATTAAATGTTCAATTTTATTTAAGGTCAGAATTTATATCTATTCGAAGGGATGAAGACCGCCCGCGCAGGCCAAACCCACTGACTATATAATTGATTTGTGTTATTTGTGTTTTTTCAATCAATAAATTAATTATAAAATAACGTAGCAATTTGTTTATAAAATATTCAAACAAAATTTATTGTAAATAAATTTTAATTATATTAATAAAAAATAAATATTGTTTGTCTGTAAATTCAGTTTACGGACGATAATTATATTTCTTAGCATTTTATAAAATAAAGGACTACTTAAAGGTTAGCCCGCCCTCGGAGAGAAGTTTCTCCAGCTTCACTTTAAGTTCAAAAATAATGGACATGTATCAAATTATTAAATTGTAAATTTTGAAAAGAGTAACTACGAGTTTCTTGTCGTGTTCTTCTCGGTAGCATCAACTTTGTGAACCGGCGGAAGATAAAATTAATATAATCACGTTAATTAAGCGTATACAAATACAATATAACTGAAATAAATGAATTTAAATCTGAATCTGACAGCCAGTAAACTGTAAAATTACGCACTACCTGACATTGATTTGTCAAACAAAGGGTCCTTATTATTAAAGTGCCTTATTATCCAGCATCGTCATCTCGTCTCCAACAATTGCGTCGCGGAACTGGAAACATTTCGCGCGCGCCAATGATAATAGGGATAATGAGTGCCGTTAAAATAATTATAATTGTTTCCAACCGGACCGAGGTGGATAAAATTCTTAATGAGTTCAGGGCTGGCTCGGATGTGCGCGGGCGGGCGCGCTCGTAATGAGAATGTCTTTTGTCTGTGCCATCCCTCACGTCACTTCACCTGCAACTTTTCTGGTTTATTGTATCATGATGCCAGAAATACTGCTTCGTTTTATGCGGAACTTTTTAATTCTTTCTGATATTCGACAAGAGATGGCGCCACTTGTATTACATCTCTAGTCTTAGCTCGAAGGGAAACCCTGCAAAAGCCTGCAAGAGCGAGAAGTGCACGGTGGTTGTAGGCCAGGAGTCGATTCGGTATGGATGAAACTTCAGACGATTAATAGAAATAATTTAACTACACACCAAAACAGGGTACAAATGGCGAGTTTAATGCAGTGGTCATTCAGGGTCCTTGGCCCTGGAACGCCACTTCTATGCAATGTGTGTGGTGCAGAGTTTAACGGTGCTTCGAATGTAGAAAATCGCTAAACAACTGACTTTGATAGAAACTAAACAGCACCTCATCACAGCTTCACATGTTGAACCAATAACTTATTACGGGTAATAAGGGTTCATTATAACTTATTACGCCCATGACAACTGTGACTGACTTTGAACAAGACTCAATTAGGGACTGGGATGGTTAGTCCAATTAGTTCAGAGAGTTAATTAGAACATTAGTTGGTCAGTTCGTTAGTAGGTATGAGGACTGGGGACTGTTAGTGATAGTTAGTCCTGTTAGTTGATGTTAGTAATAGTCCAGTTAGTACTTGTTAGTAGGAGTCTCGTTCTAAGTCAGTCACAGATGCGTTGCTACCCTTGAGGACTAAGATGGTCGCCTCTAAAGAAGTGTAACCGGAATCCACACCTTTCCAACCGGACCACAATTGCTTTAAAAACAATTATTACACGGCAGAAATGGTACTAGGTACCGTGGCGGGCGGTGGTACTGCCCCGGGCGAACTCTATATGAATTTGAAATGAATTTGAAATTTGTTGCAGCTGCCGATCCTCATATTTCTATTAAATATTCCAAATGCAATTTAATTAAGGAATTGTATAACATTGAGCGCTCTTTATATGGAATGCAGTCTGCTAATTTGCGTAAAGCCAGCCATTATTGATGTCAGTTTTGTTCTGCCGTGCTCAATTTAAGTCCAGGTTCGTTTATCATATTATGTCCAAAACCCAAGATATTTTTCATAATGGCTATTAATGAAACTTGGCTGAGGGAAGGTGAGGACGCCCGCGCCCCTGTCGTACCCGGTTACAAATTCTCGCATAAAACCCGCCCACCTGAGGTGCGCGCTCGCGGCGGAGGGGTTGGGTTTTACATTCGAAAGGGTATTCGCATGCGAGTGCTTTCTCATCCAATCTGTCCAACCGTAGAACAGATGTGGCTAAGCTTCAACTTCAATGGAAAAACTCTTCTCGTAGGGACTGCATACCGACCACCGTGGTTGTGTTTTCAAATCTTTGTAGATGCTCTCACCGATTCGCTCTCTTCATTTGAGTGGCATAACTACACTATTTTATTAGGTGACTTCAATGTCAATCTTCTAAACAAACAGCATAATTACACGAGTGCGCTAAATGAATTCCTTAATGTAAAGAGATTAACACAGCACGTGAACGTACCCACTCACTTTACCGATCACAGTGAGACGCTCTTGGACCTAGTCTGTACAGACGCTCCTATCTCGAACATCAAGGTCAAGCATATTGAGGAGCTAAGTAGTCACGCGTTTATATCGTTCCTATTGAATACAGTAAAAATTCGTAAACGCTCAAAATTAATAACGTACAGATCTCTAAAGAATATTGATTTGAACCTTTTTCAGGAAGATCTGCTTGCTGCCGATTGGAAACGCACAAAAGACTTATCAAATGTAAACGAGATGACAACGCTATACACACGGCAAGTGATAAACTTATTTGATAAGCATGCACCCATTACAAATTCATATATTAAAGCTCAGCGACACCCCTGGGTGACATTCAATGTCCGTCAAATGATGAGAACAAGGAATAAAGCTCAGACTAGGGCGTATAAAACTGGCCTGGATATTCACAAGATCTACTACAAGGACCTTAAAAATGTAGTTAATACTGCCCTTTATACAGAAAAAAAGGCCTATTTCACTCATTACATTAATTCTAACCTCGCTAGACCTCAAATTATGTGGAAATACCTAAAGGAACATGTCACAATGAAGAAAAACAGCGACTTATCTTTACCACCAGCTATAAATGATCCCGATCGCATAAACGATCATTTTTTAAGCGTTCCGGGTAGAAGTGAGGCACCGCTTTCAAATATTACCTTTTACCACTTTCATAGTCACGGGACGGCTACGTTCGACTTTTGTACGGTCACTGCGACAGACGTCAGTAAAGCTATAAAGAGTTTGTGTTCAAATGCTATAGGTGCTGATGGGATCTCTCAAGAAATGTTGTTGTTAACGCTATCAAGCACACTTGAAGTTCTCACTGCTATCATTAACACGTCTTTTGAAACAAGCACTTTCCCAAATTTATGGCAGCAAGCAATTGTTAAACCGATACCTAAGAAGGATAATCCAGCTGAAATAAGGGATCTAAGGCCTATAAGTATCTTACCAAACTCGTCAAAGATTCTGGAAAAAATCGCGTGTGACCAACTGAAAAGGTATCTTGAGACGAACGACATTTTGCCAAATACTCAGTCTGGTTTCAGGCAAAAAAGAAGTACAACGACCACTCTGATGGATGTTGTGGACGATCTGCTCAATGCACAGTGTGAGGGCGAGATTTCTATCCTGGTCCTGCTTGATTATACACGCGCCTTTGACTCAGTAAATATACCACTTCTCTTATCAAAGCTAGAATATTACGGACTAAGCGCTAAAGCGGTAAAATGGTTTGACAGCTACTTTCAGAACCGTTCGCAAGCGGTAGTTTTGGAAGAAGCTAATGGGGAAAAGCGGTCGTCATGTAGGAAACCGTTAAAAAGGGGTATTCCACAGGGATCCATCATTGGGCCTTTACTTTTCATATTATACAGTGCAGACGTAATCAAGCATATACAGTACTGTAAGTATCATATATATGCTGATGACCTTCAAATATACATCTCTTGCAAACCATCGGAGGTCAAAACTACTGTAGACCAACTTAACTCTGATTTGCAGCGCATTTATGATTGGTCCGAAAAAAATACGCTTGTTCTCAATCCACAGAAAACAAAATACTTACTGATAGGCACTAAAAAAAAAGTTTTACAAGTAGCTGCAAGTAATATTAATATTTTTGTGAACTCAGAACCTATACAACGCGTCAAAGAAGCTCGTAACTTAGGCTTACTCATGGATGAATCACTACGGTTTGAAAACCACGTGGTTGGTATAGTTAGAAATTGTTTCTACCGATTGAAAGTGCTCTACAGAATTAGACCATTTATTGGGCCTGAATTACGTGCAAAACTCTGTGAAAGTATAGTGCTTTCGAAGCTAAACTACGCTGACACCGTAATTGGCCCTAGGCTTCTGGTACGCTCACAGAATTTAATTCAGCGCGTTCAAAACGCCTGTGCCAGATACTGTTTTGAGATACCGCCACGTGCACACGTAACCCCATACCTTAATAATGCGAATATGCTAAAAATGAAATATCGTAGAATGTTACATTTCGCCACATTGCTATTCGGGGTTGTCCAAACGGAATCTCCACCTTACCTTTATGGAAAATTACGATGGCTAAAGTCTTGTAATGTAAAATATATAACAAGGGGTTCCTCGTATAAACTTAGTTATAACAGGGGTTGTTCGCACGCTTTTCGGGGTAGTTTTCAATATAATGCGACTCATTGCTGGAATAATCTCCCGCCACCTATCAGGAGCCTTAAATCGATTCAAAACTTTAAAATTAAATTCAAAATGCATCTCCTAAACATACAAAAAATTTCAACATAAAATCACACACATTCACTCATACGCGTACACACACACACACACATATATACACACACACACACACACACACACACACACACACACACACACACACACACACATACACACACACACATACTTAACTTAAATCTGCTACTCCGGGTATCCACATTATGCTAATTTTAAAATTATAGAAAAACCCATGAAATTGTTCCTTTTTTTCTACCTAAAAATATTTATAGTATACCTAGTAGTTGTAAACAAATGTACACCACTGCCCAAACTACTTCAACTGGGGCGCACTGAAAACCAGCAGCTGAGGTTTTATGCCAAAGCATAAGCTGAGTGCGCTCCAATTTTTCACTGGTGGCAACAGCTGTTTTGAAAAAAAAAAAAAAAAACGTGTTAATACCTAATAATAATAATTTGTAATAATAAGTGTAATAATAATAATTTAAGTTAAACCTAATTTAAGATTTTTTTTTTTTTATATTACTGTTTTTTGTCTCCTCGTATTTTTTATTATCATGTTTTTTATTTTAGATTTAAGTCTTATTGTATTTTTTATTTTTATTTTTTGTATTGCTGGTCACTGGTGAAAATAAAAGCTATTCTATTCTATTCTATTCTATTCTATTCTATAATCTGATCTAGATATTTTACTATTATTTATAGTTAGAGGTGGAAATTCTGGTGTTGGCTTATTTTTTGGAGCAGATATATTCCGACTTGTGACTGCGTTTGAGGCTAATCAGCTCTGTTGGCTGTCGTTGACTTTACCAGCAAGTCGCTTTATTGAGTCCTTTCCATAAATACAAGCGACCAGACGAAAGCGCTCAGTCATGGAAAGTCTCCAGACACGTGAAATACATTTCCGGAATCTATTCTGTGCTGCAACCAGCCTGCAGCCTCGCTTCACATTGTTATAAATTTAAATAATAAATCAGCCACATTCGGCGCGGCGAGCGTCCATCATTTGTCCTCGAAATAAATTATGTCGGTATATCATCGTATGCATCTAAATTATGAAATATCTCATATGAATAGCACATTCGTCCCGGTGGACTTATATTTGCGATGTCGGTGGATTAACCATTTTTTGTTTTTTATTCTATGCAAGGCTTTCCTACGTCCTTGACGGGGCTCCGTACAAAATTCCTTGTGTGACGTGTTTTAAAATCACTAATACATTGCTACATTGGAAAGTTTCATAGAAAGTCTTGTCCAATCGTATGGATCTTGGTCACTTCAATCCTTGAACAAGATCATCCGCTTTTGGAATTTTTAAATAAATTATATAGTTAATGAAATCCGTTGTGAACATAAAATTGATTTTTACTAGCCCTTTGTTCAAATGAAACTGTTCGTATTGGTACTTTGCAAATCAAAAAAATTCATTACAAATATTGTAATGTGTTGTGATAATAAGATTTTATCATTTTTTTTCTTATTTTGTATTGCTGTCTCTCTGTCATTGCATAGACCAACGTCTCCAAGTCTACGCGTATTTGCCACGATAAAGGTACAAAGACATTTGAAATTACCTACACAGCATTACGAATTACCATTTCTGGCGTGTGACATCAGCCTGAATAAACAAGAATTCAAAACACATCGCCAAGCGTAGCGCGGACCTCGTGGGTGTGCAGGCTCCGCCCACGTCCTGCTTACACTTCATTTTAGTATAAATAATTGATCACTGGGCAAGGGTACGAATTCGAAGATCCTCGGAGTGCGATTATACCGCGCGTAACGCCGAAGAGGGCTACAACTTTATGTTTTCATGATTCTGTAGGACTCGGAGAGGCGAGGTGTAAACGAAATAATATATCGTGTCGTATCACGATTCCGTCGTATAGTATTTGTATAGAGAATGTGATTTGTATGAGCTGAAAGTGCTTCACTTTAAATGGGTAAACGTTTAAATCGTACGGTGTTCTGCACCGTAGATCCTGCGGATTATACGAGCTTGTTAAATACCGAGTAAAGGCATATTAATTTATATGCTCCTCGTTTTTTTTAAATTCGGTTAATAAGGAACATTTGTTACCACGCGGTTTAACTGTGGGTAACTAGTACTGGGATATGACTAAATAATAAATGACAGACGTTGAGATTTGTTCAAATTCATCGTCCGGATCGGACGTTTCATTAGGACCCAAACGATAAATCGGTTCGTTTCCCGCGCCGCCGCCGCCCAGCCCACATCTCGTTGATAAGTCACTCTTGTAAGATAAATGGCGTTCATTATAAGATACAGGGTGAATTTTTTAGCACTCTGGGAAATATATCGGTGCGTGAAAACGGAGTGGGTGCCATAAAAGATTATTGATAGGCACAATATTTCTTAATTTTCACGCTAGGATCGTTTTACTTATTAACATGTTTTGTATCACCGCTTTACTCACGTTCTCTATTAAGCTTCATCAAATGTTGGTATATAAACAATGCTCTACCTTGTATATTAACTTAACCTTTAGAAAGTGAAGGGTTAATCATATTTTTTCCTCGACAAAATTGTTTTCTTACAATTTGTAGAACCAAAGTTGTTCGAAAGTCTAATATTCAAACGCAAGTCCCTACTACTTACGCTCGCATATATCTTCATACGCATTCAATTTTCCCCAGTGAGATGAAAGTGACATGACATGACACCATGACACGTACGTGAATAAATATGCATACATACATAAATTTACGCTTGTGTCTGGGTTTCCTACCCCAGTATCCCTGTTCGATTGAGTCTTCCTAAACAATAATAAAGTCTTCCTAGACAATTGATTAACAGGGATAGATGCCGATATCGTGACAAACTTCTTTATGGAAAGAGCTCTTTCTAGAGCTTCGAAAACGCGATGTGTGTGAGTGTGGTACTACTACCTCTTCGGTCTCCATGTGCATTGTGTTGGATGGATGGTCCATTGAGATATGTTTTTCACGATTTTTGGACAGTATCTATGTAAACAAAGCCACATTTAACTAACTGAATTACTAAACTCAGATGAAGAAAAATCAGATGCAGTCAAAATAAGTGGTCAATACCACTGTTAAACTGATTTTTGCAGTCAAAAGTAGTCTTAACCAGTTTATCCCTGTAACATATCCACTAACTGAAAGTTGGCAGCCCTGCAGGATCGTCTCCGGAAGTCCCGCCCAACAGTATTATTAGTCACGCCGATATTTCGGCGGTGTCGTTATTTGTAACGACGCACCGTTACCGTTACTATTCAAAGCTGTAGTTTTGACCTAGATTATTATTGCTGGAACTAATAGTTAGTAATCTGTGGTAGTAGTGAAAATAGTATAAGAACGATATTCTGTTTCTGACAACTGTGTGACTCTTCGAAAGCCGCGTAGACATGTATCATTTGCCCGATCCGATCACCGTATCCGTATCACCGCGCGTGTGGACTGCGATCTATAAAATAAATGACTACTTATGCTGGATTTCAATAACCTATCTACGGATAGAATTGGCTATCGGAGATAGAAATTTGACATAAGTTCCAAATAAAATGTGTCACATTTCTATCTCCGATAGCCAAATCAATCCGCAGATAGGTTATTGAAATCCAGCATTAGACGATAAAAGTCTTTGGTGCGAAGTTCCTATCTCTAACTTGAACTTAAAGTGTAAGTTCATAAATATTGTATCAAATTATTCAATTGTAAATTTTGAAATGAGTAACAATCGAATTTCTTGCCGCGTTCTTCTCGGCAGCATCAACTTTGTGAACCGGCGGTAGATAAAAAATATAATTACGTTCATTAAGCGTATACAAATACCATAAGTAGGTGGTAGAGCCTATAGGGAACCAATTGGTTTTACATGAAACCTAATTGGTTCCATATAGAGTTCGCCCGGGGCAGTACCACCTAGTACCATTTCTTCCGTGTAATAATTGTTTTTAAAGCAATTATGGTCCGGTTGGAAAGGTGTTGTTTTCGGGTAACACTTCTTTAGAGGCGACCATCTTAGTCCTCAAGGGTAGCAACACATCTGTGACTGACTTAGAACGAGACTCCCACTAACAAATACTAACTGGACTATTACTAACACCAACTAACAGCACTAACAGTCCCCAGTCCTCATACCTACTAACGAACTGACCAACTAATGTTCTAATTAACTCTCTCAACTAATTGGACTAACCATCCCAGTCTCTAATTGAGTCATGTTCAAAGTCAGTCACAGTTGTCATGGGCGGCAGCGGATGGGCGGTGCTGCAAAAAAAATATTAGCCAATAAACTTGGGAAAATGAGCTGGCTAGATTTATTTGCACCCAAATATACTTTGGTATACTGCAGTTTCTTGCTTCCTTCAGACCAGACCACCTATGTCTAGACCACTTATGTCTAATTGTATTAAACTCATTAATTTTGAAACACGTATCGTTTGAAAGGGTATATATATTTCGAATAACAGGCCAAATTGATACCATTATTGCATACATACGAGTAACATTGTCAAAAACTATAAAAACTTCCAACGGTCGCGTAGATCCTATCCTCTCCAACATTTCGCTGGAGCAGCGTACCGTACTCCAGGTCTCCTCAGCCGTAAGAGACAGCCATGCCAGTGTATGGTGCCCCCTCCCCTCCCCCCGTGAGAGGCAGGCGGCAAACGAAGGATTCTCTGTACTGATCCCGTTAATTAATACGGCTGTAAGGGTGACTCGCTGCAGTTACACGCAACACGCGTTGTGTATACAGATCGAGAGCGGCTCTCAAAGTTGCCCGTTTTTCGTCTTTATTGTTTAACTAGGTTCGATAGCCCAATGGCTTGCACTGAGGTATGCAACGACGGGCGCGGGGATTTGTGGATGGGTGACCGCTAGTGGTAACATTTATTGGTGTTACCGTGCTTTGGAGGCACGTTAAGCTGTTATGATAAAACAAACGTTAAGCTATGTCGAAGACTTTCGGGAGGCATGAGAACATTCGACACTGGTTTTGCCACCAACCGCGTCTCTAGACATCCCGAAACTGTGGTTGTGACCCGTGCCCAACAGTGGGACGGCTATTGGCTCCGGCCGCCAAAGGTAAGTATAAAACGTGTAGCCTTTTTCGACGTCAAGCTACCGAGATATCGATAATAGATTTATCGATAGTTAACAATCGATTACAAAAGTAAATCGAGTCCTTCGGGTGGCCTTTAAACTTCCAAAAATCGAATTGGCCACTAACCCTTCTGCTCAATCGTACTAGAACAGCGTAGTAATAAAGATTCAGGGCATAAATTCAAGACAAAATAGGTACTATTAAGAAGTTCGCTCCATTATATCGCACAGCTTACGGCTCTCTCCTGAACTTGTAACATTTAACCCGAACGGTAAGCGCTTAAATAACGACAACGGGCAATGTTAACACATGCTCCCGAACTTCGGCCACTTTGAGAGCCGCTGCAGACTATCTCGTTTCCTTGATTCGTCCGCCGCTCGATTGCTTAGTTTGACGCAATTTATATACGGGTACTCGCCTCCGCTCGCCTTGCAGCGCTTTGAGTAATTACAGCGTTTGACTGCAGCGGCGGTGCAGGGATCCGGCTAATGAGGATCAATATGACGATGGAAACGGAATTTGCTTGATTACTGCGGATTGCAACTGCACATTGAGAGCGCAGGAAAGACTGACTGCTTTCTTTGATGGACGGACGGATTGTAAATTATCATTGAATTACATAACCGAAAATATATAAATTACATACCATAATTTATTAGCTAGTATGTATAAAATCTTTAATGTGATTTTCGCCTACTGCAAGACGTCGGATTAATTTGAAACTTCGCACACTTGTCAACGACCGATGACAATGCAATAATTTAAAAAAAAATACATTTTTGTTCGGTTGTAGAGTGAACATAAAAAACACGCATGTAGAGCTTTGATGTAGAGTATATTTTATGTTCTTTTCACACACCCACGCGGTAGGCCTAGGCCTTAGGCCTGCACACACAGGAAACATCACAATATAATATCTACTACCCGAGTATAAATATCTGGCCCGTCCGGGACTCGAACCCAGGAACCCGTGGCAGTTAGTCTCTCAGCACCGAGAAACGGAGTCGTCAGAATTACTACTGAACTCGCGCAAATCGTCTTTGGTTTTTATTTACAGTCATCGTCTTTGTTGTCTCAATAGCCCATTTGAGAATTTTGCTTTTGACACTAATTAAAATAAAAGGTACTTTGGTAAGTTCATAACGTTTATCTTAATTAAAGGTAAGCTCATCTCGTTAAATACAGCAAGGGATTGTTTGAACATGGTTTAGTTTAATTAAACGACTTATCCGATGCACAAGACAAATGGAACTCGAAAACTTCGGGCGAAGCCAGCGGCCGCCATCGCCCACATTTGAACAAATTGTTTGTGCTTGAATTGAGTACCATTGTCTGGGCCGCCGGGGCCCGAGCTGCCGACAAGTATGAGGAACTTAGGGTTGGTCCTGCTCGTGCTTTCTATACTAATATTATAAAGATGAAAGTTTTGTTTGTAATGTTTTCACACAAAAACTACGGACCGATTTCTACAATTCTTTCACCATTAGAAAACTGCATCTTCACTAAGTGACATAGGTTATTTAATATTAAATGTGTAAACGACACTATTGTTATGTTTAATTCCACGCGAACGAAGCTGCGGGCGTCCACTTACATTATAATTAATATTATTAGGAGTAGCATTATTTGTGAATGAACCCAGGTCTAAGATATTAGAGAAGATGGCCTTCACTCCCTTCCTCGCTTGGTCACGCCCAGCAAGACCTGTTGATAACAACAGCTATGTTTGGTCGCTAAATAACAGAACTTTTCCTCCAGCTTAAGCCAACAAAATTATGCGTGCGCGTCCCCTTATTACGTCTGGCCCGAACTTCGATATTCATTCCGTATTTATTCAGCTCCTCGTTTGTTTGGACGGGACGAGGACAAATAGGCTGCATAGTTTCTGAGTCCCGGAGACTGCGTACACTGTCGCTACGAGTGTCGCTCGGGATTCGGATTCTTTTGTGTCGGGAAAGATACCGGGAATCGGTAATCCTTTGTGAGAGCGGAGTTTACGGTGGGTTTGATGCAGATGAGTGAATTTGAGGGCTTGGTGAGTTTACTAGGTCTTTTATTACCAGGTAATTGAAAGGGGCTTTGAGAGAGGTCGCTGACTTAAGTGTTGACTACTGAACTGTGGGACACGGTTGTTTTGGATATGAGATAGAAACGAGCACGCAGCATCGCGTATTCTCTGCCAACTGAGACACATTTTGACCATAAGACCGGATGTGACCGGGAAAGTTAGTCCAAAGAACATTCGTTGGGCAGGTTGGTATCTGTAGTTACGCCGTTCTTAACCTTCCAGGTCTGCCGCCTATAATAAATAGCGGTTAAGGTGAAGTGATAAGGAAAATATCGAGAACGGGCGGGAAACGTAAGCCGTTTTAGGGATTAATCGGCTTATTCCTTTGGCTCGTGAAAACTCGAACATGACTAGAACTTTGTTTGTTTCTACGTTATTGAAAAATCGGTACCTAATGGTGGCTTAACGTGCCCTCCGAAGCACGGTAGCGCTCATGAAATTTTGCCACTAGCGGTCACCCATCCAAAAACCGACCGTGCCCGCCGTTGCTTACCTCATTCGATCATTCGATCGAATGAGTTAAGCAACGATTCATCGATTTTATCGATTGAATCGTCGCGAGCTAATGGGCTATGGACGCTTATATAAAATGGCCATGGACGCATATATAATATGGTAAATAACTTATGTGCGAATACAATACAAGATGCCTTGTATTGTATTCCACCATGTGTGCTTGTACAGATGTTTTGGCAGAGTGGAATTATTTTTCTTCCATGTTTTCTTAGATATTTTGGTTAGTGACTGCGTGCGGAGAATAAAGCCTTTTTGTTCCGTGCTGCCTCTTGCAGGGCAACCGCTGACTGGCTGCTACTCAACAATGCGGAAAGGAATTTCAAGGGCCGAGTAGGAACAAAAGAAGTCCTCGGCAAATATGAGAGATCGCTGGAAATGGTTGGGATTCCACAGTCGTTCATTCATAAAACTGAAAAGCTAAGCTTGAATGTATTAAGCGTTACCATTTTAACGAACGAATTGTAACCTACGTATTTGCAGCGTATTACAGTATTATAAAACGCATCCATAGATAGACATGTGGTTAGAAATTCGTCCTTTTACTTGTTCTAATATCAAGTAGAAAAATTTCATGGATGCTACCGTGCTTCGGAGGGCACGTCAAGGCGTCGGTCCCGGTTGTTTTCAATGGTGGAAACAGTCGTTAAGTTTTGTCAAACTCCAGACCTCCCGCAGCTGTGTCTGTGAGAGGAGCCCGTGCCCAGCAGTGGGACGTCTATGGGTCTGTGCTGGTTTGGTGATGCAGATGTGGAGTCAGTCGAATAAAACTTACAACAGTTTGGTTTATTTGAGCCACCAGACGCCTGATAAAATTATTTTATATATTTGAATTATAAATGTACAGAAACGAAAAGACAGGTAATTTAATTTCCGAAGCGTAGTAAAACAGCTTACTTATTAAATTTAAGACAGTGACTGGTGTAGGGCGGAAAGGGGCTAAGTAACTGAACATCCGCGAGGGGATGGCTCCCGGATGTTTACCGTGCAATTAGTGGCGATTGTGTCCCGGAAGGCACGAACGGAACTGTAGTCCACCATTGTGCTGTTGGATATTATTGTCCTCTACTTCGGCAGTTCCGTCGTAGCATCCGAATCCTTGTGCATTGAATGTTCCTAGAGATAGTCTCGTTTAATTTATTGCGTCACAGTTTTTTGGTGTTTGAATACGCGATGAAATTCTGTAAATTACAAGTTCTGTACATATTTGAAAGACTGTGACAGTATTTGAACCAGCCTCAGACAGACAGCGGGTGTTAGTAAAAACACAAGTTGGTTAGTCCGTTAGTAGATATGAGGACTAAGGCAGGGACTGTAGTGTTAGTAGCCTAATCCAAAATTGTGAGTCTCGTCCTGTGTCATTCACAGATAGGGCGTTGTTTCCCTTATTATTATTTTTTAAGGGGAGGGGGGTGGGATCAACCCCAAAAGTAACTGTGACCTTCCGCGCAGATCTATTGTAGTTTATCCCCCACTATTCAAACCTGATCCCAATGCTGATAAACTGATAAACCGCAGGATGCTGTCGCTACCCTTGCTAAGAAGTTCGTCTCTAGAGGAGTGTTGGGAAACCACACATTTCCAAGCGGAACACATTTGGTTTAAAACAATTACTACACGTTAGAAATAGTACAGTAACGTGGCGGGCGGTGGGAATTCAACTGGCCTGGATGAACTCTAAATATATCAAACTAGCTTTTACCCGCGGCTCCGCCCGCGTGGTCAAAGGGAATTAACAAAGAGTTGTTTATTCATACATGACTCATTTGTGGTGGATGAATAGGACAGTTCCACGATTAAAAGATACTTAGAGGAACCAGAGGTAATGCTGACCGCAGATAAAGTGTACGTAAACTGGAGCTTTAAGCTAACTTCAATAGAAGTGTGCTGGTGAAGATTGATGCAGGATCCACCGATCCTGCTTACGTGTACAGGCAATACTAACGTGGAGAGCACATATAAGTGTGATTTGTTTTCCAAATGGGTGTGAATCAAATGAATTTTACTAACGCCATCTATTAAGAACATCCGGAACTAAATATCTAACAAATAACAAAACATCGATCTTCCCATGGATGGGGATGTTTTACCGCGGTAAAAAGTAGCCTACGTCACTCTCCACCCTCCTCACTATTTCCACACACAAAAACCATACCATATAATAGCTTCGTTGCGACGTGAAAGCCGGACAAACAAACAAACACACTTTCCCATTTATAATATTAGTATGGATTAATAACATAATGTTCCGTAGAGGCTCTACCACTTACCGGCTATGATTAGTTTTTTTTTGGCATGTCATGTATGTTATTAAGATAATGTAAACTCTAGTATATATGTAATGTAACATTAACAGGTGCATGACATCACCATGCTAACAATCTCGTGTATCTTCCCGTAACGATATATCGCAAAAAGCGCTGCAATTAACGTTGATTAATGAAAATGAGCCAGTTTCCTGCTTCGGCTGCGAAATATTCAAATGGGCCGCCATTTTGTCGCTTGTCATATTATTTTGTCCATTTTATTTATCTTCGTTGCTCGTCCATGCTGGACCCTTTGATGTGCTTTGACCGTCGATCTGAAGTCTCGGGTTCCGAACTCTTCCGGGACAAATATTTGATTTTCACTCTGGTCTCGTGTCTTTAATTGTGTTCCGCATCAACGGAATGAAGGATGGATGTAATTTTTTGCATATATTTAACAGTATATGGCTAGGAGAGTGATGACTTTTTATCTCGGAAAATTGTACGGTTGAAATGGACAACGCACTGTAATAATCGATAGATTTTTCCTCAATTCTTAAGTATCGATCGATTTTTAATCAACTGATCGATAAAATCTAAATCTTAATTGTATTCTGATGTGTGGTAATACGAGTAAAGGTAGATTTTGATAAGTGTAGTAATCTACCAAAGATTAGCTGCCGTCGAAGAGGCATAATTAATATTATAATCGATCTTTTAATATAGTAGCGGTTGCGGTAAAGTACTGCTGGTAAAAAAAAAAGAATTCAATGTAATTATAAATATTAATGTATACCTACAAATGTAAGTATGGGTATGAATACCTACCCATCTCTCTCTCATCATGCAGGAGATATCGTTACACCCGTAGGTTACAAAACGCAAAAAGTTTCATAACGTAACATTTTCGGATACAAGTATTAGTTTACTTGAAAATGCCCTGTCGTTCTCTCGGCATACCTTTGTGTCAACACGTACGCAAAGCATCCGCTTTTACGAAAAGCGTTCCAGAACGAACGGGTGAATGGTTCCGAACTCGTGCCCGTACGTCGAGGACGCAGCCACTCCAGTCATGTTTATCATGGTAATCGAGGGGCGAATGCGAGGCGTTTTCCCCAAAAGATTGAATTAGAGAACAGCCGTTTACGCAATGTTTGTGAACGCAATATGTTTTCCACTTAAATGTGACTCAAATGAAATTGTAGCGTATTTTTTCATCGAGTACGATTTACCCAATTCGTGATTACAGTCAACGTGATTTAGCTGCAGGAACTAACTTAGGTCTATCTAGAGCATTGATTAGACGAAATAATTATACCGTTAAAAAATTTAAAAAAAAAATAGATTTTTAAAACTTTTTTTTATTTTCATGCATTGTCATCGGAACCTAATATGTGTGCCAAATTTCAGCTCGATAGCTTCAGTGAAAGTGGGTGAAAAATTGATTGCAAGATTCCAGGACATACATACTTACATAGATACATACGAGTGAAGTTAAATAAAAGCTTTTAATAAAAATAAAATCGTTGGGCACGCGTAACCTGCGTAAATAGGTAAATAGCGGTTGACTTGATAGAAATTTCACACGCACAACGACAACACAACGATTTTATTTGCAGGAACAAAGGTGTCGTATCCATACTAAGATCCCATCTGTACCTTTTTCACTTCTCTGCTGTTGGGTACAAGTCTCCTCTCGGAAGAAATGTAAGGGCAGCGCTGGTCAGTCTAGGTTATGCAGCTTTGACTCTCCTTGAGCTTTGAACGCATGCGTGCTTTTAAATAATTTGGACCTTTCGAATGAGAGGTCTAATTTCAGCCGCTGGAATATCACTGTTTACTTTGAATCAACAAAGTCAAGAATAATGATAACATTTTACTTGTATCACTTGTTGGCAAGACAACACGGCTCTCTTCTGAGAATTAGCGAAATGCGATGGCTACGCAGTCGAGGGGTCTAAAAACATACCTGATAGATAACTGTGATTCAGGTTTCTTCACGATGGTTACGCTTCACAGATAAGGTGATATTTCATTGCTTTTATAAGACTAGAAAAGTTGTAGCTGGATGTAATTTTATATTTGTGAAAGGTTTTTTCAATCGGCTATCATCGCTCCACACCAAACCATTCAAGGAAACGGGTACCTACATTTCACAGAACCCAGAACCCATTCCGTCGTTGCACCTTTCAGGCGATAAGCGGCGAATGAGCCTTCCATTGTGATAAATCGTGTTCCAATTGAACTGTTTGCGATTTGTTACGTATTGATCACCGCACACGCCATCTGGTGCTGTATGCGAGCAAGCATGCATATTTTTTGGTTCACCGCTTTTGGAATTTCAACAGGGGAGCTCAAACGACAAAGCTTTGGACTGAAATGATATTGACTGATATTCCAAATGTTGTTTTCTTACGGCACAGGGCGTAGTACAACGCTTTCAGGTCTCGAGAGAATTCTTCATCCAATTAATACAACAATAATAATCATTAAATTAAATTAAATATGTATCAATGCGAGATTTCCATGAAGTGATTGATGTCGCGAGGAGTTATTTAATTTCAACTGATCGTGACTGCTGGTGGAAAATTTTTAACCTTGCTTGTTAAAATTGTGAAGGTTCACTAATCATCATAGGTTTAAAAAGGGCGTAAAATTTCCCCACAATTTTGTTGTCCTTCGGCCACTAAGCCTCCAACGATACGCACCGAAACACCGCCTTACTTTAATTCGTCGTTTAAGGAACAAGCAAAGCTGCTAATGGGTTGAAACCATAAAATTTCATTAGATAAAACTCCGATCTCATCCCGAACTTCGGAGAGAACGACCAAAATTACAAATAATTGAGCCGCAAATGCGAATTGGATTGCAGATTAGCTTGCGCGCGATCGTCGCTGATTCCCTACATAAACTTGCGCGTCCCGCTGAGCGGAGCCCCCACCTGCCTTCCCGCTGATCCCACCGTTTAACTTTAATCACCACCGTTTACTTAAGGCGACAGTAAGAGATTCCTTCTGCGAAACTTTTTATTAAACAATCAAGGTAGTTGGATTAGATTAAAATGTATTTTTCCGTGCTTAATTGCTACTGGGAAAAGGACAGACTCACTAAGATGTTCTTGAAACAATTACTTACCGATTGTAAGAACACAGCTGTATTTTAATGTGTTTAGATTAAGCTAGGAACGGAATTAAGTTTTCGCTGATAGAATTAGCTGTGCGTCTTCCGTCAGTCTTGAGAAAAATAATTTCGCATTCGTTTTAGCTTCATAGATTCACGTACTTGACGTGCGCAATTTCGTGGCAAATTTCGGCGCAATTTTGCAACTCAAAATAGGTTACCCGGTTATGCTACAACTATTATAATGAGATTTAGTAATTTCGCAGCAATTATGTCTCTTCCAATTCACTTACTTCATGGGAAGATCTACACTCAATGGCGAGCAGCAATACTGCTCCCCATTGAGTGATATTTCTGCCTGGTGTAACGGGAAGTGCCGCGCCTTACCTGTCTTGTCTAAAATTATAGTTGTAAAAATAATCTAAGCTTTTTCTCAGCAAAGATACTGGCAACGTAACAATATTGTAGCTATCTACATTAATAGGTAATAAAGAAAATTTTGTATATCGTAAGGACAAGCGAGGCACCAATTCAGTGCACACGTGCGGCATCGATGTGCAATGTATGCTGGCAAGATGCAAAGTAAGACGTAACACGTCCGGAACACAAAACGCCGCTGAGGGCGGACGCCAGCAACCTGCAAAGACCTGGAGAACTACTCTTGAATCACACGTCGCGCGTCGAATGATAATTAGTAGTCGCCATATCACGATAGAAAGTCAACGTAATAAATTTTTGAGTCACTCAAATGCAAAGAGGTAGTAAAAACTCGGCTGGCGTGCCGAGCGATAGACTAAAATAATATCGAGTCGCAGTTGAGAGATTTACACACGCGAGCGATTCAAAAGTATAGCTCCTGCAAACGCTAGCTCTATTCTTAAATCGCACGCTGTGCGTCGACGCTTTCGAATTGCGAATCTTAACGTTCTTTTCAGTCTATCGGTTATTCCGCCCGGCCAGTCAGAGAAATTCGACCGACTTACGTGCAGGATTGCTGCGGTTGTTCGAAAATTATTTCGCGATTGAGCGCATGACTCCGCGAGCGATTCTGGAATCAAGCTTCTGGATAGGTAACGACGCCCCGGTAAGTATTTGCACACAGTTTGCACATTTCATATCCATACGGACTCGCACGTGTTCGACGTCAGCGAAATCACTACTATGTCGAATATCGAAATCTGCTTAATTCACAATATATTTTATTTCTTCATTTTCTTCGCGTTTCTATCGTCACAATCCGAGCCTTGGTTTCTTACAACTTACTTACAATTACAATTTTTATTCGCATGATAATTATTCTGTCCGTCTTCACTTTGAACTGTCTCATGCATGATAATGTTTGTTTCAAAACATTCCCAAACTAAAAATTTTAAAAGAAATAACTTTGTGCATACACAGGGACTGGTAGTTTAAATGCAGTGCAGTGCGGTGCGCGCTCGGTATCGGACTTACGCACTGCACTTACGAATATAATATTTATATTCGCGATTCGCGCGGCGTCCGCCGCTGCATGTTACCATGGCTATGAGTTCAGGACAACTCATAGCCAATGAAGTGCTGGCGTTTCTGCAGCATGCCATCGATGTCATGGACGAGGTCAGCATATTGCAGATCGTCAAGTCCAACTTCAAGGATGAAGAGGTCTTAACAGCAAAGACGCTCCTGTACCGGTCGCTCGGAAGGATCGACCAGATGCCATCCCGCAGGAGGGAGGGTGAAAAAGGGATCCAGGACATCATCGATCTCCTGAAGGTGACTGATCCCGACGACGTGCCTAGTTTCGTGGCGAAGGACTTGAGCAAGTTACCGCCCGTCACGTTCGACCACGTCGATGTCACCAGGCTACTGAAGGACATTACGACCCTGAAGGCAAGCCTGGCAGATGTGGTGTTGAAGTTGGAGTCGTCCCAAGAAACCATCGGGGACCTGCGGGCTGAAGTGGCGTCGTTGCGAAATGCATTGGCCGACACTAGGTCAGCGGAGGTCAACAACATCAACACGCGTCGCGGAGCACACGTCGCATCGCCATCGAGTTTTGAGTCAGCGAAACTCGACTCGACACCGATCGCTGTCCCCGCGCGAGTCAGCGGTAACGTAGCCACTGCCCGTCCCACACCTCCCCCCTCGGAGGTGTCGCCAGTTGTAGTGACGTCAACGCCTCAACGTGACTACGCCGCGGCTGTCGCACGCCAGCAACCCGAAAAGCGGGCAACATTGAGGATAGAGAGCGGTAGCGGGAAAACCCGCAACGATCCCCCTCGTAGTGCAGTGCCCAAGCAACTGACTGACAAGGATGGCTTCACAAAGGTGGAGCGGAAGAAGAGGAGGCCTCCTTGTCGTAACCAAGTTGGCACTGCACCGACAGGACACAGCCATCTCTTGCGTCCTGCAGTCCCAGTGACGTATATTTACGTCTCTCGGCTACACTTCACTACGAAGGCCTCGGATATCGCCGAGTACTTGGAGGTGAAGACGAAGTTCCGGTTGAGGGTCGAACAGCTGGAGACGCGAAACGCAGTCGACTTCAACTCGTTTGTGGTACGCGTCCCAACTGAACATCAGTCGACCTTCCTGGACGCAGAGCTGTGGCCGAAGGGTGTCGTGTTCCGCAAATATCGCGGACGTCGGCGACCGCCGGGTGTCACCGGACCCGCGCCTGCTGGCGCAACATAGAATTAAGTGTTATATTTATGTATGTTAGTCTTTAAGGTATTTATGTTATGGGCCTTGATGCCTGAAATAAATGATATTATTATTATTATTATTATTAAATAAAGTTATTTCCAGTTCTTTATAATGCATGTAATACCTATGTTATAATGTACGAGTATGTTCATCCATTTTGGTTTGCGAGAAGAATGTTTTTATTCTCCGTGCAGAGTTTTTTTTGATTGAGGAGTTTCCACGTCTTTATAGGAAGATATTAAATTATATTACGAGTGTCGTATCGAGTAAGCGAGGCTACAACAAGACCACACAGCGCGCCCCTGGCCTCGCCCCCGTCCTCGGCGCCTTCATTCAATCCCGTCGACGAGGCTTCATTAGCAGTAGTGCAACTGTGTCGTCAGCGCCCCTACGACGCTCTGAGATAAATTTGTTTTAAACCCCCCTTAAATCAGATGAGGATAAAGAGATAAAAGATGGTGTCGGACGCAAATTACATTTTTCATCTGTTCATGTTGCCAGGTGCTACGTTTCCCGTCTGCGGAATTAGATGGGATTGTGTTGATTGTAATTTTACCATGAGGAGGAAAATACATTATGAATTCGTTTCCTTAATTTATATATATTCTATAATATTATATATTTTTTTATATTACGGACAAATAAAAAGGATAAATAAGACTATTAAGCAAGACAACTGTTTATATTGCCGAGCTGGAGGTTTTGATTTGAATCTAGGGTCGGGCAAACTTTTTTTTATAGATATACCTATAAGTAATTGTTTTGTAGTGTAGCTGGTGAAAATTGAGTGCCTGCTTACTACACAATTCTACCTACCCCTTCGAGGAAATGTAGGCGTAATTAGGGCTTATATTATGGGCTTAGAACAGCGAGTAGAGAAAATAAAAGATTGCATCGCAATGTCTCTCTATAATTTAGTCCAGATATGTTATGTAAGCTAATAACACACGGTAAAATAGAATACGCTTGTATAAAAAAAAAAACTGAAATACGATTTTTAAATGTCAAATGCTGCGACTCAGTTTTTAGAACTGTCCAACGTAAAAAACTATATTATTTGCATTCAGTAACTGGACAGCGAACAGCCGCCGCGTCTATATGTACCGACACCTATCGTCGGTTCGATCTAAAAGTTGTGGTCGACTGTCGACCGCGCGTTAATTTTGGTCCAATTCTCTATTTAAATATACACGCCACAACACAAGCAGCGACATGCTACTCGAATATCTCACTACACGTCACCACAAACTCGCGGTAAATGCCACTGAAGGCAGCATGCGATAGTTATGTAAGCTTCTTGATCGATAAGAATTAACTGACATACATACTCGTAGATAAGATTTAATTAGGTACTGCCACCATAGACTAAAAATTAAACCATAACAGGTGACGGTGCAATGCATGTTTCTAAATTATCGATTAGAACAAAATAAGTTTCAGTGTGTCTAATATATTAGTAAACTAGTGGACGCCCGCAGCTTCGCTCTCGTGGAATTAGACATAACAATAGTTTCGTTTACACCTAGTAATATTATATAGGCTATGTCACTCAGTGAAGATGCAGCTTCTAATGGTGAAAGAATTTTTGAAATCTGTCCAGTAGTTTTTGTGTGAAAACATTACAAACACATCTTTCCTCTTTATAATATTAGTATAGATATAACTTTTAAGTAAAAATAACTGTTACATAAATTTATACACGCTCCAAAATTTTTATTAATGGAGCTGTCTGTCGTACCGCGTGCATTCAATTTGCAGTAAATAAAGGTGCGGCGAGTGATTCCGCTACGACTGTGATTCAGTTCTGTTCAGTGCTGTTCAGTGCTGGCTGTTCAGTGCTGTTCAGTGCTGTGCTGTTGTGTCGCACGAACAAAGCGCTCATTGTGCCGCGTCGCGCTGTCGCGAGAACGAAACTGTTTAATTAATGACACGTTTATTGTTCGATTCATGAAAACGACGGGTAATACGTATCCGCGATAATAGTCAACGCAAAATACACTTTGTAACACTGTTTTATTGCATTTTTTGTCCATTAATCATATTGATGTGTTAAACGCAGTTGCAATATTACGAGTAAATAAGTATTTTTCTGTTCCTTTGACTTACATTTGTCTCAATGTACTTAATGTAGAATACAATCTGCAGTTAAATTTTACGCATTGAATGATTTCGCTAGTTGAGTCGTCCCTGTCTTGGCGGGGCGGTATTTTTGAATCTCCCTCGAATACAAAAGTCGTCTACGGATTTCATATATTCATTTTTGAAATGCACTCGCGCGACATATCTAACAAGTGGTATGTACCACTCGAATTCTAATTTCGCCCGGCGATTGTGTGATAGTTAATTCCACTTCAAATGCCGAGGCAGGTCACCAACGGGGTTTTTGTGGCTGGAATGGAAATCCCACATAGGTCTCAGCATCTCTCACCGATCGGACGGCGTTCGGGTATCATTGGAAGGTTTCCCACATGTAAATAAGGTTTGGTGAGTGAGTGTGCACTCAGTAATTCAGTGCTGTTCAGTGTTGACCAGAGTTGCGATGTAGTATCGAGAGGAGTATCACGAGGAGAAAGCGAAGGAGTTGTACTTCGCACACGCAGAACAAATTCAAAGAACAATTTAATTTCAGAGTAATTGTTTTCATTATATCTGTTAACATCATTAAGAGAATCTCATGCAAAACGCGGTAAACTTTTGATTATGCTCTGTTTGTTATATGTTTTCATAATTATGAAAATTAGCAGAAACATGAATGTGGTTATATGAAGAAATAGCAATTTTGTTACAAGTTTGAAGTTGTTAGGAATACACTCATATCACGCAGAAGAATTCATTATAAATGAAACGCGGGTACAGAATCTGGCAACCGCAATACTGGGGTCCACGAGGGGTCCACAATTTTATAGTCTTTGGTTTTCATTTACACGTGAAGCTCTTCATTCTGCAAATACCTCAGTCAAGCAAATGACAGGTTTGCGTTCTAAGACGAGAACTATGCTCTTGGAACTGGAGTATGAAATTATTGATATTGATATTTATTCCTCTGATATAGATTACGTATAATTTAAACATTACAGTGACAAGTGTCTGTTAAGCTAGAAGTCCTAGGGTCGACCCCAGGTCGGGCAAAGTACCTTTTGGATTTATGGTAGACAAGCGTTTATTTCGTAAAAATGTATGATGTAGAATAATTCAAAACTAATTTTCTTTTTTTAGTGCATTCAAGGAAAAGATTGTTCTGTCTGTGTTCTGTTCACAGTGCTAGACATCGTGGCTCGTGACGTCATTGCATAGACAGCGCTTGGAAGCTGTCCAACGCCGAGTCACGTCGTCTTTGATAGGCTTTGTAGTCGTCATGGTTAAGTTATTGCGCTTGCGGGCGAACTGTAGCCAATGGACAAAGTTAAGGCCACTTAGGCGCGGTCAGAAGCCTGTTTGATGGCCAGTGCTGAGTGTTTCATTTTTGTCAAGTATTATTTCGACAAACACTATGTATTATGTATTTACTTTTTGTTATTTGGTTTGTATGTTATTTTAGTGTAGCTGCTGTCAATTCTTATCCATGAATGCCACCTATTGATTACCAAAACAGAACACATCTGAATCCTCTGAGATAAATATTGGGCCGACATCAGTAAATAGATAGGCCACCGGCAGCTCGCCGAGCGCCGCCTCAGCGCGGAATTTGATCTTTGAGTACGCCGTATTCATATCGGCCTAAATTTATGGCTACGAAGTATTGAGTACAACCAGCCCATCACCTCGCAACGTTACTGAAAACTATGTTCATTCTGGCATCGCTGCCGTCACTCGTCGAACGATAAAACAATAAAACTAGCTTCTTTTTTCGAACGGACAGTTTACGGGCGCGCCAATCGGTGGTGCGACTACAAATCAAACAAGCTGTCAAATTCCATCCTTGTGAATAGAGATAATGTTGTTGTATTTGACGGCACGTTATAGTTCCTGCTGTCACAATCGTTAGAAAAGAGGGAAGGACGTGGGCGAATCGGTCCCTCTTAACGGAGTGTCGAACTGTGGTGGCAAGACGTCTCGCCCTCTACAAGATGGTTATTTTTGGGTTATGAAAAATGGAGGGAAAGAAGGGGAGGGGGGAACGCTTGACGTGACGAATCGCTTATTCTAACGGCGTAAAGTTATTTTGATTACTACTAACAAAGTGCATTTCAATTACAATGTCAGTGTTTACTAAACGGTATTAGTTTGGAAGACACTGATACAGGCCATCCGACATATTTATTAATAAATGTAGATTTTGAATGTTCAAATCATCAACTGCATACGGATAGTAAGGTAGCTGTAGTACATACTGATTACGCTGCGCTGTGATAAGTTGGTACTCGAATACTGTGGTATATAAACAAAGACTTGAGTATGTAATTAATCAAGGATTTTGGAATTTTAAGTGGTCAATACGGCAACAGTAACGACCCCTCGATATCCATAAGTTCCAGTTGTTCAGAACTAATCTGTTGGAGAATGTGTCACAGAGAAATGTGGCCAAACCGCAACGGCGATGCAATCATAACTGCGGCGAAGTGATTATCTTCGCGTCCAAATATGACTGGAGGCCAACGTCCAATAGCTAAGCTGTTTAGCCGTAACGCATTGGCCGCCGGTAACACATTGTGTGACTATTACAGCCGAGTGCATAATTATGCCGCGTATTTACGATTCCACAGCGCGTATCGTTGGCTTGGTTACGAGTAGTCGGGTGCGAACCGGCTGGACCACCACGTGGAATATGTGGACTGACAAAAGTAATTCGATGTGGACATGCCTTAGAAAATGGATGCCTCACGAGTGTTGGGTGATGTAAATTTAAGTTATGCACAAATTTGGCACTTCCAATAGTGTCTTGATGGTCGGATATGTATAGTATACGTTCGCTTTTTGAAATATAGATAAATGAATCATCTCAATAAAATGTGATATCGCTTAATTTATTTAGACAAAATAGATTAAAGAAGATGGAAATTCATCTCCAACTGTGAATACCAAAAGCTGGTACAATGACCAGACGTCGCCCAAGAGAAATAGTAAAGAACACATTTTACAAAACAAATACCAAGATACCTAGATATATAGAACCTTTAAGACTCACTTTTATGTGTTCTACAATATATAAGTTGGTCCTACGAAGCAAACAACTCAAAGCTGCCTCGCTGAGCGGCGCAGCCGGTGGCGCTCCGGCAATTTGCGAATGGTTACGGGCGTACGATCCCGCACTACGCACTTACTGTCGGCTTCGGCCGCTGATTTGCCATTTAGCGGGTATTGCGAATTGGGAACTTGGCACCGCACTAGTTAGCTTCGCCTGTATTTAGTGCGTACTCATTGCGCCGCACTTAACGTTTAATTATATGATGTAAAGTTTTCCGGCCGAATTATTGGGTTCCGCAGCTACGCTGGCGCGGGTACGGCTGGCTATGTAGGCCAATAAAACCCTTTGGAATATTCAAACAGTCCTACCGTAACCTTAATTTAGTTAGACACGATTCAAATGTTGATAAAACAAATCGTTTTTATTATGTTAATTTCAATTGCAAAAGTAAAAGCAAAATAATATTTTTAACGGAACGGAACGGATTAATGCTCTTTAGTGCAGTCAATTCAGTAGTAGTCTCTGACTCTCAGTAATCTTCTAGAAACTTCTGTAAAGCATTACAAATTACCAGGATAGCATGAGGTGACAAGAAACGATGTAGCCAACCGTTGCAATGGATTTGCTCCTTGCCTCTCATTAAGAATGATAAGCCAACGCTTTGTACAAGCGTGCTTTTAGCGACAAACATTGTTTTGTTGTGAAAGCAAACCAAGTTTGCGGAGTTTAATGTTTTGATAGAGTAAACAATAAAATGGCTACCTACCTAATGTTGTAAAGATTTGTTCTCAGAAGTTTTTTATGGATATAAGATAGCTTGCAGCACGATAGATAGCAGCAGGTATGAGGACTGTTAGTTATAGATAGTCCTGTTAGTTGGTGTTAGTAATAGTCCTATTCGTAATTTTTAGTAATAGACTCGTTCCATGTCAGTCACAGATGTGTTGCTACCCTTGAGGACTAAGATGTGTGGTGCTAAATCATTCGCTAATCCATACAAAGAAAGGAGTCTCTAATTCATGTAACTTCACAGACATCTGTAGGAATTACCTTGTAACAAATTGCGGCTATATCCGTACAGCCACGTAAGCAAGCAAGGAACGCAGCTTAGGGGTATCTACGGGGTATGATCCGTCGGGTGGGGTCTCAGCTACACTAACCGGCATCAAAGTCTAGCCTTGAATGCGCAGATGTTAAATCTAAGATGTCGTCTGGCGCGCGGCGAGAGGGTTGTCAGTCGTAAGCGCCGATTGGTTCGCCGGCCGTTAAGTCCTCCGCACTGATTCGTCACGCGTCGCTATCCAGAGCCCAACTTTCGTGCCGCGAGGTATACCCGGCGGCCGTGCAAGTGCATGCCGCTGCAACGGATCTTAGCCGCTCATTAAGACGACTGCGTTGCGACAAAGACAGCTTAGCCCCGTCCGAGCGCAGGCAGGTCTTAATAAGGCATTGTGATAGATATAAATAGTTCCAGCTTAAGCAGATTACGGCCAAATTACAGGCACTAAGCTCAGAGACGGACACTAAGCACTTTGTAATGGGCTGTACATTCGCCTCTCATCGTAGACCACTTACCCCCGTATTCATGAACATTACTTGGCTGAGTAACTGAACAACACTATGCAAAGAACGCTAATTCTCTATGCGCTCCTCATGTCGAGCCATCCAATTCATAAACAACACTCAAACATTACTTAGCTATGAGGTCTCATAGCGTTGAATTCAGCTCTGTGATTGGTCCATTTGATATGGCGAAGTTCACTCTAGTGTTTTGACAACTGTCAAAGCATGTCTATGTCAGAGCAAGCAGCAATAATCGATCGTTTAAAGGTAAGCGTCCACTTGTCGGTATCGCACGCATCGGACGCATCGCATCAAACGGATAAAAGTTGCCTCTCGGTCGGAGCAACGGTGTCGGCATTGCCGATGTGCGATGCGTACGATGCATACAGGTGGACGCACTTATATGAGTTTATAGACAAATAATACTACGATCCGTTGCGTGCGATGCGTCCGATGCGTACGATACCGACAAGTGGACGCTTACCTTTCATTTCCCTTAGTTGATTTGTTTGTCAAACTCTTCCTCACAACTGTAATCCATTGTTTTTAATAGGTAGAATTTTGTAATAAGTAACTCCTTTTTCCTTTACAATTTTGTAAGCTTAAATAATAACCTCTAACGATTATCCAATGTGCGACCACCCTTCTTTAATATTTCAATTTTGACGTAAATGACAAAACAATTCGACGCTATGCGTTCGTTAAACCCCCGTATTCATGAACATTACTTGGCTGAGTAACTGAACAACACTATGCAAAGAACGCTAATTCTCTATGCGCTCCTCATGTCGAGCCATCCAATTCATAAACAACACTCAAACATTACTTAGCTATGAGGTCTCATAGCGTTGAATTCAGCTCTGTGATTGGTCCATTTGATATGGCGAAGTTCACTCTAGTGTTTTGACAACTGTCAAAGCATGTCTATGTCAGAGCAAGCAGCAATAATCGATCGTTTAAAGGTAAGCGTCCACTTGTCGGTATCGCACGCATCGGACGCATCGCATCAAACGGATAAAAGTTGCCTCTCGGTCGGAGCAACGGTGTCGGCATTGCCGATGTGCGATGCGTACGATGCATACAGGTGGACGCACTTATATGAGTTTATAGACAAATAATACTACGATCCGTTGCGTGCGATGCGTCCGATGCGTACGATACCGACAAGTGGACGCTTACCTTTCATTTCCCTTAGTTGATTTGTTTGTCAAACTCTTCCTCACAACTGTAATCCATTGTTTTTAATAGGTAGAATTTTGTAATAAGTAACTCCTTTTTCCTTTACAATTTTGTAAGCTTAAATAATAACCTCTAACGATTATCCAATGTGCGACCACCCTTCTTTAATATTTCAATTTTGACGTAAATGACAAAACAATTCGACGCTATGCGTTCGTTAAAGTAGCTCAGAAGCTATCTTAGCTATGCGTCCCTTTTGACAGACGCACAGTAGCGGATTTCACCTAAGTATTGTTTATGAATTGGTTTGAATGACCCTATGCGCTCGCGAGTACTGTGAGACCTCATAGTATCGTTTGTGAATACGGGGGAAAGTAGCTCAGAAGCTATCTTAGCTATGCGTCCCTTTTGACAGACGCACAGTAGCGGATTTCACCTAAGTATTGTTTATGAATTGGTTTGAATGACCCTATGCGCTCGCGAGTACTGTGAGACCTCATAGTATCGTTTGTGAATACGGGGGTTAGTGTCAATGGGGACACTGTGATGATCAAAGTAAAATATATTTTAAAGTCTATGGAATAAATAGTAAAATAAACACTCAAAATGCTTCCCAATAATTATTTTAACATACACAATAATGCACAACGCAACACAAACACACGCACACTCAAACGTGCTTAAGTTCTACATACCTATATTTGCACCTAATTTAAGTTTCTCATTTTAAGTTAAGTACTAATACATACAGTAATAACAATACTTGTATGTCACAAACTAAAAGAAATACACGTCTTATGCGAAATAAAATATGTGATGCTTTCGTTACTATAAATAACATAATAACATAATAACAGTATTTCCAATGTACCAAATACATGAATGTTCTTATAAACAGCCTCTGTCAACTGGATTCAGTAGTAAAGGGCGGTAGCGGATGGGTGGTGTTGCATGCTCGTTTGCTATTATATCCATAAAAAATAGTATGTCGCCTAATGAATGAATGAATTACTCTCATGTGTACAATTAGGTGTTATAAAAGCAGGCTTGGAACTACACACTTTACTGGTTATACCAGTGTACTAATATTTAATATTAATTACGAGTAAGCTACATTCCTACGGAGTGTAACAGCTAAACAAACATCTCTCTGCCCTCATTAGCACGACCTCATCTCAAGCTCCATCGAGTCGGAACTACTTATAATAATAAGTCATATATAATAATAAAATAATAAGTCTTATGATAATAGTTATAAAATAATGTCAATAACAACTGTGGCATAGAAAGCGCGATTCCCGTGAACCAGCGCATTAGCTAATCAAGTCGTAGACGCCGCGCCGCGCAAACATTTGCGTTTCACGCTTGCGTGCATGCCGCGTGCATGACGAGCTAAGCTTAGTGTTATACAGTTAAGCTGTTGACTTATAGGTAAGAATCGGTATAATAGTGTAACTACGTGACCGCCTAATTGGTCAGTGGTCGTCAGTGTGACTGTCAACCTACAGGTCCTGGGTTCGTAATCGAGTCGGGCAAAGTATTATTGGGTTTGTCTAACTTTAAATGGTGAATGGTAATATGCTTACCCCCTTTTACGTGGGATCTAAACATAGCTGGTGATGTTATTTTATAATTAGTATTATTTTATTAAAATTATTGTCTATTAAATTATATCTACTACTGTTAACTGAAATTAACTGAATATTGTACAATATTTTCGGGGTAACATCAAAGCATTAAAAATATATAAAAAACCGATACGAGTTCAAATCCAAGGGTATCTAGAAGACCAAATAATAATATTTGCTACTTGCGTTTGTCGGAATTAATTGATGTCCCACTAAATATGCACGTCTCGCGCTGCTAGAGCTAGCAGAGGAATTATGTTCGTACCGTTTCTGCCGTGCAATAGGTAGGTAATTGGTTTTATTAAGGCAATTTTAGCTCGGTAGCAACGCATCTGTGACCGATATTAAATGATGACTCTGGATATAAGATCTAACGAGCAGAATCATCCATTCACCCCTGCCCAACTGTCCATGACAACTGTCTTGCGTCTGAGACCATAATAACGGTCACATGCAATGTGAACCGTGAGGACAAAGAATACATATAGAACGTATGGGTCAAGCGAGTTGTCCGATTAGCTAATCAACTTGTAATTTACGCCGAGTGGCGCAAACACCTGGGCCGAGGGGCGCACGGCGCATATGACGCCAATGCCTTGATTAGCAGTTGTTTGTAGTTGTAGCTTGTCGGAGCAAGAGCGATGTTAACTAGAGTGTAATTGATGAATTAGTTTAATATACTAACTGTTTCCATCCATCTATCAGCCTTATGAAAATTCACTATTAGACGTAGGCCTTTCCCAATAGATACCCCGATTGTCCTGGGACTTCTGAATCCAGCTGGTTCCGCCATATTCTTCAGATCATCAATCCACCTTGTCCGCCGTTCTACTCGTTTTTATGATCTCCATGTAAGATCTTTCAGTCAATCAAGACATTGCCTAAACACTTCAACTTGCTCTACGAACTTAGGTCTTAATTGACCTACCGTCCAATGGTTATACGAACGTTTTGTAATCTTTAAAGCCTACAGTTTCAGTTATCTATCTTTACCTGTCTTATATCACCCCACTTGTATATCTTTATATCAGTGGCTAACAATTCGATCAGAATGTGCCTCCCTGGAACAACTTCTGCGAACCCCTCACTAGAACATTCTCGGAATTCGACGTGAGTAAAGAACGGGATACCGTATCTCACCTGTGCGTAGAGATTTTTCACTAAACCGCACTGATAAAATGAAACACGCGAGAGCGGGACAGCGGAGATGTATGGGCTGTCTCCACCCAGCGGTAAGGCTAGGGTTGGGACTTGGCAACCTAGATACAGGGGGAGTATTTTATTTGCGAGAAATCCGGACACTTCCGGTCTGATTGTATAGGTTTTTTCCGATTGTCGAAGGATTTTCGGTGCCTTGCAATATAATGCAAGAACGACGGTTTAGCGGAAGTGCTCAAGAAAATCTGCCTCTAGCAGTCACCCTTCCAGCTGCCGAGATCTATCACTATCGATCGGTTGATAACGTCTCGGTCCACGCAAGCACGGGCGCCATTTACCGTTACAAAAGATCTAGTAGAAAATGATAACATAGTATTATTAAAGAGGAGTATTAAACTTATTAGATGTTACCAATATTTAATTTGAATTTAAAATTTCGAGCGTTATTATGATCAGAGACCTATGTCCTCTATAGTCCTCTCGTTACGTTACCCATCATACCAGTTTTGAGCTTGAGTCAAAACTAAACCTCAGCCTTTTGAATACCAGTGGTTTTCCATCAACTTCCTCAAGTAGTCAGTTCAGTTCACCTTATTAAATAGCGGCTATTGCAAAGAACATTAGTCGCCCTTTATCCAAGTCGTTGTCTCCATTCAAGGACATCTTCCTCACAGATTTTTCCCACGCACGACCAACAGTGCCCAAAGAATTTAAAATTCCGTCCCATATAAAATCACCCTGTAGATCGGGAGCCAATGCTTAAATTAGCCCGGTATCTTGTCAATAAACAACAAGCGACCCTAACCCACCTGCACAAAAAGATTTTTCACGGACCCACACCGATAAAATGAAACATTGAGACGCGGGTACCGCGTGACAAATGGGAATCCGGCTCCACTTCAGCGAAGAGCCGCAGGTTTGGTTCCGTAACACGGAATATATTTATCTGGAAGGCTTCCATGGCCGCCCAATTGTTTCTTAGACTTTGTATAGTTGCTTACAGTTTACTTGTAGAGCCTGTCAATTACATTTGGCCCTCCTTATATCATCGTGACTATTTTTTAAAAGGAGACAGTCTCTGTTAAGTCATAAGCCTAATCGTTTAAATCTAATCGCTTAATTTTTATACATAATAATATGGTTTTAATATCCTCTTTTATTTAGAGACATTAATTTTATTTGTTCAGTGGTAGATACCTACTTGAACGCCAACCGAGTTTCTTCATACATCTGAATGAAAATTTAAACAAAGAATGCCACGATTTACATAAGATATGGTATTATAGTATTAATTTGAAGATGCTTTCAATCCTTTACTTCTATAATCTGAGCTTTCAATGTTTCACGTCACTTGTTTATTTTGTAGAAAGACCTAAATTCGATGACGGTCTACGTTTAATCCATTAGAAAACCATAATTTTCTGAAGAAAATGGCGTCCATTTTTAAGTTGCCCAGCTAGCGCTGGCCGCGCGGATAAAATATAAAAATTGAATGAGCGATTTATACGTGGCCAAAGGTAAAGGTGCCTACAGATTTACTCCATTTTTTTTTATTAAAAGCTTTTATTTAACTTCACTTGTATGTATGTATGTATGTCCTGGAATCTTGCAATCAATATTTCACCCACTTCCACTGAAGCTATCGAGCTGAAATTTGACACACATATTTGGTTCCGATGACAATGCACGAAAATAAAATAAAAGTTATGAAAAGCCTTTTTTTTAATTTTTTTTAAATAATTCAATTATTATCGATGGTTTTTATCTGATGCTGATTTTGATCAGCATCCATCGGAAGGAAAGGAAATACCTCGGGTGGAGGCCGTGATTGGGAGAACAAGTACTGGCCGTCTTCAAACCAGGTGGACCGAGGACCTGATGAAGAATAAATAACAATAAATATCATGGACATCTCACACGCTGACCCGAAATTAGGCAGAGCCTTTTCTATTGGTGTCAGAAACTGATAGTTTCAAATTAAGATTCAGAACCCATTTATTTCCATAAAACAGGCACCCACACATTAATCATATATAAAAGGAGAAGGTGACTGACTGACTGACTGACTGACTGACTGACTGACTGACTGACTGACTGACTGACTGACTGACTGACATATCAACGCAGGGCCTAAACTATAAGGGCTAGAAACTTGAAATTTTGCACAGGGGTTCCTTTTATAATGTAGGGGAGCACTAAGAAAGGATTTCTGAAAATTCACCCCCTAAGGGGGTAAAACGGGGGTGCAAAGTTAGTATGAAACTTTGCCGTTTTTGAAGTCTTTAGACGGGTAGACGTCGTTAATGGGTCTAATTCTACGCGAGCGAAGCTGCGGGCGTCCACTAGTTAATTCATAAATATGGTTGCTTATTGCTTATCGAATGACTGTCAATAAAATATACATAGATGTATCATTCTGTTACCTGCATATTAACTTGGTTTTGTTTGATACATTGTGCACACATTTTGCACACGTTTCGACACATTGTGCACACGTTTCGACCGATAAAAATCGACCAGATCAGTAAGCACCACTGCCAGGCGCCCATAAAACACTAAAAGCTAGTTCGAAATTTCAAATGGAATAATTGATTCCCACTGAATCGTGTTCGGCGGCTGGTACTTACTAGATTAGTTTGTATGAACACATTGCGGGTAATGATTCACTTTTACTATTTACGAGGACTGCATTTTTGTGGGAAACATGCAGGGACAAATTTATTTAGTAATGCTGATGGGTTGTTGCGTTCATTCAATGCGTTCGTTCAATTCATAAGAATTCAATTCAATTAAATAGATTCAGATTACTGTAGATACCTTTATTAAATTTGTTGTTGCTTGTTGTAAAATTGTTCATTTGGCTGTTTCTACCGATTCGACAGTTGACTAACAACAATTGATGAGGTATTTAAATAATTCGTAACCGTTTAATGCCGCCATTACGTGCAAAATGTGACGTTAAACCGGACTCCCGGCCGTGCTCCGTATTTCATCCGGATTAACCGCTTATGTGGCCGGGCAAGGCACTGAATTTAAAATACTTGCGGACGATAAAATAGAACAAAGAGAATATACGGTGACCGCAAAAATAATCATTATACAAAACAAAAAGTGATGTTGTTACTCGAAGCTGGTGAACTAGGGGTTTAGTCAGTATAAGATAGAACGAGGGAAGGACTGCCTCGATGGTCTAGTCTAGAGGATAAAGGTTTACCCTAAGGATAAGGGTAAAACGTGCAATCACTTCCCAGTGCCGAGGATTGGATTTTGGAGACTTCGGGATAAAAAGATCTCCACTTGTTTTCAAGTTTTCTTAAATTTTTTTACACAGAGACGCGTGCGCTCGATGTAATTGCAATTTTGTGAAGAAGGGGAGGGGCAGAGAGCAACCAACCACGAGCAATTTCACGCGGGGAAGTCGCGGGCAGCAGCTACATAAGACACAGTCCTTGAATTTAATTTGGTTTATTAATTCAATATTCTTTACAAATAGTAATAACAACAAAATACTACAGTAATACTACTGCGTAAATAAATAAAGTTTACTTTTAAAAATTAAACAAATTAGTACGTGAATGTCTTTCCGTATAACAAGGTGTGCTACATTGCATCTGAAATCAATCAGGTAATTAAAGGAGACATACTTAATTATACGGAGAAATTAAAATCTTCTGAAATATTTACAACCGACTCGCAAACTATTGAATCCTCTGCCACTGGTGAAATTAAAAGCGATCCATAAAATTGTTAAAATTCATCAAATCAAATCAAGTTAATATTTGCTTCAATGTTTCATAATGTTGGTAATGGTTCCTGTTCTTGAGTCCTTGCGTTCGTCGTCGATCCCATCCACGGGGCGTAGTCGACCACGAGGGGAATGCGCACGCAGAGCAAGGGACGGAGGGCCTGGCTGACTGGGAGCGTGCGGTTGTGCAGGTCGCCTCGGAGCTCGTCGACCGTCACCTCGAAGGTGACCAAGGTGCGGGCGGGCAGGTCGCGGTCGATGGGCAGGCGCAGCGTGTAGTGCGCGAGTGCGCCGGCGGGCAGCGGGCAGGCCGCGTTGCTGAGGTGCCGGCAGGTGTCGTTGGCGGACCCCAGCGGGTACTCGCCGGAGAGCTCCAGCCCGCCGAGCTGCACGAACGCGAGCGTGCGCGTGCGCAGGGCGGCGACCGGCCGCTCGGTCCTGAACACGATGTGCACGAGCGCGTTGGCGCCCTGCTGCACGTCGCACGGCCACCAGCGACAGCCCTCCACGATGGTGACGTCCGGCAGCGAGCCCTGGCCGGCCCTGCAGCGCTCCACCTGTCCCACCGCTGCTGGGACCCCCACCAGGGCTACCACCACAAGTACTAGGTATCTCAACATTGTTAGAGTATCTTTTCCGCTGCACTAGCTCACTGCTAAGTCCCCTGAGTGAGAACTGAAATTGGTATATAATAGGTAACGTTATCTTTTAATCCTGAGGCCAGGTGAATGTTACCAGATAAAAATATAAGATATTATCAATGAGATAACCGTTACAGATAAAAATATAAGAAATTCCCAATGTACTGATAAAATATTTTTTAAATTGCTTCTCTGATGAATCATAATTAGTTTTAATCTTTGTTTAATCACGATGATCACATTATACTGTGATATTATGGTGTATTTGATTAAAAGAATGAATGATGACTTCCGCAGGAAAAGTCAAAGGAATAATCATTCGATTCGGAAAAATAGAATATAAGGTAGCTACTTATTTAAATACTAGTGGACGCCCGCAGCTTCGCTTGCATGGGTTAGAATCTAACCCATGCATGCTAACCGTTAGATAGATAACGTGCCGCTGTGGATTGAACCCGGACCGCTCGAGTGAGAGGCGAGTTCGATAGCCACTGGAAACGCGCTGTACAGACATTTAGAGGTTCTTCTCTAGTCGTAGGATTCGTAATGAAACTCGTGATCTCTGATTGTCGAATGAATAATTTATTGCTAAAAACCCCTATTTATATTTACAATTCCCTACGTACAATAATACACTATTTAAAATACTAATTTACAATCGAACGTCCAATAAGAATTCGCCGCCGGGCGATGCCGCGCGCGGGGCGCGGGGTCCGCGGGGAATTAATAAATACAAGCGGCGCGCAGATCGCAGATTTAGTGTTCGCCTCGCACCGCCGCCGAAACGTCGAGATGCTCCGCCGCCGGTGCGCCGTGTGTCGCAGCTCGCGTGTTCATCCTCGAAGACTGAAGAAGGAAACTGGTGCTCTGCTTGATCTGCCTGCGCGTGCTTCGTGTTAAAAACCGCTTTTCTCAAAGCGAATCGGGCGGCCGGCGTATGCACGTCAAAACGTCCTTTTCAGGACGCTTGTTGACTTGTTTTCTTCTTGTTTCTATAACAGACGTTTGTTACGTTGAAGTGCTGCGTCCGTGCCTCCCATGTTTCTATACACATGCGTCATATATGTACCAACGTCTTTTTCAAGACGATTGCGTCACTGTTTCTATTTACAACGTAGTCAGGTAACTGGTAACTGGTTCGGTTCTTGAGGTACTCGGAGGTATTCGGAGGTATGGTAATGGTAATGATTTGGTAAGGTATTGAACCACTACAGGACTCCCCTCTAAGCGAAGCGTACGTTGGGTTTCACAGCACGGCCGGATTTCGTGATATAAGCGTAGGTATCTTGCGGTTGCGGTGTCCTTGAGTTCGATGACCGCGGCTCGCCGGCGACGCTCGATGTTTTTGTTTCGGTAGGTACTTGCTGTGTCGTGCATGTTGACGTAGGTCCTTCGTTAAGTAGATGCGCTGGCTTGAGTCTGTCTATTGAGACAACTGTAGTTCGAAGTGGCATCTGTATAGTGAAATGCTTGCTGTCACGATGAATCACTTTGAACGGGCCGTCGTACGGAGGGGTCAATGGACTTCGCACGGTGTCATTTCGCACGAACACATGTGTACACGTCGCTAAGTCCTTGTATACAAATGTACTTCTGTTGTTGGAATGAGACTTGCTGCTAGGTGATAACGTCGACATTGTTTCAGTTAGCTTCCGAACGAATTCTGCGTCTTCATTTTTCGGCTGTGTAGGCACGAAGAAATCCGACGGTATTCTGAGTGTTGATCCGTAGGTACTCAGGGCCGGGCTCAGCTGTGTGTCTTCTCGTAGCGCGGTGCGAAGGCCAAGTAAAACTGTAGGTATTTCTTCGCTCCAGTGTGATCCGGCGTTTCGCGCCATAAGCGCGGACTTCAATGTTCGATGCCATCGTTCAACTTGACCATTAGCTTGCGGATGGTAGGCAGTCGTACGTATTCTTGTTATACCGAATTTCTTCATAAGTAGATTGAATAATGACGATTCGAACTGACGACCTTGATCCGTGGTCACTCGTAACGGGCAACCAAATCGCGTTATCCATCCTTCGTAGATTGCTTGTGCGACCGTGTCGGCGGTGACGTCACGTACAGGGATTGCTTCTGGCCATTTCGTGCATCGATCGATCATCGTTACTAGGTATCTGTAGTCGTTAGAGGGCGGCAGTGGTCCGACGATGTCAACGTGAATATGTTCGAAACGCGATGATTTTTGAAACTCGCCGAGCGGGCTGACTACGTGTCGTTGAACTTTCCCGCGCTGGCAACCGATGCATGATTTCGCCCACATACCGACTTCTTTGTTCATATTCGGCCAGAAAAACCTCGTAGTCATTATTTTTCGTGTTGTTCGTACACCCGGATGACTTAGATCGTGTTGCGCTTTGAATGCTATCATACGATAAGTCGCTGGTAGGTATGGACGAACGTTTCCTGTCGATGTTTCGCATATAATGGGCCGTTGACCTCCGGGCAATGTGATAGGCGCGAACTTGAGACTTGGGTTTGACATGCAGATCTTCAATTCTTCATTATTTTCTTGATCTTGAGCGAGTTGATTATAATCGATCGTGGAATGCGATAAATCGATTTCTTCGATGCGTGATAAGGCGTCAGCTGCTTCGTTCTTGTCACCGTGAATGTATTGGATCTTCGTACAGAATTGACTAATGTAGTGCAGCTGGCGTTCTCGTCGTGGCGTGTCACTGCTACTCGGAGTTCTTGTAAGGGAGTACGTCAATGGTTTGTGATCGGTGAATATTGTTAAGTCGCAGCCCTCTATCAGTCGTCGTAGGTGTTGCACAGCGGTGTACATAGCTAATAATTCGCGATCGTACACGCTGTAGCGTCGCTGCGTCTCGCTCATAGTCTTCGAGAAGAATGCCAGTGGTCTCCACACGTCGTTTATTTTCTGTTGTAGAACCGCGCCGATGCTAGTACTTGAAGCGTCGGTGAATAAACATAGCGGCGCGTTAGGTACCGGATGCGTTAGGGTTGTCGCCTCGAGTATGCTTTGTCGGCATTTTTCAAAGGCTTGCTCTGCTACTTGCGTCCATTGAATCGGAGTTTTATCGTTTTTCTTGCTGTTATGTAAGTACTTATTTAATTCATGTTGGAATTCGGCTTGACGTGGTAAACAGCTTCGGTAAAAGTTTAACATTCCCAAAAATCTTCTTAGTTCTTGAACTGTTTGTGGTTTGGGATATTCGACTATGGCTTTTATTCTTTCTTGAGTAGGCTTGATTCCTTCTGATGAAACTTCGTATCCGAGGAACTCGATGGTTTTCTTGTCAAACTCGCACTTGTCGATGTTAAGACTGACGCCGTAGGTATTTAGGCGTTCGAGTACTTGTTCTAAGTGGCGGCGGTGTTCTTCTTTGTTTCTCGAGTGTATGAGCAGATCATCGACGAAACAAAATACGATGTCGTCAAGGCCTCGTAGGACCTCATGCATGAAGCGTTGGAAGGTCTGGCTGCTGTTTCTCAAGCCTAATGTCATTTTGGTCCAAGAGAATAAGCCAAAGGGCGTGACGATTGCTGTCTTCTGAGCATCTTGTTCTTCGATAGGAATCCAGTAATATGCCATCTTCAAGTCGAGTTTCGAGAATATTTTCTTTCCGTTGAGTTGGTAAGTGAAGTCTTGAATTCGTGGAATGGGGTATCGGTCGGGAACGGTGACGGCATTGAGTCTTCTGTAATCGCCACATATTCGAAGTGATCCATCTTTCTTTGTCACAATGTGAAGTGGACTCGCCCACGGACTGTTTGACGGTTTGCATATTCCCATCTCGATCATGCGTTCGAATTCAAGTTTCGCTGCTTGATATTTGTCGGGCGGTAGAGGGCGCGCACGTGAGTAGATCGGTGGCCCCGTTGTTTCGATATGATGTGTGACGTCATGCTTGGCTGGAGTCTTGAGTGACATTGGTCGAAGTACATCTGGATATTTCTTCAGCAGGTCGTGATGAGTGTGATCGCGGTTGATAGTGGAGATTGATTCTTCATTGCTGTTTATCTTGACGGCGTTCACACTAAGCTCTGTTACCCGGTCGATAAGTTTTCTTCGGTGTATGTCGACTAATAGTTTGTGCTGAGCCAGGAAGTCGGCACCCAGTATCGAAGTCTTCACATTGGCAACGACGAAAGTCCACTTGAAACTTCTTCGTAGTCCTAGGTTGAGTTCGAGTGTGCGCTCTCCGTAGGTACGAATTTCGGTTCCGTTTGCCGCGTAAAGTTTGTAGCCTGTATTATCCGCCGGTCTTGAGTTGTTTTGATTTCGCGCGGCTAATACCGATATGTCAGCTCCCGTGTCGACAAGAAATTTTTCTCTATTGTTGAAGTCGGTTACACATAGGCGGTGGCTAGGTTGGTTTACATCGATTCCCGCCACTATCGATGTACTTTCTAGTTTTCCCGCTTCTCCTTAGCACACGGCGATTCACATCTTCGTGCTTCATTGCCGAATCGGTAATGATAACGGCATAACCAGTCGGGATCGCCGGGCTTGCGTGAATTATTATTACGCTGTCTTGATTGCGAGCGCGAGCGGCTACGATGCGATGAGTTTTGGCGGGAACGGTGATGTGACGCAAATTGATGTTGGCGGAGTTCGGCGACTTCAAGTGACAGCTTCTCTATTTGTTTCGTAAGCATACTGATTTGTAGATTCGATATTGTGTTTAACTGGACTTCATTGACTGCTGGACTTGCTGTAGAGACTGCGGCGACTGTAGTAGCTTCGAAATGCTCCATCATCTTGTCGGCCATTGCGGCCAGTACTTCGAGCGACGACTCGGTGTTGACTGAGAGCACGGCGCGTACTTGAGTGGGCAGCTGGTTGAGCCACATGACCTTGAGCGCTTCATCTGGTAGTAGCTTGCCGCTGAGATCTCGCATTCTACGCAGCAGCTGGCTTGGCTTGTTGTCGCCGAGTTCGAGACCGCTGAGTAATTTCTGTAACTGCCGGTGATCTGATTCTTGGTACGTGGAGATAAGTCTGTCCTTGAGCTTGGTGTACTTGCCGGTGGCCGGTGGATGTAAAATGATGTCGCCGATTTGTTCAAGGTCGCTGTTGCCAAGTAGCGGGACGACGAGGTTAAATTTCTGCTCTTCACTTATATTGCTGGCAGCGACAGCAGCTTCAAATTGAGCGAACCATAACCGAGGATTTTGGCGCCAGAATGGTGGTAGACGTGCCGGTAGGGATACTGCTTGTACTTCGCTTTTAATCGTTGTGACGTCCTCAGCATCCTTAAAATCTTCGGGATTCTTCGTCATGATGATCACGGTTTCTTCCAATTTTCAATTCTTCCAAAAAAAATTTTTCTTGCAGGGGTTCGAGGGATTCAGTCTTCCAGTTCGTGTTCTTCTTAAATTCAGCGTAGGTCACCAATTTAGAGGTTCTTCTCTAGTCGTAGGATTCGTAATGAAACTCGTGATCTCTGATTGTCGAATGAATAATTTATTGCTAAAAACCCCTATTTATATTTACATTTGCATACTTAGAATACTACCCTATTTAAAATACTAATTTACAATCGAACGTCCAATAAGAATTCGCCGCCGGGCGATGCCGCGCGCGGGGCGCGGGGTCCGCGGGGAATTAATAAATACAAGCGGCGCGCAGATCGCAGATTTAGTGTTCGCCTCGCACCGCCGCCGAAACGTCGAGATGCTCCGCCGCCGGTGCGCCGTGTGTCGCAGCTCGCGTGTTCATCCTCGAAGACTGAAGAAGGAAACTGGTGCTCTGCTTGATCTGCCTGCGCGTGCTTCGTGTTAAAAACCGCTTTTCTCAAAGCGAATCGGGCGGCCGGCGTATGCACGTCAAAACGTCCTTTTCAGGACGCTTGTTGACTTGTTTTCTTCTTGTTTCTATAACAGACGTTTGTTACGTTGAAGTGCTGCGTCCGTGCCTCCCATGTTTCTATACACATGCGTCATATATGTACCAACGTCTTTTTCAAGACGATTGCGTCACTGTTTCTATTTACAACGTAGTCAGGTAACTGGTAACTGGTTCGGTTCTTGAGGTACTCGGAGGTATTCGGAGGTATGGTAATGGTAATGATTTGGTAAGGTATTGAACCACTACAGACACTTCGTTTCAATACAATTGTGAACACAAGAACACACACACTCATCCATGGTACCAGGTGAGTGTGCACACAGCCCATATATTGAACAGACACACATCATCGCTCCAGCTCCAATAACCATGTTTACAATCTCGCTCAACATCGGAATGAATATTTATTTGTGTCCGTTTGTTTCAAAGTGGGTTTTATCAATAAATTATTCGGTCCATCCAAAATACACCGGGACTGTAAGGATTCTTTTGTTCTTCCATGAAATGCTATCGAACAAAGATAATTATTTAATTTGTGAATGGTTTCCTGCATCCAATTGTTGGGGGATTCGGATGTTATTTTGTATAAACTATGTCGAGATTTAAACAGAATGCAGTATTTCATAGATAATATGAATGTCTGCACCTATAATTCACTAAAAGAAAGAACACAGGAGTACCTACTTATTGAACTGGTGTTATCCTGAAATATATAATATACCATTGGACGCCCGCAGCTTCGCTCGCGTGGAATTAGACGTAACATAACCTAAATACAAAATTTCATTAAAATTATGTAGGTATATACGAAAACCTTTTATACCTACTAACTCTGCACCCCCCTTTTACCCCCCCCCCTTAAGAGATGATTTTCGAAACTCAATAAAAAACCTTCATAGGTTACTGAATTTCATTCGAATAACATAAAAAACGGCAAAGTTTCATACTAACTTTGCACCCCTGTTTTACCCCCTTATGGGGTGGATTTTCAAAATTCCTTTCTTAGTGCTCCCTGTTATAAAAGGAACCCCTGTGCAAAATTTCAAGTTTCTAGCCCTTATATTTTAGGCCCTGCATTGATATGTCATTCAGTCAGTCAGTCAGCCAGCTTCTCCTTTTATATATATACATAGATTACTCGGATGTAATGAATACGTGATTATGACACGTCCAATCTTCAGTGATAACGTCGATTGATATTAAAACAATCCAACTCGGCAGCACATCGACTCCACAGCGCTCCTGGAGCTTTGCATAAATTGAAGAAGTTTCAGGATTTATGCAAAGCGACGTTACTAAATGTTTTGCGTATAACATGCACTGTTATGTTCAATTATTACAGAAACGCAATTTTGCTCCAGCTCATGTACGTAGCTAGGCGGTATCGATTTCGTCCCTGTAGCTCGGGACCAGAATAGTGCTACGGTAGCCTCTGCCTGTCGTAAAAGGCGACTAAAAGGGGACTTCTGGGGTTGCGGGCGGTGAGAGTGGGAGCTCGAATCGTCCATCATGTGACCCCGGGAAAGACGGCGCTGTTTGTGGCTGCACAGCGTTGTGTAAACCGGGAAGAGCCCGTCTTGGGCGCAGCGCCGGAGGGCACCGGCGTGTTCTACAAGAGATCCCGGAGCCCTCCTGTAGCGCCGGAGTAGGCCACCGAGTGGGTTTTCGTGGGTGAAAGTCCCACATAACCCGGCGTCGCTCCCACGACGTTCGGGTACCTTTTCAAGGTTTCCCACTCGTAAAAAAAAAAGGCGATATCGATTTGCCAGTAGCAGAACTTTCAAATGTACTTACTGGATATCGTTTCCATTCCGTTCCGTTGGAATATCTCAAGACTCGTGTCAACTCGCTAATTTCATTCGTCAGATTTAGTCGGTCGACGACATTTAAACAAATGAGTGCGCCGGAGAACTCTCATGAGCTTAATCCCAGCGACGGGTATGCAAATGTCCCAATATCCGTGTAAAGGCTTAAAGAAAGTTCGTTGCTTCAAAACCCTAGGGATGTATGTAGCTGAAAGTAAAATTGACGGATATTCGTCAAAATATTCAAACCTGTATTCAAAAACCTGATAATAATAGCGATGTATAAGTTACACTTAGTACAGTTACACTTTTAAGGGATACATTCTCAAAATTTCTTAAAATAAATGTTGAGGGGATCTTTGATTTTTGTAGCTCTTTTTTTTAGTATCTTTTTTATTTTAAAAAACCAAATAACTAATTTAACTCAAATTAAAAGTCATTTGATTCCTTTATAGTCTTTTGCAGTCCGGGTTAAAGGGATTAAAGCGGCACGCACCAATGACTTTTTTAAGTTATGTGCGATTTAAGAAATTAAATGTCATTTGCTGTAACATTGATGGACACATCATAGGAAACCTGCATGCCTGAGAGTTCTTCATAAAGCTCTCGAAGTCATTTGAAATTTGCCAATCCGCAGTTGGCCAGCATGGTGGACTAAGGCCTAATCCCTCCAATTCTGAGTGGACAGCCGTGCCCAACAGTGGGACAAAAAAAGGGTTGTTTTAGAACTTTGCCATGTTTTTTCAATGCAGTGAAGATAACGTTTTCGTGTATCGAGTTAGGAAAGCCTATATCAAATACTGTAAAATAACAAATATTTTTTTCTGAATTCTTATTTTTTTTTGCTCATGAATGAAACAAATTAAAAAACATTTTATCGGCGATACCTCGCCTTAACATAAAAATGACATGTTAAAATAAATTACAGATAAGATTCATTTCTATATTAGTCATTGAGTACTTGTGCTAAATCTTAGTAGATACGGATCATATCAGCCGATATTTATTGACTGGGAATCGAACCTGGAAATACCCAATAAAGTAACATAGAGTTCTGGCAATCTTCTTATATGCAATTGTTCCAACGTAATAAAACGAAGCCGCACTCGAAGCTCGAAAGCTCATTATGCTTTCCGAAAGCTGCTCTGATGGGTATGCAAATGTCTCAATAACCGTGTAAGGGCTGGAAGAAACTTTGCGGGGTCGTTAAGACCCTGTCTCGACATCCGAGGCCCTTTGCGAGAACGGGAGGAATATTTTACATCTATATACCTATATAAAAGGAGAAGCTGACTGACTGACTGACATATCAACGCAGGGCCTAAACTATAAGGGTAAGAAACTTGAAATTTTGCACAGAGGTTCCTTTTATAACGAAGGGGAGAACTAAGACAGGAATTTTGAAAATTCACCCCTTAAGGGGGTAAAACGGGATGCAAAGTTAGTATGAAACTTTGCCGTTTTTGTAGTTAGTGAATGTCTAATTCAACTCGAGCGAAGCTGCGGGCGTCTACTAGTTTTCTATAAAGGATTACGTTTTGTCTGTCTGACGGTACAAAATTGAGCATTGTCGATATTACCGTGTAACACACCCCCTTTTTATTTTAGTTTATCTTGGTAAGGTCTCATGGGATTTAATAAAGTGTTTCATATAAACAACGAACTGTTCAATAATTAATTTGTTAATCACCTCATAGCGAAATAAATTATTTGAATTTGTTTTCTTGGACGTTTTTTTGTTTACAATTAAATGTCAAGTGGTAGAGCCTAATATTATAATGTTATGTTATTGTAAATCGCAATGGCGAAGCAATAAGCCAGTTAGTTGCAGTGAAACAGAAGGCTAAGCATTTTCTAAATACAGTCCTTCAAATATTCCGAGTTACTTAAGCAGATCCTGAAAAATCTCATCTTTCGGTCCTACCCATCGGCAGCAAAAGGTATAGATCTGCGAGATGGATTCAACGTACTGCGAGATGGATTCAATGTAGTGCGAGATGGATTCAACGTAGTGCGAGATGGATTCAACGTACTGCGAGATGGATTCAACGTAGTGCGAGATGGATTCAATTTGTCTGCGTTGTCGGCTTGAGGTTACGTGATGAACGAAGGTCAAGCAATCTTGACGGCTCGGATGAGCCAGCATGTCCGGCTTTCCATCTCGTACCTAACACAATAAGGTCTGCGAAATAACTTATTCATATTATCTGGATACGCCCGGCATACTAATAGAAGGTATTTGTTCTTCTGCAGCTGTAATTTAATCTAGAGTGGTTGGCCGAAATTCATTTCCAATCCGTAGCCGTTGATTTGATATGATGGATACGCAGGATAGATATAATATACCTGTATGTCAATTTATTCGGATTAAGTTTCACGCGTTCAACTTCAACCTGAAGATATGAAAGGTTCCCTTGGGAAACAGTGGGTAGAGTTTGTCCAGTAACGTCCATGAAGATAATAGGTAGAAACTATCAATGTCTAATTCCACGGGAGCGAATCTGCGTTCACTAATTTTTGATATAAAGAAGATGCCATCGAATAAGATAAAATTATAAACAAGAAATAAATTTATTAAATTAATTGAAAACCAATACCTGGCTACGAGAGCTAGCAACCATCGCTTTATCAACATCAGAGCCGGATTCTAATTTCCCCAAATAAAGAGCGCTTGCGTTAAATTAAAGGACATTCAAATTGAAGTTAATTTGATTTTCGAGATAGCTGAGGAGCACTTAAAACATGGCGACAGAAGGATCTGTGTCAAGTCTGGCTCTGCAAAATTGTTTTATTAGTGATAAATAGTTGCCCACTGCGGGGTATGGGCCTTTTTATGGATATAAGATAGTAAACGAGCCTGCACCACCACCTTCGGTGCCGCCTGTGACGACTGTGACTGACTTTCAACAAGACTCAAATAGAGACTGGGATGGTTAGTCCAGTTAGCCGAGAGAGTTACTATTAAACAATTATTGCTCGGTAACAATAGTACTCGTTTTAGTAATTTAGTCCGTGGTATCAGGCATCGTGGCGGACGGTGGTACTGCCTCGGGCAAGCTCTAGGTATAATATAAAACATATTTGACCCCAAAAAAGTTTTAGCTTCATGTATCAATATTACGATATTCATTAGCTTCAACAAGCGTACATCGTGACTTTGAGTACCCACACGTAAGTGCACACATAGATATTACTAGGAGACGCCCGCAGCTTCGCTCACGTGGATTTAGTATACATTGCGGCAGCTTGGTTTATTCTTAAGTGTGTAAGTGCTCAAGACAAAAATATTTGTAGTTGGAAAGTTCAAAATCGCTGAATTTGTATTAGAGATCACGTGTTTACCAAAAACTCCAATTAAACTTTCGTACCGTATCCCTAAACATTTTGCACGGATTTTAATTTTGCTCTCACCTAAACAAAGGAAATGACACATAAGTATCATTTCCGTTTTTAATTAGGTGATTACCATTATAAAATAGCTCTATCAATCTGATCCAATGATTAGCAGATAACAGAGCCGTATAAATATCAACTCATGTTGTATCTGTTTCACTAAGCCCAAGGGAAAGTCGGTGGACCGGTAGCTGCAAATAGAAGCAACACTGCAAACGATGTTGAGATACCTAGTACTTGTCGTGGTAGCCCTGGTGGGGGTCCCAGCAGCGGTGGGACAGGTGGAGATCTGCAGGGCCGGCCAGGGCTCGCTGCCGAACGTCACCATCGTGGAGGGCTGTCGCTGGTGGCCGTGCGACGTGCAGCAGGGCAAGGACGCGCTCGTGCACATCATCTTCAAGACCGAGCGGCCGGTCGCCGCCCTGCGCACGCGCACGCTCGCGTTCGTGCGGCTCGGCGGGCTGGAGCTCTCCGGCGAGTACCCGCTGGGGTCCGCCAACGACACCTGCCGGCACCTCAGCAACGCGGCCTGCCCGCTGTCCGCCGGCGCGCTCGCGCACTACACGCTGCGCTTGCCCATCGACCGCGACCTGCCCCCTCGCACCTCGGTCACCTTCGAGGTGACGGTCGACGAGCTCCGAGGTGACCTGCACAACCGCACGCTCCCAGCCAACCAGGCCCTCCGGCCCTTGCTCTGCGTGCGCATCCCCCTCATGGTCGACTACCCCCCGTGGGTTGGGAACTTCACGGCGAAGAGCGCCGACACTCAAGAATCTTTCCCAAACTTATCCTTGGAACCCTTTGAGTTGTAACGATGATTTACAAAAATATTTTCAACTACAATTATTAAAATTATTTCGATAATATGAATTTCATTGATTCATGAGTTATCATGCTGTTGTATGTCTTTCACTTCAAAATAAATTTTTACAAATAAATAATCACCCAGCAAATACATCTCTTGTTTCTTTATGGGCCTTTTATAAATATGTCTTTTTACACACTTGGGTGTAAGCCACCTTACAATTTATTTTGATACTAGTGGACGCCCGCAGCTTCGCTCGCGTAGAATTAGACCCATTAACGACGTCTACCCGTCTAAAGACTTCAAAAACGGCAAAGTTTCATACTAACTTTGCACCCCCGTTTTACTCCCTTAGGGGGTGAATTTTCAGAAATCCTTTCTTAGTGCTCCCTTACATTATAAAAGGAACCCCTGTGCAAAATTTCAAGTTTCTAGCCCTTATAGTTTAGGCCCTGCGTTGATATGTCAGTCAGTCAGTCAGTCAGTCAGTCAGTCAGTCAGTCACCTTCTCCTTTTATATATATAGATTAAAAAATTTTCCTCAAATTTTTAAACGTGCTATTTTCAATCCTACTTTACCTTCAAAACTATTAGTGACAAGCATTTGACATATGATAGGGACATGCGATTCTAAAAGTTTACAGAGTTATGACTTACGTACATTGAATTTAATTAGAAGACTGACGAGAAGAAGACGAGAAGAAGACCCTTATAACGACGTCGCAATCGTTCATTGCCAAAAAGCTGGGCACGGGTCTACCCCACAGACACAGGCTGCGGGAGTTCTAGAGCATACTCCACCACGCTGCTCCAATGCGGGATGGTGGAGGTGGTTGTCGGTTGGTCAGTTGGTTTTCACACTATGTGCTCCATAATGTTCTCGAAGACATGTGTGGTCTGCCAATCCGCAGTTAGCTACCGTGGTCGAATATGGCCTTACCCCTCCCTTTCCGAGAGGAGACCCGAGCCCAGCATTGGGACCATGAAAGAGTTGTGGTGGTGATGGAAGTGTTTTCATTCTATGAAATGTTTGTTGGTTGGTCCTCCTTCTCCTCCTCAACGGAATGAATAACATCACGCGTTTATTTTGCCGAAGGGGTAGAAAGGCGTGTGTCTGTGTACACACACTTTACACCAGCTATGGTTAGGTCCCATGCAATGGGTGGTGAGCCTTTTGCCATACACCGGACACAAATCCAGATTTCGAGCTGCTACCGGGCATTTCATGTTACAAAACCTCAATAGGTACATTGTTTTTGCCCAGCCCGGGGAACGGATCCAGGACACCCAGTTTAGCATTCGCGACCACTGGACCAACGAGACAGTAATTTATTTCCGGTAATTTGCTGCAATACAATTGATTTTTAACTGTTAACTACCTTACCTAGTAACTAGTCCATCGCGGTCCTTGGCTAGCAACAACTAAGCAACCAATGGTGCACGTGTGCGCTGCCATACCGCGCTCCTTCGATGTCCGATGAACCCATATTTATTTTATCAATTCTCGGAACCCGAAGAGTTAACCTGCCAGAGCATTGCTTGAAATGTAAAAAAGCGAGTTCCGCTTACGTTCCCAACAGCGCTTGATGTCTGCGCCAAACCGGCGTAACGCGACGCTTTGAGGTACAAACGATTCCTATATTTTCAATTCGGGCCGTACGCCAGGAAACTGAGTTGCATTGAACGTAAAAAACGCTTGACGAGTGGATTTGAACGTGAAATGGCCCCTGAGGCGGCGCGTGCGCTTTAAAAGTGCCTAGCAATGGTTTGAATTTTCTTATTTTTCATTTATTTTTACGCTTTACACATAGGTAGCTTAGTATTCGATAAACTGTTTCGTTTTAGGTAAAATGCTTAACATTTTGAAGTACTTTGCCGGTGGTAATCAACTGAGCAAAACAGGACGTTGCTTATGGCGCATGACGTTGCCTTCTCATCGGAAGTTGAAGTTGAAGCGTCACTGATTATACGCTGCCACCCATGACAACTGCGACTGACTTTGAACAAGACTCTAATAGGGACTGGGATGGTTAGTCCAGTTAGCTGAGAGAGTTAATTAGAACATTAGTTGGTCAGTTCGTTAGTGGGTATGAGGACTGGGGGCTGTTAGTGATCGATTTATTATTTTGGTATTCCTACATGACTTCATTAATACCGTTTTTAATTAGTTGATTACCATTATAAAATAGCTCTATCAATGATTAGCAGATAACAGAGCCGTATAAATATAAAATATAAAAATATCAACTCATGTTGTAACTGTTTCACTAAGGCCAAAGGAAATTCGGTGGACCGGTATCCGCAAATAGAAGCAACACTGCAAACGATGTTGAGATACCTAGTACTTGTCGTGGTAGCCCTGGTGGGGGTCCCAGCAGCGGTGGGACAGGTGGAGCGCTGCAGGGCCGGCCAGGGCCTGCTGCCGGACGTCACCATCGTGGAGGGCTGTCGCTGGTGGCCGTGCCACGTGCAGCAGGGCGACCACGCGCTCGTGCACATCGTGTTCAGGACCGAGCGGCCGGTCGCCGCCCTGCGCACGCGCTCGCTCGCGTTCGTGCGGCTCGGCGTGCTGGAGTTCTCCGTCGAGTACCCGCTGGGGCCCGCCAACGACACCTGCCGGCACCTCAGCAACGCGGCCTGCCCGCTGCCCGCCGGCGCGCTCACGCACTACACGCTGCGCCTGCCCATCGACCGCGATCTGCCCGCCTCGGTCACCTTCGAGGTGACGGTCGACGAGCTCAGAGCCGACCTGCACAACCGCACGCTCCCAGTCAGCCAGGCCCTCCGGCCCTTGCTCTGCGTGCGCATTCCCCTCATGGTCGACTACCCCCCGTGGGTTGGGAACTTCACGGCGAAGAGCGACGACACTCAAGAATCTTTACCAAAATTATCCTTGGAACCCTTGGAGTTGTAAATATGATTTCCAAAAATATTTTCAACTACAATTATTAAAATAATTTGATAATATGAATTTCATTGATTCAAGAGTTTTGATATAATGGTGTTGTAAGTCTTTCACTTCAGTAACTAGTAAGCTTATAACAAAATTTTGACTCAGATTGAAAAAGCTCTCAGAATGTTATTTATTCCACTTTTTTAACTGTTTTAAAACAACAGTGAAACAAGAATTGTAAATGCGAATAAAAAGCTGAAAGGAGGTTGACGCAAAGAGCTATCAGGCACGACGGAGTGATCCGAGAGGCCGGAATTACAGGACGCGTGTCCCCACAATGCCCCACATTGCCCCACATCTCTGCGCTGAACCGTCGAGGGCCCTCGCCGGTCATTGCGCCGCACTCTCCTAGGGTTGCCTCTCTCCAAGGGAACGTTGGAAACTTTGCCTGATATTCATAGTAACGTAGATCCTGTAGAAAATGTTTTCGATGGAGGAAGACCTTTTTCAAGGATGGGCTAGTGGTTTAAGTTAAATCTACATTACCCTACGGTTCACTTTACAACTTTTTCTAGCTTGACACTTCAGACCAAACCATAACTTATGAAAAATGGACACTGGTGCCTTCCCCTTCGTGAAATACCGGCGAAATGTATTGTGTCTTTGTGTCGATTCAATGTGATCGAAAGAGTTAAGGTCGGTTTGTTCGGAGGGCACGTAAAGCCCGATTGTTTTCAATGGTGGAAACAATCGTTAAGCCTAGTCGAAGACCTTCGGGTGGCTTGAGAACAGTCGCCCGACCATTGAGAACTGGGTTGGCCACTAACCCCTCTACCAATCCGCATTGGAGCAGCGTGAGCCTCCCACACCTATGTCTGTGGGGGAGACCCGTGCCCAGCAGTAGGACGCAGCGATCTTATACCCCTAAAAAATCTAAGTTCTAAATAACGGCCTAAATCCTATTAGACATGGTAACCCTACCGGCTCCCGTCGCCGTGTGGGGTTACTTGTAGTCGCGTGCTTTGGGAACTGTTTTGGCTCAGATGGAACATTCGTACAAAAACTCTCCGGAATTTTTAGATATGGCGGCAGATGTCGTTGACAAGCGGCATAATGGAATCTTGCTTTTGATCTGAATTTAGCTTGAGCTGCACTTGACTATGTGGTTTTAAGGTCCTTTGGTCTTTTTTCAGGCCCTGAGCCATGAAATTTCGCTCGTGGCGGTTTTTGTAACAGAAACTCATCAAAATTTTCAGCTGTCTGTTTCTCGCAAGCAATAACAATTTTAGTCAGGACTAGTGGCACATTTTTTCTGGTCTGGAGTTTTTCGTAGAGCTTGTGAGCTTTTGCATACTACGTTTCTGCATTCCATCTATATATATAAAAGGAGAAGGTGACTGACTGACTGACTGACTGACTGACTGACTGACTGACTGACTGACTGACTGACTGACTGACTGACTGACTGACTGACTGACTGACTGACTGACTGACTGACATATCAACGCAGGGCCTAAACTATAAGGGCTAGAAACTTGAAATTTTGCACAGGGGTTCCTTTTATAATGTAGGGGAGCACTAAGAAAGGATTTCTGAAAATTCACCCCCTAAGGGGGTAAAACGGGGGTGCAAAGTTAGTATGAAACTTTGCCGTTTTTGAAGTCTTTAGACGGGTAGACGTCGTTAATGGGTCTTTCTACGCGAGCGAAGCTGCGGGCGTCCACTAGTTTTTAATAAGTCTGTTAAAACTGGAATGCAGAACGTAGTATGCAAAAGCGATCCAGTAAAAGTATGGAGTCTTTCTGTCCATGAGCTACGGGGACCGGATCCTTCCACAGCCACAGCTGAGAAGTGTAGAGCATATTCCACCACACTGCTCCAGTGTTGTTGGGAGCAATGACCTGCCGATTTTGTCGATTGTTCTCAAGCCACTCGAAGGACTTTGACAAGGCTTAACGATTATTTTATAAATGAAAATGACCGTACGGTTTTAAGTTATCCGAAGTATGTAAACGCTTATGAAATTTTGCTTGTATCATTCTTACATACCGACCTCACTTAACGTTGCTAAATCGGAAAATCACATACGATCTACGCGAGCCATAGGGCTACGAGCTTCAGAATTGCCTTATCTATCTTTTCAGCTTTATGAATTTGTTTAGCATTGTCCACTAATTTCATGCGAGCGAAGCTGCGGGCGTGTAATATGTATGTATGTATGAAATATAAATAAGCCCACGCAGGGTCACGATTCGCCCCAGCGTCCCCCGGCGACGGTTCAGTGACCCTTGTAAACCGTGATTTTTGGATTAGCTCTCCACGACCTAAAATCTCCCTTGGGTAAGAGTCGTCTTCGTTATTGAATAAGGTTAAGGAGTAAAAGGATTTCGTGCAACCCTTTCACTTTTTTATTTGATGTGAATAGTAAATGGTAAAGCCCCATCCACACGCTTGGCAAACAATGGCAAACAGCCAACGGCAAACAGCAAACACGGACGTGTGGATGGGTGTTTGTCGTTGTTTGCCTGTTTGTGTTTGTGTTGGGCAGTGTTCGGCATCGGTGTCGGTTTTTCTTGCCAGATCAAAGGATGTTCGGCAAACAGTTTGCGACGTATCCACACGTTTGGCAGCGATCAGTAATGCGCGCGAGCTTGCGGGAGGCGGACGTATTTACTTGCCATATTCATGGGCATATAAAGAGAACATTCCACCCTATTATTGATCGAAGATTCCACCCCATTTAAAAACTGTACCTCAAGTATTCGAATTCGATGGTAGCAAAATTATTTATAACAAGTGATTTTAAAAACTTTTAATTAAATTCACTCGTATGTATGTCCTGGAATCTTGCAATCAATATTTCACCCACTTCCACTAAAGATATCGAGCTGAAATTTGGCACACATATTAGGTTCCGATGACAATGCATGAAAATAAAAATAAAAGATATAAGTAAAAGCTCTTTAAAAAAAAAATTTTTTTACAGTATAATTTATGAATAAAATCTAACTATATTTATTATTATATACATTTTATTATTGCAAAATTTTCATCGGAATCACCATCGTCTTCGCTTTCTTCTTTTTTTCTTTTTTCTTTCTCTTGCTTTAATTTATAATAAAAATATGTCAACCCGAAAGTAATAGCTGCCACAAGCTTGTCGTCCGCCATGTTTGCCGATTCGGAATGTTATGAACGTTCGCCAAGCATGTGGATGGCTGTTTGTGTTGGGTGATTGTGGTTGGTGTTTGGGACTTTGCTTGCTGTTCGCGGTGTTTGTGACAAACAGCCAGCGTGTGGATGGGGCATAACATGTTGACACGCCGCAAATGCTGTCACATATCATGCCACTGTCTAGAGCGGTGTTGTAGTATACATAAAGCCTTAATATTGAAGCTTCGTATCGTTCTATGCTGAAAAATCTTTATTTGTCGTTGCACTGCTGTTTGAGTTCAGGCCTTATCGTCAATCCATTTAATTAGGATTATGGCCATCGACAGAGATACTATGTATGTATATATTAAATAAATAAATAAGTATCATGGACATTCTCACACATGGCCATCTGACCCCGAACTAGGCGCGAGTATGTAGAGGGTGTCAGAGACTGATATAAATATTTATACATACATAAATATTTTTGAATACATATTTAAATAGATAATAATTACATACAGACACAGAACAAATACAAGTGTTTGTCAAAGGAGTGTTTGTCCTGAGTGGGATTCGAACCCACGACCCCTGGCATAACAGGCAGGTTCACCACCGATTGCGCCTCACGTGGTTTTTTTCCTTCCTGCGCTCCCTACGTCCATCCCTTACGGATTCAAAACCACAATCTATGTAGTTACCCGAAACCTTCGAAGTAAACTTGACTTAAACGACTAATCTAAAGTTCAGCCGGTTAAGTTGAACGGCGGCCGCTCTCTCGATCTGACCTCGACCCTCGGAAGTGGACACTCGAGGCAGCTCTAGGGCTGTCGACTTTCGCTGATATCGATCACCGGCGGGCGGGACTTAGTGATGTGAGAATGAGTGTGTCGAGCGAAACAACAGCTAAATACTGTTGAATAATATTTGTTCGCCATGACCAATAGATGTCCCACTGCTGGGCACGGGTCTCCCCCACAGCCGTTGCTGCGGGAGGTCGAGAGCATACTCCACCACGCTGCTCCAATGCGGGTTGGTGGAGGGGTTAGTGGCCAACCCAGTGTCGAATGTTCTCAAGCCACCAGAAGGTCTTCGACAAGGCTTGACGACTGTTTGCAGCATTGAAAACAACCGGGACCGACGGCTTTACGTGCCCTCCGAAGCACGGTAGCGTCCATGAAATTTTTGCCACTCACAACCTCACCACCCATTCACAAACCGACCGCGCCCTTCGTTGCTTACTTTGCGCCTTGCTTTGCGCGCCCGCTTTCGATCACATTGAATCGACGCGTGCCATTGGACTATGGACAGTACAAATAATAATATGAATAATATTTATGTAGAAGTAATCTTATTTGGACATTTTCCTTCGGTAAATAATAGTCCGTAAAAATTTACAGTTCATTCTGAACTCATCACTAAAGATAGAGATAAGAACTCACCCATAAAGATATATCACGACACCCCTTCCGTTACCACTTGTTTCTCAGCGCATGCTGAAGAATACAATACATACAATACAATTGATTTTTTAGGTCACATGACTTTTGTGCCGAACCCATACCATCTCATTATAATGTAGATAGGTACTAAACATTTACATATAACGAGTGGCTCTTTGAGCCGGGTCTCTGATAGAACCAGACCCACCAGTGCGAGACCATCAAGGCTGGGCCTGCTCATCGCCACTTCAAATGCTAACACTAGTTATTTATATTCACTTCTTCATTGTTTTAGTTTGTTGTAGTAGTAGTGTTGTAGTTGTCACATGTTTCGTACCAACCCTAATTATTTTAGGATACAAGCTTAGGTATTTATACTGACTGGCCCGTTGGCGCAATCGGTAGTAACCCTGCCTGTTGCGGGGGTCGTGGGTTCGAATCCCACTCACAAACATTCGTGCGACGAACACCTTGTTTGTTCTGTGTCTGGATGTTAATATCTATATACTTAAGTACTTAAAAATATTGTATGTACTCGTAAATCAGTCTCTGACACCCAGGTGAGACACGTGTTGGTGGTAAAAAAAACCCTGTAAAGGTTTATATCGGTTACCTTTTCAACCTGTTCTAAGTTGCCACAGTTGTATTGAGCAGCAGCACTTATCCAGACAGCGCGTGCCTTCGTATAAAAGACGGCAGTAAATGGAACTTGTCAAGACGCTCGTCGAAAAACACGGCTAAGTATAATTAAACGATGCGACAGTTTTGAAAGTTTAAACTGAAATTTTGGCTTCGGCCCTCTGTCTCCAGCTTCCAGGTCACGGCGTCCATTGCCGCTGGTGTCGTAGTATTCTTGAAATTATTCATTAAGTAACAACTTACTTAACTTTCGACTTCCTTGCTCAAATATTTCTACTTAGGAAAATTTTCATTCTGCAACCCTGCTGCACCAACATAACCCTTTTATTGTCCCACTTCTGGGCAAGGGTTTCCTCTCAGAATGGGTTACGCTTTAGTCCACCACGCTGGCCATGTGTGAATTGGCAAACTTCCCACGACTTTGAGAACATTAGGCCTACGTTTTACATGGCATATTAATCCTTACAGCGAAAGTTATTTCATCATCAAGAAAATTTTATGAAGATTACCATTGTTCTGTATAATATATCAATCGGACTTATACAAATTGTTAGGTTCGATTTGCTTAGATTAGTTCTATTTGAACTTCAATGGGTAGAGTGTGTCCGGATATTTCCTTGAGAAGGACATCCATCCATACTAATATTATAAATGTGAAAGTGTGTTTATTATTTATTTATTTATTTGTTTGTTTGTTTGTTTGTCCGGCTTTCACGTCGCAACGAAGCTATTATATGGTATGGTTTTTGTGTGTGGAGATAGTGAGGAGGGTGGAGAGTGACGTAGGCTACTTTTTACCGCGGTAAAACATCCCCATGGGAAGATATCGATGTTTTGTTATTTGCTAGATATTTAGTTCCGGATATTGTTAATAGATGGCGTTAGAACAATTTAGAAGTAGTTAGTATAGTGGTTAAGTAGTTAGTATCTTTTAATCGTGGAACTGTCACTATTCATCCACCACAAATATGTCATGTATGATAAACAACTCATTGTTAATTCCCTTTGACCACGCGGGCGGAGCCGCGGGCAAAAGCTAGTAAACTATAAACGACACATTCGTTATATCTATCTAACGCAAGCAACTGCGGGCGTCCACTAGTTAATTTATAAAACTAGGTTTTGCCCGCAGCTTCGCCCGCTTAAAAATTGTAATCAAGTTAAGTTTAAGCGCCATCTGTTGACGGTGTGCCCGACAGCATTCCAAAAAACTTTCTAAGCAAGGGAACATATTTTCGGGAAGAAAAGTATCCTATGTGCTAATTCAAGTTATCGTCTAACTGTGTGCCAATTTTCATCCAGATCCGATTTGTAATGTTTGCGTGAGTGAGTAAAAAACATCCAAACATTCACATTTATGATATTAGTTGGACTACTAGGTGCGATTCCCCAGTCTTTGGGGAACAGTGTACTTGTATGTATTTAATTACACAAGATGCATAAGTGATGATAAGACGTGTTAAAGTTGGGGCCCAAACGCTGTAAATGACGAAGGTAGAAAGGGCTTAAATAATATATAACTTTGACTTAATTGTGAGGCTTTCTTCAAAAAGTTAGACCTTTTCGAAGTAGGCCTCACAATTTAATGACGTGTCTACAACTAAAATTCAACATCGTTTAATTTTCTATCAGACTATAAAACCTGTTACTCATTTGGCGAAACTGAAACTATTGCTATTCAACTTGCTCGTTCCCCAACAGTTCAGCACTTCATTCGTCTTGGTCGGTTTACAGAGTCACGGTTATCAGCGCCAAGATTTTTTTAATTTTTTTAAAAATAAAAAAGCTTCTCCAGCACACGCTAGTAAGTGACCAACGTCACTTATGACCACACGAATCAACGATTCATTCACCTGTCTTGAATATTAAGATAGCAAACGAGCTTGCACCTCCTATACTCTGCCGCCCATGACAACTGCGACTGACTTTGAACAATACTCAAATAGGGACTGGGAATTGTTAGTCCAGTTTGCTGAGGGAGTTAATTAGAACATAAGTTGGTCAGTTCGTTAATGAGTATGAGGACTGGGTACTGTTTGTGATAGTTAGTCAAAGTCAATGAAAGCTTTAGAAAGATACATATTGCTACCCTTGAGGACAAAGGTCGCCTCTAATGAAGTGTAACAATTGCTTAAAAACAATTACTACACGGTAGAAATGGTACTAGGTACCGTGGCGGGCTGTGGTACTGTCCCGGGCGAACTATATATGGAACAAAACAGTATAAAACCTATTAGGTTCCCAATATGCTGTACCACCTTAAATGGATTGACATTAGTATAAGCGATTGTAAGCGTGACTATGAAACCCGCCTTAACGTTCTAGTCAAACGAACAGCTCTCCAAGTCGAACGTATCCCCGAATACTATCTCGTGTTCTCCTCCACTCCTCTTGCGAAACTCCAAACTGTTACTCGACTTCAGTTAACCCAATTTACGCCAATTTGTTCCTTTGATTAATCTTTTCTTGTTCTTGAGAAAAATATTATAAGGACTTGTGCATATAGCCCAGTGGTTCAGCATCTACGTGCCCTCCGAATGAAAGAAGCGCTCAAGAAATTCAGCCACTATCGGTCGCCAAGACTAGGATGGCTTTACAGGCAATCTTTTTTTTTCTCATAGACCACTTATTTAGCTGGTTACGGTGGACCCCCTGCAGCTACATTTCTACCATATTCCTAAAACTCGACAAAATGTGAAGATTAGATCTGTGGAAATTCGCGTTGCGGCTGAGTTCCAACTATGAATGAATAGTTTTCGAAAAATAAAGTGATAATTGATTGGTTAATTAATTAATAGTAGTAACAGTCGCTGAGCTTTTTAAAATATTTATCTGCATACATTGATAGGTGAAATCAAGTAGTTCAAAAATCATTGAAATCATTTAGTTCATCACAACTTCACCATATAAATTTTCGTGGTCTCCTTACGCTTGTGCTAACGAATTTTGGACCCCAATTTTTTGTCATGCCCCTAGGATCCCGTGGATCCCTGGGAATTTTCGTTCATGTTGAATGTTCGTATACCTGTCCAGTGTCCACCATCTCTAACAGAAATAGTCATGAATTTCATTTGTATGCGCAATGTCTGTGGAGAAGTTTAGAATTACAAAAGTTACGACGACCTAATTAAGTTTGGGCCCTTAACGGGACGCTCAGGATAATTCCCTTTAAAGGGTGTCGCGAATTGATGAAACGATCCCTTTTGAAAAATTCAAAATTGATTATTCCTAAATGAATTAATACTTAGTCTTTGTTAAGGCTGATTTATTCTAAAAAATATCATGCAAGGAAAATATTGCGTATATAAACTCATAACCCTAAAATGATAAAAAAGCTAAAATAAAAAAAAAATAAAAAAATGCTGGTTTCAAATAAAAAAATATTTGTGACAATTTTATTTAACAGCATTTTCATATATTTTTATTTTATTCTTTATTTGAAATTGAATATAGAATAAAATAAACTTCCATACTCTTAAACTATCGCGCAAATGATCATTGAATTTTGTTTATGTCACAGTTCTCATGGGCGGTAGCGGGAGGTTCTGCATGCTCGTTGCTCTTAAATCCAAAAAATAAATAATAATCATTGTCTATATATAATAAGGCCTAGGTATAATAATAGATTGCCTGAAATAGTGTGACAAGGAGCTAACACCATTTTTATTCAACAAAATATTATTTCCCCGCGTCACCTGCACCCGTCAGGCACAGCTCCGCATTTCTGAAGCATTCCGATTATATTCGGTGCCATAAAGCCTTTCACGATGTATGTTCCTGTACAAATTGGATGCATATTTCAGTTTTATAGCCAGTTTATCGGAAATAGAAGATTTTAAAGGCACGATCATACAATATTAGCCGCTCATAGACATTCATCGGATGTTATGAAATATTGCTGTTCGAAATTCGCATTCAAAGTTTTGCGAAAGCGATATATTACGGACAGCTAAACTATTGTGGGTTCAGTGGAACACAGATTGTGCTTGGTTAGCTCGCTCATGAATAATGTGAAATGGCGGTAACAAGGTCAAGCAGCATTGGAATTGTCGGAGTTTGATGGGACTAGGTACGCATTACGCACGTATTTAGCCACAGTGGCAGCGCAGTGGAAGCGTGCTGGGCCCATAACCTAATAAAACACACTATTCGACTCAAGACACGAAGAGAAGTCTTTAATAGGAAAAAACAGTTGTACCAAAACATATCACATTGCAGTTGGCATTATTGCAAACTTGTAAATGTAGTACAGACTATATAACATTTTAATAGTAGGCACGTACAAACATCGCCGAAGAACATCCTTCGGCTTATAATTTTCAAAAAAACAAAAACCGCACGATGTGTCCTTCACCGTTATAGTATAAGTGACATTTAATTTCTTATATACAGGGTGGAAAGATCGAATGCCACATGGATGGCAACTACCAGAAATATTGTAAATAGCACATTCTGTTCAAAGGAGACATTCCTTTATTTTCAAAAACAATAAATTCTGCATTTATGGATTTATGAAAAATCACCTGCCTCAGTCGGGACTCGAACCGGTGAAATGTGACAAAAAATAAAGTGACGTATTTTATGATGCAGATTGAAAGGGTTACTGATAGGGTTTAGTTTTCTCTAAATAACAAATACAATCAAAATAACGGAAGGCCATGAAAACTAACAAGTACCTTTTAATTTTGTTTTCACCCGTCACGTGAAAACCCGATGCGTACACGTGAAACTAAATAAAATAATCAGGTGAGATTATCTTTTAACGTTTGGTGCGGGTAGTGAAGAACAGGGTTGTTATGGTTCACATATTTAATTGTGAAGGACAACTGAATACAGTAAAATACCTCTAAATCCTGGGACCTATTGCGAAATGGGTTAAATTCTCTCCCCGAAGAAGACTATAATTTCATATAAGGCACTATAGTTTCATAAATCCATAAATGCAGAATTTATTGTTTTTGAAAATAAAGGAATGTCTCCTTTGAACAGAATGTGCTATAATTTACAATATTTATGGTAGTTGCCATCCATGTGGCATTCGATCTTTCCACCCTGTATAGCACATAACTTAGAAAAGTCATTGCTGCGTGACGCTTGGGTTTGATCCCGGATTCGATAGCCACTGGGCTTCGCTGCGACCCATAGACGTCCCACTGCTGGGCATGGGTCTCTCCCACAGACACTTCTGCGGGAGGTCTAGAGCATACTCCACCACGCTGCTCCAATGCGGATTGGTGGAGGGGTTAGTGGCCAACCCAGTGTCGAATGTTTTCAAGCCACCCGAAGGTCTTCGACAAGGCTTAACGACTGTTTCCAGTATTGAAAACAACCGGGACCGACGGCTTTACGTGCCCTCCGAAGCACGGTAGCGCCCATGATATTTTTGCCACTAGCGGTCACCCATCCACAAACCGACCGCGCCCGTCGTTGCTTAACACTTTCGATCACATTGAATCGAAGCGAGCCACTGGGCTATGGACGCTACCACTGGACTACGCACTGGGCTGTCACCGCTTAATTTATGTACTTATTAAACAAAAATACTTGTAAATAAAGAAATCGATGAACAAAGATACATGAGAGAGGAAGTAGCTCGATGCCATTCGTCTTCCCTAATCGTTCACGACAGATCTTCGATCGCCGTGACGTCATACATCTCGCTGCCTCTTTTTAACTTGGTACGCATGTAGGTATTTATGTATTTAGGTATGTATGTATGTAGGTAACGGAATTTTCGAACGTGATTTTCGCCCACTTCAAAACGTCGGATTAATTTGACACTTATCAAGGACCGATGACAATGCAATAATTTAAAATAAAAACATTAAAAACATTCTACATTTTAGTTCGGTGTCTATAAAAGTCTTTTAGTTTTTATAAACTATGTTGTTACTATCTCATTGTTTGATGTATAAGTGTTTCTGTCAAGAAGAATGGACGAATCCTTTTGAAAGAAGGGATGTTATCTTTTAACCACAATTTATATACAAATAAGTGCGAAAGAAAACAATTATAAGGATTTTCATTTTGAATTGTACCGTTACGAAAAAATATCGTCATCAACAAATGACGCCCTTGACGTGCAGCGCCATCTAGTTATCAACTTAAAAACTATCAGCTCAAGTTGATTTCCAAGTCTGCAAAAGCTAGCGACATCTATTGACAATCTACAAGATTTCGGATCCATAACTGTACTCCTAAGAACTTTAATACTACGTGTTTTGAATATACTGAAAGCAGATGTCACCACAATCGTTGTCACCAGGAAATTAACATCGTCAGATCACGTGTTTCGAAAATGCTATCTTGTTTGTACTATAAAAAGACACACGAAAACTAACACCAAATTTCAAAGTATTCATTACCTAGCACCTGGTGCAGTGGTCTCATAATAAGACTGGACCCTACAAGACGCGATGGGTCTATGGATCGAACCCCAGTCATGAAATTCGAAAAACATTTTTAAGATTAAATTTAGTAAGATAAATTTAGTAAGACAAATTTTTAAGTAAAAAAAAGTATTAAAAAAAAAAAAAAAAAACTATGGATTCCCTGCATTATAATGTTACACTTCGGCGGTCAAAAAAACCAGTTAAGTCACGATCCTTAGAGTCCCTTAACGAAACACATTCACTTGACACTCTTGAAAATGACTCTTACGAACATTTAGCTAGAAGTATTGACTTGTCAACGCATGTACCATTCAATGTTATTGATGAGATGAAGGCAGAGATTGACAGCCTTAAAATTTCACTACAGAGTGCCCATAATGAATTAGAAAATATATTATGCGAGAATGAGCAACTAAAAAAGCAAGTGACACAGCAAAGTCAAGAAATTTTACTATTAAAAAACCTTTGCATAAGTCCAGTAACTTCAGGCAGAAAAAGGATTTTAACAACAACATGTAAACAAAATGCCAGACGCAGACTTACCGACTCCTTTAAAGATAGCCCAACGACATCAGAATTAATAAACAATACGTGTGACATAAGGACGTCAACTGTGGCTTCCACTAAGAAATCATATGACGCAGACCAGAAACAGAATATAACTATTGATCCTATCTTGTGTAAAGATGAACAAATTCTGACAGAATCATTGCCCGAACCTAACGTTGCATTACTCAAGCCGAAGTCTACAACACAGAAGAAATCAGTATCAGGGGAAAAGAGTTATAATACTCGTATACACCAAAATGAGAAACAGGCACAACACTTAAGCGACGACAGAAATACAATCAAAAAAAGGATTTTTATTTTTGGAGGTAAACAATGTATACAACTAGCAGAGACACTACGAAAATCTAGGAAGAATAATTCTTATGGACAGTACAAAATCATGTCATTTGTTATACCCTATGCTTTAACTGAGGATATCTTACTGGCCTGTAAACTGTATGACATAACGCAAAATAATAGAGTAATAGTTAGTGTTAGAGAGCATGATCGAAACCCTTTAAAAGTCATGACTGAAATGTGTTCCTTATTATCATCATGCTTGTGCCCAGTCCTATTTCTTAAGATACAACAAAATAAATATTTAAATGAGCAAGCCTTGAATAACATGATCAAGACAATTGGTATACAATTTAAAAATAGTAAATTTATTGACTACGACTATGACTACAATATTAGTTATAGAGATAATCTGTATTCTTTATGTAAAAACCTTAACTCAGCTGTAGACCAAACAGATTATGATTTAAAGTATTTACCTTTCATGAAATCAACCTTAAAGATTAGGTGTCCTCCAAGACCAAAAATTGTAACTACTAACAAAAGTATCCAAACGGATGAATGTTGTAACTCACTGTCCCATAATGTAACTAGACCTACAGATGATAGTTTTTTTCGTTCCTTTAAATGCCCATGGAACTTTCTTTAGAGTATTTCATCAGAATATAGCTGGTCTTTTGTGTAAGTTAAACATGTTGGAAATAACTATTGAAGAGCTCTTAAGTGATAATAAAATGCCAGAAGTTTTATGTTTCACTGAAACTTTCGTACAAGAAGGAGATGAAAACTTAATTAAACTTAATGGCTATGAACTAGCATGATTTTATAATAGAGTAAAAGTTCAAAAAAGGGGAGGTGTTTGTATCCTTATACGACAAGGCATACTGTATGAAGAAATACATTTCCTGAGTAAATATTCTATTGATCATGATTTTGAATGTTGCGGTATAAACATAACAAGTGAAAACTTAATTATAGTGTGCTTATACAGGACACCTAAGTCAAATATTGATTTATTCATGTCAAATCTAGACAATATTTTAAGGAAACTGACTTACAAAAAAAGGAAGAAAGTAATCTTAGCTGGGGACCTTAATATAAATACACTAGAACTTAATCGTAATACGTCTCTTTTACTAGACTTAACAAGGAATTACAATCTTACTATTCACATTAATGAACCTACTCGTCAAAAAACTTGTATTGATCACATAATTAGTAACATACATGAAGCTAAGGGTGAATTATTACATCTATGTCTTTCTGACCACAATACTGCCCAAATGTTAAATATCCCATATGTAAAAAAGGAGATATCAAAAGATTTTTATTATGTTTACTTGAGAGATTATAACAAGGACAATCTGAATAAGTTTCGCGAATGTATTACTAGCCTTTCATTTGCCGAAGTATTTGAAACTGCATTGATCGATTCAGCATACAATAGTTTCTTTGAACTTTTCTCCTTATTTTATCAATTATGTTTTCCGCTTGTAAGAAGAAAAATACTCATAAAACGCAAAAATAAATGGATAACTAAAGGTCTCAGAGTTAGTTGCAAAACAAAAAGATATTTGCGGTTCAAATATTACAAGTCACGATGCGAGAAAGACTCTTACGTCAACTATTCGAAACTTTTAAAAAGTTGCATTAATGCTTCAATAAAAAATCAGAATTATAAATATTTAAAAGATTCAAACAACAAATGTAAAGCATCATGGGACATAATAAAAAATGGAAATAATTGTACGAATAAGAAAAAATTTATCACAGAGTTACTAATTGACGGTAAAAAAATAGTAAAAATTGACGAAATAGCTGAAAGCTTTAATAACTTCTTGATAAGCTCGAGCTGCAAGAATGTAAGTAACATAAAAAATACACTACAGATAAACATATGCAATAGTATTTTTCTGCGCCCTTGCAGCGTAGATGAAATTGCCAAAATAATAAAACTGAAACTAAAAAACACAAGTGCCGTTGGATACGATGAAATATCTACTAAAGTTTTAAAATATTGCTGTCGCGAACTTGCCCCAATCGTGACTTATTTAGTTAATATTTCATTTGAAAATGGATCGTTTCCAAGCATGCTGAAAAAGTCGGTTGTAAAGCCTCTACATAAAAAAGGCGACCGAACCTCAATGAGCAATTATCGGCCCATTACCCTCATTTCAATTTTATCAAAGATATTCGAAACAACTATGTATACCCGTATTTTAGAATTTTGTACTAAAAACAATCTAATTAAAAGTGAACAATACGGCTTTCAGAAAGGAAAATCCACAACCTTAGCATGTTACAATGTTATTAACCGTATAATTGAAATTTTGGACGCTAAAAAAAGGGCTGTCGGAATTTTCTTTGATATGACGAGAGCATTTGATTTGGTTTCCCATGAATTATTGCTTAATAAATTAGACAAATATGGGATCCGGGGACAGGCCTTAAATTGGTTAAGAAGTTACTTAGAAAACAGAATACAGTGTGTTTCAGTTACAGGTCTCAATGATAAAAATGAAATTATTGAATATAAATCAACATTTAAACATAACAAACGTGGAGTTCCCCAGGGAAGTGTCCTTGGACCTCTGTTATTCTTATTGTATATTAATGACTTACCTGAAATTACTGAAAAACCATGTACTCTGTTTGCGGATGACATCTGTATTATTTTGACATTAACTAATGACATTGCAAAAGACATAATTGACGCTAATAATACTATAGAAAACATTATCCAATGGCTCACTGACAATGATTTAGTAGTTAACCTATCAAAAACTAATTATATACAATTCTTAACTAAAAATAAAAAAGAAATTAAACTAGACATAAAATATAAAGATACTTTAATTAAACAAGTTAACCATACATCATTTCTTGGCATAACACTGGATAATAAGTGCAACTGGAAAGCCCATATTGAGAAAATCACTTCCAAAATTAACAAATTTGTATTTGTACTTCACAAATTAAAAAATACATCGTCACGATCTACATTACTGACTGCCTACCATGGATACGTTGCATCCATACTTCGGTACGGTCTTATCATTTGGGGCACATCACCAGACATATATAAAGCATTTATTGCACAAAAAAAATGTATTAGAGCGATTTGTGGGATTCCACCCTGGCAATCTTGCAAACCATTGTTCCGAGAGTTAAATGTGCTGACATTACCCTCTATGCATATTTTTGAACTGGCTCTATTTTTAAAAAACAATGATCAGTATTTTGTAAGAGCCAAAGACACTTATATCAGGAACACTCGGAATCCAGACCGAATCGTACTTGGTAAAAAAATCAGTACCGAACTGTATGGCAGCTCTTGCTACGCAATGTGTGGAAAAATTTACAATGCTCTGCCAGGAGATATAAAGCACTTACCGACACCTCAATTTAAAAAGAAACTAAAATCCTGGTTAATAAAAAAATGTTATTATGCATTAAATGACTTCATAATAGATCAAGACAAATAAGTATTATTCAATGTAAAATTAATGACGATAGCTAATGAAATTGTAATTATTGTATTATTATATCATTGTGTGCCTAGAATTTATTTTATTTTATTGTATAACAAAAATTAATTAATCTAAATATTATAATATTATAAACTTAATAATTTAAGCATGTATTGTACACCCGCACAGGGTTTCTGTTAAGGAGCTTATTTGACACTGTACCATCTACCAACTACCAACAGACTGCAATAAAGAATTTGAATTTGAATTTGAATTTGAATCCACGCTTGACAAGTGAGTAATGGACTCCACAAGTCTTTGAAGAATCAATTGATGTGATATTACAGAAATATCTTCGTAACCTACTCGTCGTTCTATATTTTGACGCGAAATCACTCTCAACAGTTTGTAATTCACGTACCAAAGCTATGAATTACAAAAGAACTTTTGAGACATTTCACTAATAATTCTTCACCATTATCGATGACTAAAAATCTGGCGCAAAAACATGAACAAAAAGCGGTGAATAATTAGTTAGTAAATGTCATTTGCAATTGTAGCTATTTGTTACGGCGCAGGAAAACATCGTGAGGGACCCTACATGCCTTGGAGATCAACTTAATTTTGCAAAAGGGAATGTGAAGTCAGCCAATCCGCGCGTGGTGTTCTATGGCCTAAGGCCACCCATTCCGGGACCCGTGCCCTGAGGCACAAAGGAGAAACAGTGGGCAAAGGCGCAGCCTTAGCCGGATGGAATTCGAAATTATGAAATGTATCTTTCACTAATGACTACGTCCAACGCTCGGTTCCGACTCGGCTTCATTAAAGTCCATCTATTGCAAACATTTTTAATCTGTTCCAAGTTTCCGCAAGAGTAATGTAGATAAAGAGAAGGCGATGTGCAGAATACTTTTTAAATTGACTTACGAGCCGGTAGTTCAGGGCGCCGCCACAAACTTTTTATCGGTCAAGGAGTGAGTAATGACTGTGAAATTTATTTCTGAAGTGAAAAAAGTGCTATAATGGGACTTAAATAGTGAGTAGCCGGATAAGTACATTCCGTGTGTCTGCCGCTAAGTAGTTTTGTTTGCAGACGCTGTCGTGCTACCGAGATGTTCCTGCTCTAAATAGTGTACAATCAAGTTCGCTACTTTCTTTGTTAAGGTCCGGGAGCGGGCGTAGAAATGATGAAACCTGAAGGTTCGGTCATAGGTTGTGTATGACGGGACGTGTTTGACGGGTTCGGCGGCGACCCTGCCTGTTACGCCAGGGGTCATGGGTTCGAGTGTTTGTTATGTGTCTGGATGTTAATATTATTTATTTAAGAATGTATTTAAAAATATCTATGCGCTCATATCTATCAGTCTCTGATACCCATAGTACAGGCTCGCACATCTGACCGCATCAGATGGCCGTGTGAGAATGCCTGTCACTTTTTTTTCTGTATATCCTGTCCAAGATAGAATTGTTATACCTACTGACAAAATATGTTGACCAACAAGCATTTCTTTGGGCACCATTACACGAAGTGAAATTATACTGCTCTTCTATGTGGACTGCCTTGTTGGCCTAGCGGTTGTAAGAGCATCTGCTAAACTAGAGGATTCAATGCCCGCGAGCAAAGTTTTTTTTTTTAAATTATAAATTCCCAGAAGTAGCTCGCAGTCTAGATTTGTGCCCCGTGTAAGGCTCACCACACTACCATTACACGTGACCTAAACTTAACTGATGAAAATTGGGTGTACTATACAACTCTGTGAACCCCTTCGAGGAACAGGCGTGATGTTAACGTAGATTTCATGGGCGCTAGGAGGTAGAATGTCCTTGAAAGCCTTCAATACAAATTTCTTTGCAAACATTTGTGCTGATGAGCCCCCAACACTCAATCGCCGACGCAGTCAACCGAAATATTATTACGTCAATAAATAGCCACTCACGAGCCACATTTCCTTTATATACCGACAATTACTGGGTCTGGTCTATTAGACCCGTCGAGCCGATGCGTATTGGTTTGCACCAGTGGTTCTGTTCTGTCGTAATCTTTCACGCGAATTGTACAAACTAAGGGAGCTGCCATGTCTCTCGCTGTTGGCATTATTAATTATGGATGGACATGGACATGGACAAATAAAGAAATATTTGAACTCCGTTTAAACACAACAACATAACATAACGTCATAATTTAGTTCTATATTTTGGTGATCGAACCCCCAAAGATGAAGCAGCGCTCCGTAAGCACAAACCATCAACCAACGTCGCATGAACCTTTTGATACAATAAACATTGGTACAACCCAATGCCCCATACGTATCTGACTTCATATTCTTCCTCGCGACTTCTAATCTATCCACGCATAGCACAACGTTTATCGTGGGATTCTTGTTTGACTTTTCATCTCCCGCAAAGATCAAGCTGGCTCGCGTTTCCAGCTATATTCACATCTCTGTCTAACGTACTCGAACGACAGCGACAGACTCTATCGGCAAAATAAGCGGATAAGTACTCATGAGTAAGTCATATCATTTGGCTCAAACATGGAACTGAATATTGTTGGAAAAATTAAGGAGCCTTTGGTATTATCCGTCTGAAACGTTACTCGGTTCGGTCCCTTCGGTGGCGGCGGTACCTAAGGCGTACCTTTTACTCGTAGATACATAGGTTAGAACTTAGAACCTAAATAAAGCTAGAGCAATGTTCCGCTCAAAACTAAATTGACGCTCAATCTTTTCCTTTGGTTCAAACTAAAGGGCTCATAAATCTACATGGGAACATTATTAACGTCGTAATAAATAATCAGTGTACCGTCACTAACGTATCGATAGACAGGCCGGACGACGGCCCTCGGCGTGAGACGACCCTTCACTGCTGGGGAATGGTTTGCGAGGTTATCTAAGGATAAATAATAGTCTGCTTGGGAACCGAATCAAAAGTGACTATGAAAAGCCGGAATTAGGTGTCTCGAGTTGATGTTTCAAAGGCATGCACTATGATCATCTTTGTAATAATAATATGTGAACAGTGTCAGATTGTAGCGTCCATAGCCCAATGGATCGCATCGCTTGTATGTGATCTACTGAATTAAGCAACGACGGGCGCGGTCGGTTTGTGGATGGGTGACCGCTAGTGGCAAAATTTCATGGGTGTTCCGGAGGGATGTTAAGCCCGTTAAGCCGTTGGTTCTGGTTGTTTTCCATGGTAAAAACAATCGTTAAGCTTAGTCGAAGACCTTCGGTAGGCTTGAAAGCATTTGACACTGGGTTGGCCACTTACCCCTCCACCATTTCGCACTGGAGCAGCGTGGTGGTATGCTCTAGACCTCCCGCAGTTTTGTCTGTGGCTCCTCCACAATAGTGTATAATGTTCTCGAAGGCATTTTTATATACAAGGTGTCCCAAAATTCAACGATAATCCTGAACCAGAGGATGGCCCTGCTAATGACTACTCCAGGAAAAAAAAGAAAAAAAATATATCTCGATTTTTTTTCAAATTACATAAAAAAAAGGAAATTCTTAGAAAATTGACACCCCTCATGATATTTTTAACTACCATGACCACAATTTTTGAGATATTTCTGATATTTTTTTTGTATCCGTGACCTAAGTAGTACTGCTATCTACCACAAATCTTACAATTCCTATAATGTCTGTAGTTTTTACACAATAAACAATTAAAATCATTGTTTTCCCAAAAAATTTTGATCAAATTTACTTTCAGTCCACTTTCACTCACTGTGGTGTAAAAAAAAAGTATGGACACTACTATGGCAAGTTTTTTTAAAAGTTGACGCAACTAATCAAGATTCCAAAATGGTATAATACACATGGAAAACTAGTCACAAAAAAAAAGTATAATATTTTTAAACAAGAACCAAATTTCATAAATTGTATTTGTTGATAGTTATCATGTGCCCAAAATATGATTTTTGTTGTAAATTTCTTGGATTTAAATGGGACATGTGCGTAGTCAAACAAATTTAGAAGACAGAGATAGATAGAGAGAGATTACATGTTAGTCAGAGGTAGATGTAGATGTCGTTATCAAATAACAATAGGGCAGGTAGAGAAGTTGCTGTTCTCAGCAGTCAGTACGCTCTGCTTCTTTCTTTACTTTACACCGTTAAGTATTCAATTGACGTGTGAATCAAGTAATCTGCAAATTGAACTGACTTTGCATTATTTTGGACTATTTAACTTTAACTGGGCCCTTTGAGATACAAGGAAACTTAGATGGAAATAATTATTTGAACTTTTTACAAAATAACTTGCCAGACTTATTAGAAGACGTGCCTTTAAGTAATTTACAAAACATATCGTGGTTTTAAAATGATGGTCGCCCAGCTCACTATGCCCGTCCTGTGCGAGACTACTTAAACCAAGAGTATCCAGGGCGTTGGATCGGGCGACTTGGTCCTATCTTATGACTACCCCTTTCACCCGATCTAAACCCCCAAGACTTCTTCTATTGGGGTTGTCTGAAAGACAGGATCTACTCAAACATTTTTCACCACCAAAAAACCTATTTTGGGCACAAAGTAAAAGTTATTACTAATCGACAAGAACAATTTTTTAAATATGGTTCTTGTTTAGAAATATTATACTTTTTTTTTGTGACTAGTTTTCCAAGAGTATTATACCATTTTGGAATCTTGAATAGTTGCGTCAACTTTTAAAAAAACTTGCCATAATGGTGTCCATACTTTTTTTTTACACCACAATGAGTGAAAGTGGACTGAAAGTAAATTTGATCAAAATTTTTTGGGAAAACAATGATTTTAATTGTTTATTGTGTGAAAACTACAGACATTATAGGAATTTTAAGATTTGTAGTAGATAGCAGTACTACTTAGGTCACGGATACAAAAAAAATATCAGAAATATCTCTAAAATTGTGGGCATGGTAGTTAAAAATATCATGAGGGGAGTCAATTTTCTAAGAATTTCCTTTTTATTATGTAATTTGAAAAAAAATCGAGATATTTTTTTTTTCTTTTTTTTCCTGGAGTAGTCATTAGCAGGTCCATCCTCTGGTTCAGTATTATCGTTGAATTTTGGGACACCTTGTATATATTTTTTTTGACATTCTCACACACGGCCATCTGACCCCAAAGTAGGCGCGAGCCTGTGATATGGGTGTCAGAGACTGATATACATACATAGATATTTTTAAATACATACTTAAATAGGTAGTATTAACATCCAGACACAGAACAAATACGAGTACAAGTGTTCGTCACACGAATATTTGTCCTGGGTGGGATTCGAACCCACGACCCTTGGCGCAACAGACAGGGTCACTACCGATTGCGCCAACGGGCCTAAACGGGTTTGAGTTCAAAACTCAGCAGAGTCTTAGATAATTTTATTATATGCTTCTCTAATTAAACCTCAATCAGTTCAAACTGTATCGTTTCCCGATTCATAGCGCATACTGATCTCGCGGTCAGTTTAATCTGGCATAAAAACTCCATTAGCTGTTCTTTAATCAACTCTTTTGCCAGAATTACGCCGAGACTTGCCGATTGAAGTGAAGCACGATTCTAGATACTTAATTAAGTTTTTATGAGGGATCGAGTTCGGAAAATATGTAAAAGAAATAAATTAAACCTTATTCCAAAATTAAAATAATTTCAGAGTGACAGATTCGTGTTTACAGATTTTATATGGCTAATCCATATATCTAATCTATCTAAAAGAGGGAAAACGAGCTTGTACAACAGTAGTACCAGACAAACGCTGCCGCCCATGACAACTGTGATAGACTCTGAACAAAACTCTTATAGGGACTGGGATGGTTAGTACAGCTAGCGGAGTTACTCGTTAGTTCTTTAATCTAAGAGGACCCTAAGGGCAGGGTCCGCTGGTGTCAGTTACTCCTGTTAGTTAGTTGGTGTTAGTAACAGTGCAGTTCAAAATAAGTTAAGGGTACCAAGTCCAAGGGTACACTACACCAACGAAGTATGTACGACCTAACCATAACTTGTGCAGTTCGGCAGACGGACACACTCAGCAGAATTATTTTCATTAAATAGTATCGTATCTTTTGATAAAAAAATAGGAATGGCCTTCAAATCGTGGATTCGAAAGAAACTTTGACGTGAGAATCTCATTAATCAAACTCATGGTGATTGATGGTACCCGGCGACATGGAGCCGACGACGGGGACTAGAAGGATCCGGAGCAAGGAGACGCCATGTGCACCATTCATTATTTAAATATGTTGTCTGCTTCAAGCTATAGCTTAAAAGATATCATGCCGGCGTCGCTCTTCCACCTTCGCATGTATACCCGTTGCACACTGAAGTACCATCCACGGCGATGGATCTGTGACGGCCTTACACCGGTTTGCGCAACCATATTACCGCGCAAAGTGGTATTTATACACGACAAACATAACAAAAATACCAGAATAAATTAGGACCTAGGTGCTTATTCCAAAATAAAATCTCTTCCAGGCAGCAATTAGCGTGTACCAAAAAAACATTAATAATAATAATAAATATAATCATAATGGGATTCTAAATTTAACATAAATGAACATAGAGACCATTATTAAATATAAAATAATATACATAAATAAAAATAAATAATAATTTGTGGCGGTATCCTGCTGCTGCCATTTCGAGTCCGTATTCTGATTGCATTATTCTTTATGTTAATCCAGGGTGTCGGTTACCTCCAAATTTTAATTTTTATCAAAATTGGTCCGTTTGAGCGTGAAGAAATGACAAATTTTTATACACACACACACATACACAAACTTTCACCTTTATATTAATATAGTGTGACGTGTGTCTATTTACCTTGGAGCGCATATACGGACTATGTTAATTTGCCCTGAAGCATTTAATTTTGTTCAATAATGCATGGCCTGGCATACTAACTACTAACAGCAGTCACCCACAATAAGCTCTAACAACGCGAGCTTACGGATAATTAACCGTAAACTGCTTTGCAATGAACCTACATAGTTCGCTATTAAAATCAGAATTATAATCTCACGCAATATTGCTTTAGTGTTAGTGTCGGTAACTCAAAGCTGTAGTAATTGGTGACATATTAAAGATACTTATTTTTGTAATACACTTAGTTTTAATATGTACTTTGCAACACGCGAGTAAGGCGTAATGTCCAAAGTCGCCACTTTGCCATCAACGGACGTAGAGTCAACTTACCCTGGTGATACGCCTTATTAGCGGGTTGTTGCAAAGTAAGTTAATACTATCTATAGTACAATATATTTCCGCAAAGTAACGCCTGATACAATTGACTTATTTATGATCTTTTTTAACCTGTTGAGAATATGAGTCTCTCTGAGTCTTGCTCAGCAGACTACTAGTTCTAGATCAACGATGTATCCGGGAATAGAAAGTCTAAATAAAAAATCAAGGGACAGCATAGGTGGACACGTATGCTGCGCAAGTTTCAGTCCAAGATATTTTTTCGAATATTCGTTTTTTTGCAAAGGAGTCGGGTAGGAGTCGTCTAGGATATAAAAATAACTTTTTATTATTTAGGATAATTTTTTCTTCTCTCATATTTAGGCTAAAATAAGTAATCTGTTTGTTTGTAAACAAGCAGGCTCTGGCTAGACCTTGAATCACATTTTAATGAGATAATTTTAAATGCCATCAATTAGGAAATAATGAGATGTTTTTAAATGCCATCAATTAGGAAAAGTTAATTTTAGGTGCTTTATAGAGGACCCGTAGAATAATAAGGGCTGCTTTTCATTAATATTTGAGTGACCATTATGAGTTATGATTTATTGATAAAAGGCTAGAGGTTGTAACATAGGCATGTATTCTGTGGTCGCAACGCCAATTCGACTAAGCATTATTCATAATTGTTTTCCTTTAAAAGCATTTTATATTTTACTAGTGGACGCCCGCAGCTTCGCTCGCGTAGAATTAGACCCATTAACGACGTCTACCCGTCTAAAGACTTCAAAAACGGCAAAGTTTCATACTAATTTTGCACCCCCGTTTTACCCCCTTAGGGGGTGAATTTTCAGAAATCCTTTCTTAGTGCTCCCCTACATTATAAAAGGAACCCCTGTGCAAAATTTCAAGTTTCTAGCCCTTATAGTTTAGGCCCTGCGTTGATATGTCAGTCAGTCAGTCAGTCAGTCAGTCAGTCAGTCAGTCAGTCAGTCAGTCACCTTCTCCTTTTATATATATAGATTACTGAACGATTCGTGAGTGTCATAGTTGAAGTTACCGGCTTACTCACGTGTGATTTAAGTCGGAAATAGGCCGACTAGTTTCGATCTATTACGATGATCATCTTCAGGAGTGAACGCGCTTGTTATATTGACGAATGTATGGAATAATACTCGTCTTCGGTGTCTTAAGAAGCATGCCTAGAACGAAACTATTCCAGCTATAAAATTACCGAAGTGTAAAGCTCTGCGGCATACTTTTGTTATACATGTTTGTACGAAGAAGGAATGACAGCTTATCGTTTTCTTAGCAAAATCCTTAAAAACAAATTAGCGCTGTCGCTATAATTAAACTGAACATGATCTGTTAATTCCAGCGAAAAACACGAGGCTTATAATATTGCTTTCAACTTTTTGGCGTTACTCAGCAAGATCAACACCATTTCCTGGGTCCTTACTACGAAATTACGAGTAGGATACAAACGAAACGAAGTAAAAAAAATATAATATCGCGCTTATAGTTCCCCGAAACGGTAGGCAGATGTGAGTACACCAACATTTCACCAGTTAGAAATACGTGACTAAAAATATTACTATTATTATTTATTTATGCATTTTAATTTTTATAGCAACATATTGTTGATATACATCTTTTCAATTCGGATTTTAAAAAAAGTCACTAAGAAATACATGGATAAACATTTTCTTACTACGTTTCACATGTACTTATTTTTAATAATTGCTTCTTTGATGGTGATGTTAAGTGGTTGTACCTGCAATGTTTTAATCCTGATAGATGAATGCCCATACTAGAAGAGACTATTTTTCTACACAGTAAACGGATGGTTTCATTAATTTTTTTTTATTATTTATTTATTTATTAAACAGCATGGAAATATACACCAAAGATTACCACTAATCAAAATCTAGCGTCCGGCCGATCATAATCCGAGATAGCCACAATCGATAAAAAATTGATCTATATTTAAATATCGATTAAAAATCGAACGAAGTAATCACTGTTTTGTTCAGTTTACGGGAACAATGTTTCCGGGTTAAAAAGCAATTCAATTTCCATACTACATGCAATGCAAAAATTTCTTCGATCTATCATTCCGTTCAGGAGCAAGGACAAGCCAACAAACACACTTTACCATTTATATTGTTACGTGTTAGGGTTCGAAGGATTTGGAGAGAAAGACCTGCTGACTCAATGAAGACTTTATTCACTAGCACACACAAAGCACTAGGTCCAAACACTAAACACTAGGTCCAACACAATGCACTAGGTCCAAACACAAAGCACTAACGATGTCCTAGGTCGTAAGCCAAGTCGTAGGTTTCACTTGTTTCACTCCGGTATCGCTAGTTTTCACTTCGAAGTCGCCTCGAAAGCTCGAACTGAACTGAACTCGCGGCCCTCCCCGCGACTATTTATACGTGCCGTCGCGAGTACTAGACGATTCTGGAAAGATACCGCGTGTTCCCGAACACGCGAGAATACAGGCCCACTAACGCCATCTAGTATCGAGTCGGGATATCACGTTGTCTATGCGTTCAGTGAGTGGTTCCACCAGCGGCGCTAGATGGCGCTAGCTTCCCTGTGCCTTCGTAACAATATATTAGTAATTCTCCATTGTATTTCGTTTCACGAAGCTTATGTCAGTATTACTACCGTTTAGCAACTTAAAAATCCTAAATAAATATTTTTGACTCCACGGAAACTTGGCGAATAACGAATTGGAAAACCCTGAAATGGTCACTCGATTTCATGGTAGACCCCCGCTTCCGACATGAGTCGCTCTCCCGCGGTGACTTGCGGAACCAGCCCCTCGCCTTTTTAGCCCCTCGTGTTTTAATTTAATGTATGGATATGGGTGTTGACTTCAGAGCGCTTCGAACCTCAAGTAAATTGTAATTTGTATTAGTGTTATTTTCATTATTACTTGCGGGCGATGTGGTCTCTTATGAATGTTTGATCAAATGAGCGGAGTATGAAAATTATGCTCGTTAAAAGTAGTATAAAAAGTAGTAGTATTTTAAATAGAATAATTTTTTTAATCATATTTTATACATAATAATATATCGTAAATAGTCAATGTTTATTTGTCTTTACATTAAAAGTCAGAGATTTATCCCCGTAAACTACGTTTCGTTAGTGCAACGTAGTGATGAGTAGGACACGAAATAAAAATGAGTTTGTAAGAGTAGCCTCTTTTTTGTATTGAGCCGCTACAATGTCCCACTTCAAATGAGGCGAGGCGTTCGTCGCGCGCGATACATTTGTACTACGATGTCCCATTTCAAACGAGGCGAGGTGTTCGTCGCGCGCGATACATTTTGTACTACAATGTCGCACTTCAAATGAGACGAGGTGTTCGTCGCGCGCGATACATTTGAAGTAACTAGAATGACTTGGTACTTGTATTGTCCTACCTTACAATGTGTGACTGACGTAATAATTATTATTTATTTTAAACGTCATTGTGTGTGTTGAACGTACCGCGACAACAAATTTGAAGTAGTACATAATAAAATTTTGAGCCGCTCTTACATTTCTACGTCATGTCCGGGACAAATGAAGTGCCTCTTGTATGTCCTACTCAACACTAGTGCAACGGAGCACGGTTGTCGGGAGCTCGCATCCGGGCTCGCACGCCGCGCAAACCTAGTTTGAGCTCTAAACGGCATTATGACGAACAAACTAAAAAAACGAGCGAAAACAAACCCGTTTTTAGGTAAACTAAAAACCGAGCGCATCCGTTTCGGCGCCAAAATAAATTTCGTGCATTTTGAAATTGTGTGGCGATTTTAAAATTTAAAACTGGCCAAGATCAACATTTACAGCGTTTTATAAACTGGGACAGTATGGCGAAAACTGAAACCATAGACGAAGATATAGCAAAGCTGCATAAGGAATATTGAAATAGAAAATTGGAATACATTATTTTTATCACACAGAATTTTAACATTATACTTTCTAATCAACCGTGAGTTGTCACTAAAAATGGTTATAATTTACTAACTTTCTTTTGATTCCGATCGGCTCAGTTTCATGTTAAAATAATTTCACTGTAACGAAATAATACAACTGTGTCGGCTGAAGTTGGTCATATTTAATCCTTTTATTCAAGTTTTTATGAGGCGGAAAGTTTAGTAACTTTAGAAACTTCACGTAACTTACGTCCGATGTTGTAAAAGAAACATAAAAGATACAACAGCGTCTTTCTGTTTATCTCCTATGCGGTTTCTCCTAAGCCAAATGACAGCTACAGGTCGACAATCTCTAGTATCAAGAAGAGTCCGAAACAATTTACTTCGAAACAAAAAAATAACAAACAAAAAAACCGGCCGAGTGCGAATCGGACTCGCTGACGAAGGGTTCCGTACCATTATCTATAAAAACGGCAAAAAAATCATGGCTATTGTATGGGAGCTCCCCTTAAATTTTTATTCTTTCTATTTTTTAGTATTTGTTGTTATAGCGGCAACATAAATACATCTGTGAAAATTTTTACTGTCTAACTATCACGGCTCATGAGATACAGCCTGGTGACAGATGCACAGACGGACGGACAGACACAGACAGACAGCGAAAACTTAGTACTAGGCTCCCGTTTTAACTTTTGCGTACGGAACCCTAAAAACGTCACAAAGAATTTATTTGGAGGCGTCAAGCCGGCCGTTAGCGGACCCTCTTCATGACAAATACTATTATGTTTTGTCAAATATAATCTACCCTTGTCTCGTAATCGGCCGACAATCTCGTAGCGGCCGATGTCGCTCATTGGAGATATCATATCGCTGCGTCAAAATAATGTACAGAAAAACATTTCATTCTTTGAAAACATGTCACAAGGTAGGCTGCTAGTCTATACTAATATTATAAAGAGGAAACATTTGTTTGTAATGTTTTCACACAAAAACTACTAGACCGATTTCAAAAATTCTTTCACCATTAGAAAGCTGCATCTACACTGAGTGACATAGGCTATATAATATTACTAGGTGTAAACGAAACTATTGTTATGTCTAATTCAACGCGAGCGAAGCTGCGGGCGTCCATACGGTAGTAGAAGCATTAATTGGCCAGTTTGTTACCTAGTATTAATAGTAGAGCAAGGACTGTTTGTGACAATTAAGGCTCGATTAAAAAATGGTACCTACTTGGTACCTTAGGATAGGTGGCGGTGTTATGGTACCTACCTAGGCAAGCTCAGTTTTACTATGGCTAATTATGGCGAGAGGCGAAATAGCCCATTATATTGTTACGAAGGCACAGGGAAGCTAGCGCCATCTAGCGCCGCTGGTGGAATCACTGAGTGAACGCATAGACAACGTGATATCCCAACTTGATACTAGATGGCGTTAGTGGATCTGTATTCTCGCGTGTTCGGGAACACGCAGTAACGTTCCGGAATTTTCTAGTACTCGCGACGGCACGTATAAATAGTCGCAGAGAGGGCCGCGAGTTGAGTTCAGTTCGAGCTTTCGAGGCGACTTCGAAGTGAAAACTAGTGATACCGGAGTGATACAAGTGAAACCTACGACTTGGCTTACGACCTAGGACATCGCTAGTGCTTTGTGTTTGGACCTAGTGCATTGTGTTGGACCTAGTGTTTAGTGTTTGACCTAGTGCTTTGTGTTAGTGCTAGTGAATAAAGTCTTCATTGAGTTAGCAGGTCTATCTCTCCAAATCCTTCGAACCCTAACACGTAACAACTGGTGTCGGAAGTGAGATTTGGAGATGCCATTGACTCCGAGAGAGGACTTACAGGAGGGCGTCAGGACAAGGGCACAACGAGCTGCGGAGGCCACAACTGGGGACCAAGCTCCGCCCACTGTGGGCCAAGACCCGCCCACTGGCCCCGCCTACCAGGCCCCGCCCACTGACCACGCCCCAGGCTCCGCCCACTTTGGCCCAAGCCACGCCCACTAGCCCCGCCCACCTTGCCACGCCTACCAAACAGGCCACGCCCACCAGTGACACCGAAGCTTCTACAGCCCCTCTTCAATTAGGAAGTTTGTTTGTATTAATTCGGGAAATGAAGGAATCACAAGATCGCAAGCTCGGTGCTTTACAAGAGTCACAAGAACGCAAGCTCGGTGCTTTGCAAGAGTCACAAGAACGCAAGCTCGGTGCTTTGCAAGAGTTTCAAAAGGCTGAAATCAGAGCGATTCGAGAATCACAAGAGCAACAAAAAGACCTCCAAGAAAAAGCGCTTCGGGCTATAAATGATGTTAGTGATACGGTGATTAAGCTTCGAAAAGATGTCGACATGGTGGAAGAACGAGTTACCGGGTTGGGATTGGATGTGGAAAACATGAAAACCGGCCTCACTGAATTACAGAAGAAAGTAGTGCGCCTTGAAACCACGGGAGTTGCGATGTCTAGTGGAACTACCGTAGTGGCGCAAGGACCAAGAGTGAAAGTGCCACCATACGACGGCACTACTTCTTGGAACGCTTATCGTCAGCAATTCCAGACTGTTGCTGCTGCCAACGGATGGACGGAAGAACAATGCCTGACCGCTCTCACTGTTGCGCTCAGAGGGCAAGCTTTGTCGGTCCTGGAAGCACATACAGGAAATGGGTTCCAAGACCTGATGGAGGCACTTGAATCCAGATACGGGGAGCGACACCTGGAGCACGTGTTCCGTGCCCAACTGCGTGACAGAGTCCAACGCTCAGGAGAAGGACTACAACAATGGGCGTTGGAAATTGAAAAACTTGTCAGGAAGGCACACCCAGGAGCCGACACAAAGATGGTAGCACGAGATTTTGTGTGGATTGTGTGTGGTTGCGTCTCAATGATGTCACTAAGAAGGACAGTTACCCGTTACCTCGAATCGACGACACTTTGGATACCTTGAGTGGCATGAAATGGTTCTCGACCCTAGACCTAAAATCTGGATACTGGCAGGTGGAAATTCATCCAAAAGACAAGGAGAAGACAGCTTTCTCGACCGGAAAAGGTTTATGGCAATTTAACGTCATGCCCTTCGGATTGTGCAACGCACCTGCCACATTTGAGCGACTCATGGAGTGTGTACTGGCAGGCTTAGTTGGAGAGGCTTGCTTAGTCTACTTAGATGACGTCATCATTGTCGGCCGTGACTTCGAGGACCATTTGCGAAACTTGGAGCGAGTTTTCGCAAAAATAGAGGGAGCCAAATTAAAGTTGAACCCGAAAAAGTGTCGTTTATTCAGGAGTAAGGTCAATTATCTCGGCCATGTTATCTCCAGTGATGGGATCCAGACAGACCCGGAGAAACTGGAAGCAGTTCAAAAATGGCCTACCCCTAAGGACAAAACCGAAGTGCGGGCATTCCTCGGCCTATGCTCATACTACAGGCGTTTTGTTCAGGGATTCTCAGAGATAGCCAAGCCATTACATCGGCTGACAGAAGATAAACGACAATTTAGTTGGGATGAGACTTGTGAAGATTCTTTTCAGAAACTGAAGAAACATCTGTGTGAAACACCAATCCTGGGGTATCCACAAACTGAAGGTCGGTTTATAGTCGACACGGATGCAAGCAACACGGCCATCGGAGGGGTTTTATCTCAAAAACAGGGTGAAAGAGAAGTTGTTATTGCATATTTCAGCAAATCTTTATCCAGGCCAGAGAGAAATTACTGTGTGACAAGAAGAGAACTCTTGGCTGTTGTAAAGACGCTACAACACTTCAATAAATATCTCATCGGCTGACCGTTTTTACTGCAAACTGATCACGCAGCCTTGAAGTGGCTACTGCAATTCAAGAACCCAGAAGGTCAAGTAGCTCGATGGATTGAACAGCTCCAGGAGTATGACTTCGAGACGGAACACCGCAGCGGAAAGACGCATGGGAATGCCGACGCACTCTCACGAAGGCCGTGTTCGGAAGACTGCAAACATTGTGTTAAGCAGGAATCTCATGAAGTAACATTAAAATTAACGAGAACAGGTCCTTTGGGTCTCTGGGAGAATGATGCTATGAGGGAGGCTCAAGAAAGAGATGAAGACCTTCGGCACATCATCACATGGAAGAAACGGGGTGACGTAAAACCAATCTGGAGCGAGGTTGCACCCACTGGCGCTGTCACTAAAGCGTACTGGGCGCAATGGGACAGTCTGATACTTCAAAACGGAATACTCTACCGGAAATGGGAGAAGACTAACGGCAGGGAGTTCCATCTTCAGATAATTGTCCCAAGAACGAGAGTACCAGATGTTCTCCGTGAAATACATGATGGCGTATCAGGAGGTCATCTAGGTGTCAAGAGAACGTTAATAAAAGTGCGAGAACGATTCTACTGGTTGCATTGTCGAGATGATGTACAGGATTGGTGCCGCAAATGTACTACCTGCGCTGCTGTAAAAGGACCACAGACCAGGAGCCGTGGGAACCTGCGGTTGTATAACGTCGGTGCACCGTGGGAACGAATAGCAGTTGACGTAGCTGGGCCATTTCCTGTAACGGAATCGGGTAACAAGTATTTTATGGTCGTCATGGACTACTTCACCAAATGGCCCGAAGTGTTCGCCATACCAAACCAAGAAGCTACAACAGTCGCTTCTAAGTTAGTCGAAGAAGTGATATGTCGCTTTGGTGTGCCTCTAGAAATCCATTCTGATCAGGGCAGGAACTTCGAATCGCAAGTATTCCAGGAAGTGTGCAAAATTTTGGGCATGCATAAGACGAGGACCACCGCGTACCATCCACAGTCTGATGGAATGGTTGAGAGGTTTAACCAGACTCTGGAGAGGCATTTGGCGAAAGTGGTAGACGACAAACAAAAGGATTGGGACAAGTATATACCACTCTTCCTTCTGTCGTACCGAACCGCCGAGCATGAGAGCATAAAAGCTACCCCGGCGTATGTCAATTACGGTAGAGAACTACGAATACCAGTAGATCTATTGACAGGAGGGTCACCGGAGGGACCAGAGACCGTACAAGACTATGTTTGCAATTTAAGGGAAAAAATGCGCTATATACACGCCTTGGTACGGGAAAATGGGTTACAGTCAAGTGAGGGCATGAAAACCAGATACGACCGGAAATCGAACACGAGCGGCTTCGAGGAAGGGTCACTGGTGTGGCTGCATAACCCAACTCGCCGGAAAGGTAAATCTCCAAAGTTGCAGACCAAGTGGGACGGTCCATACAAAGTGGTTACCCGACTGAATGATGTGACTTATAGGATTCAAAAGCAACCAAGAGGAGCATTCAAAGTGGTACACATAGACCGTCTGGCGCGTTACCATGGCAGTAACAACGATGCTCGGGACGAGCATCGCTAAGAGGGGAGTGGTGTTACGAAGGCACAGGGAAGCTAGCGCCATCTAGCGCCGCTGGTGGAACCACTCAGTGAACGCATAGACAACGTGATATCCCGACTCGATACTAGATGGCGTTAGTGGGCCTGTATTCTCGCGTGTTCGGGAACACGCGGTATCTTTCCAGAATCGTCTAGTACTCGCGACGGCACGTATAAATAGTCGCGGGGAGGGCCGCGAGTTCAGTTCAGTTCGAGCTTTCGAGGCGACTTCGAAGTGAAAACTAGCGATACCGGAGTGAAACAAGTGAAACCTACGACTTGGCTTACGACCTAGGACATCGTTAGTGCTTTGTGTTTGGACCTAGTGCATTGTGTTGGACCTAGTGTTTAGTGTTTGACCTAGTGCTTTGTGTTAGTGCTAGTGAATAAAGTCTTCATTGAGTCAGCAGGTCTTTCTCTCCAAATCCTTCGAACCCTAACACGTAACAATATGAACACTCATAATAATGCCTGTTTATTTCCACGATAACTTGAATCCAACAAAGCTGACGTTGATGTCAGCGCGGCGCTGCGTGGGATGTCATGTCAGTTCACGTCACTCGTCATGTCAGTTGACAATGACGAGGCTCTTCGTTACTCGCTAACGACGCCCGTGCGTATCTACTATGGAGCGTCTTGACGTCACAAGCATGTTGTTGGAAGGATATCGCAGTAATTAGTATCTATTTCGGCAACTTTTGCATTCAGCCGTAAGCAACCGTCTGCGGATATTGTCAGTTTGTTAGTAGTTCTGTAAGCGTGAAGTGTCAAAGTTTTGCCTTTAATTAAATGTCATTGTACAGTTTTAATTAAATTAATGATTGCTTGATACATGTATTTCTCTAAAACTAACATATCAGTATTTTATGAACAAACGTTTGCTGAGACCAACCCAGTGGTGAATGTTCACAGGTCACCCGAAGGACTTTGACAAGGCTTGGAAATTATTTTTACCATATAAAACAACCAGGACTAACATGTTAACATGCTGTCCGAATCATGGCGCCCATGAAAATTTGCCACAAGAGATCCGGTCCACAAACCGTCTTTGTGCCGTTTGCCTAAACCGGTCGATCGCATACATACACAAGCCTATGGACACTTCTCTTACAGAACGTGAGCTCAATAGCAGTCCTTATAGCAGATCTTAGCGACGGAGCGACGTGGACGGTTGTAAAGGGGCTTGACTAATACGTGACAGGCTGTGCGTAATGAACAATGGCGCTTAGTTAGAAGCAAGTGCTTCGGGGAATGGAAGTAGAAGTAGCTTGCTACGTCGTTGGCTGCTTGTCTTCGCTTGAGTGTTCTATGCAGGTTATACGAACAATACGTAAAGAAATCAATTGTATTGACATTACAAATAATTATACTCTAAAAAAATTTTTTTTTAAAAAGCTTTTACAACTTTTTTTTTTATTTTCATGCATTGTCATCGGAACCTAATATGTGTGCCAAATTTCAGCTCGACAGCTTCAGTGGAAGTGGGTGAAATATTGATTGCAAGATTCCAGGACATACATGAATACATACGAGTGAAGTTAAATAAAAGCTTTTAATTACAGGAAATAGATGACTGTCTCGCAAAATCGGTTTATGAACGACGATGTTATCGCTGTACATACATGCACATCACTATGCTTTTTCTTGTATTAATTATACTAAATATTGTAAGCAGGTGGCATATGGGGTGATTCTTGGCATACACGATTGGCTGTCTCGTGTCTGTCCAGATCATTGTCATGGTCATACTGTACATTTTTTTGTACAAATTAATTTGAATTTTAAAAGAGTACCGAGAGTTATTTCCTCCGGCTTTTTTCTCTCTCGGCCTACACTAGGGCATAGGATAAGAATATTGTAAATTCTTCCTAAAGCCGATGACCAGATAGTCTATCGTGACTTAGAGCTTAGCTTAGTGCAAGGTAATTATTGTAAATTATCCTTAAGGCAGGTTGGGCGCCTGTGTAGTATGAGCTATTCATTCAAGGATCAATAGCTCATCCTTTACCTTAAATTAATCATTTTAGAATAGCATTATATCTCTTCTCTTTAAGTAGTTTGTAGTTACCTAGATTTTCGTTAAGCGTGTCCAATCACCTCATTGCTAAGTAAATTATTTGACTTTTTAGTTTTTAAGTTTAGTTCACCTCATGGCTAAGTAAATTATTTGACTTTTTAGTTTTTAAGTGTAGTTTTTTTTTGTGTCATATATAATTAATTGTTCTTAGCCATGTTTCATGAAAATCTGTTCAGCCGTTTGAAGATCATCAGCTCATTTCTAGTTGATGTGGGGAAGATTAGTTTTATAGGTTCAGTTTTTTTTGTGTCATAGATAATTTCATATAATGACATGTTTGTCGGGGGTTTTTATAATTTTTATTTTATTATTATTTAAATGCCATAAGCTTGTGTCACGTCTGCTGAGAGCATTATCCACTCGATAGTAGGAGTAAACGATCAGGAGGACACCTCCACCTTCTCGTCTTCCTCCTAACAGTGACTGTACAAAGTTTGAACAAGCTTTGAACAAACTTACCCGCATATACCGGAGTTTACATTCGAAGTTTAAACAGAATGTTAGGAGTTCAAAAGAGTTGTGAGTAAGTTTCATGCTTTCCAAATGCATGCATTACGGATGTTATGAACAACTGCAGGTTGCTTGAACACCACGACGGGCACTTTACGATGCTGATGAGAATGTATTGCCGCAGCACTTACACGAGGTCTCACGGGATATTTTACGGCGAAATAATATGATCAATCGATATATTGAGTACTAGCTTTTGCCCGCGGCTCCGCCCGCGTGGTCAAAGGGAATTAACAATGAGTTGTTTATCATACATGACACATTTGTGGTGGATGAATAATAACAGTTCCATGATTAAAAGATACTTTACTAACGCCATCTATTAACAACATCCAGAACTAAATATCTAGCAAATAACAAAATATCGATATCTTCCCATGGGGATGTTTTACCGCGGTAAAAAGTAGCCTACGTCACTCTCCACCCTCCTCACTATCTCCACACACAAAAACCATATCATATAATAGCTTCGTTGCGACGTGAAAGCCGGACAAACAAACAAACAAACACACTTTCCCATTTATAATATTAGTATGGATAAGGAAAATAGTTGCCAGGGTAGTGGATGGACTATAAGAATAACTAGAGATAGGCAATAGCATCTTTCTGGATACTTTACGCAACAAAGTGCGTTTCCGTGTTAATTAATACGCTTTTATTAGCTTGGTTTGTACTTACATCTATGAATGTATTTTGAAAGTGATTTTCACCCCCTTCAAAATGTCGGATTAATTTGAAACTTTGCACACTTATCAAGGGCCGACGACAATGCAATAAATTTAAAAAAGAACTACATTTTAGTTTGGTTATCGACAAAACCGTGATTTTTTAAACAATGTTGTTATTTTTATATGATGGTGATACAATACCCAATTTGCGGTTTAGAGGCAGCGTCTAAGCGGCTAGAACCTAATTAGGGTTACCATATCACTGTAGGCCTGTTTTCAGTGATTTTGAAGCTCCTGACCTCATTTGATATGATTTTTTGAGTGAAATGCATTACACGATGACACACATCACAGACATGAAGGGGTATCCATACTAATACTAATACTATACTAATACTAATACTAATTATACTAATTATATATTTTTAAATGTGAAAGTGTATTTGTTTGTTTATTTATTTGTTTGTTTGTCCGGCTTTCACGTCGCAACGAAGCTATTATATGGTATGGTTTTTGTGTGTGGAGATAGTGAGGAGGGTGGAGAGTAACGTAGGCTACTTTTTACCCCGGTAAAACATTCCCATGGGAAGATATCGATGTTTTGTTATTTGCTAGATTTTTAGTTTCGAATGTTGTTAATAGATGGCGTTAGTAAAATTCATTTGCAAGTTCTGAATCACGCTGACAAATGATACATGTAAATAAATTAAGTCATAGGCAACTAATAAATTAATATTGAATTTTGAATTCGCGCTGGATAAATTGTTGTTTTGGTTTAAAATTAATATGGTAAAGGAATAAGACATACGTTTTGATTTTGGTTTTGGTTCGCTTCTTCGTTCGTTCTTTTAAATTTTAATCGTGGAACTGTCACTATTCATCCACCACAAATGTGTCATGTATGATAAACAACTCATTGTTAATTCCCTTTGACAACGCGGGCGGAGCCGCGGGTAAAAGCTAGTACCGTCATATAATGTTGTTGACTTAGTCTGTTGGGTGACATCAGATCTATTCCTCGCAGTGACTTATGGCCGCCGCGAGGCAATCTCAAGACGAATGTGACCCTCGCCGATCGGCCTATGATATAAAACCATGATTTATGGCACGGATAGTTTTTCTGTCACAAATTTTTCATTCTCATTTCTTTGAATTTGAATCCTCATTTCAGGGGATGACGCGCTAGTTGTAAGCTGCATCGGTCTCGACCAGCAGTTGGGTGACCGTAACACATTTCTTGAATAAATTTGAGCCAGCAAACGCGCCAGACAGTCGTGGATATCTCGAAATCTTGATTGTATTCTGACTGGCGCAACTGCGGGTGAAGCTTTGGTGTTGCTCGAAAAACACCCGAAATTTTCCCTACTTTTTACAATAATTCAAATGGAAGTGGTAGTTGTAAAGTTCAGCAGAGAAGACGATTTAAGGCAGACGGAGCCACGGGTAAAGCTAGTGTTTATAAATTCAATTTTAACATAGGAGTTATTTTTCCCTACGTAAAGTTAAAAAATATAATAAAGGCAGGTTTTCGAGCTAAGCCTGGCCGGACGAGCTTTGTTCGCCCAGGGGCCGGAGTTTTTGTGCTTTTTCGGAGGCGGCGCGCGGCGGAAGAGCCACGTCAACGCAGCTCTTTGCTCTTTATTAACGTTGTTTGCGAGGGGGCTTGGCCACGGTTTAGCACTGTGAATTCAAATGTATTGTGCATTAGTATTATTACTTAGGCTGAACCTATTTGAGGTGCGAGTTTCGGCTATCTATAGATAAAAAAATATAGCTTTCTTAAATTTATTTAATATTTGTTTCCTTTTTAAGTGTAGAATAACTCTACAATCAAGGGATGTTTTAAAATATAACAAGTATAGCCTTTATCTATCCATCTATCCATCAGCCTTTCAAGGTTCTCTGCTGGGCCAGACCCTGTGCCATCTGAATCCAGAAGGCCTTCCTCAGGTCATCAGTCCACCACGACCAATATCCGTTTTCCAAGTCACCACCTTAAGACTGATGCTCGCCCTCCCGGTGGAAGAACAACTACAGACGAGATATCTTCCTACGGTGCGTAGTGCGTCCGTCTGCGTCCGTCCACATAATCACATACCATGGGAAGCATCCCTTACAAGGGGTGTCACAGAGTCCCATTATGATTGTACCTAGACGAGTTCTTGCAACCCTTGTTTGGACAGGGCTGAGTAAGCCCGCTGAACATGAAAATTCGCCTTTAAAATATGCGCATACATTATTATAATTGCTAATAGGACACTTTTTATCCCCCTGCGCTCAATTTCTGGATCGTGATAAATGATCCTTCGGTCTTAAATTCTCGAGTGGTCTGACAAATGAGACAATGTAGGATCGAGTGAGCATATATCATTAAAAAATTATCAGTCGGATAAAGAATACATACAATGTTGGTATGTATTTATATTTATATATATACAACTAGTGGACGCCCGCAGCTTCGCTCGCGTGGAATTACACATTCCACTTAATCCATTTAACAATAGTTTCGTTTACACCTAGTAATATTATATAGCCTATGTCACTCAGTGAAGATGCAGCTTTATAATGGTGAAAGAATTTTATAAATCGGTCCAGTAGTTTTTGTGTGAAAACATTACAAACAAATATTTCCTCTTTATAATATTAGTATAGATAATTAATAAGCGCTAACGTCGACTCACGTCCGCGCACTATAATTTACAAGAAAACAACCGATACCGACGGACGATAGAAGGGCACGTTACCTTCTAATACGGTAGCGCTACTAGCGATCATCCATTAACAACCCGAACAACACGAAACATACAATATTTAAAAAAAATTTAATATAGAACAGAGATAATGATGCAGAAATCAGCGAAGTTCCCGCTATTAAATAAAACAGACTAGGTTTGGAGTAAGAATTAAAAAATATAAAAACAAAATTTTGAATATAAAACAAAATTTATTAAAGCTATTACTGCTCAAAAGTGTCTGTCTCGAATAATATTGTCTATTGTGTCTTATTTAGACCATAAGACCATACAAACTGCACCTTTTTTTTTTTTTTTTTGTTTAACGAGTGGGAAACCTTGAAAAGGTACCCGGACGTCGTGGGAGCGACGCCGGGTTATGTGGGACTTTCACCCACTAAAACCCACTCGGTGGCCTACTCCGGCGCTACAGGAGGGCTCCGGGATCTCTTGTAGAACGCGCCGGTGCCCTCCAGCGCTGCGCCCAAGACGGGCTCTTCCCGGTTTCACAACGCTGTGCAGCCACAAACAGCGTCGTCTTTCCCGGGGTCACATCGATGGACGGTTCGAGCTCCCCCTCTCACCGCCCGCAACCCCAGAAGTCCCCTTTTAGTCGCCTTTTACGACAGGCAGGGGCTACCGTAGCACTATTCTGGTCCCGAGCTACAGGGACGATACAAACTGCACCTACTACGTATAAGGTTGTGTTCTCGTAAAATGTATTCCAGGTAGCCCGCTCATCTGGCAGCTTCTGGAGGCGAGCGGAGTGCTAAATAGATCTGAAATATTGCACTCGCTAACGTGTTCGAGCCAGCACCTGAGCCACGACTTGTGCTATTTTTCACTTATAATAGTTATAAGTTTGAAAGGTAAAAAGCAATTATAACTAATGCAACTGCAACACTAAATTACACGAGAAATTAACAAATATTAACACTCACATTACTAGGTATATTCGATTTTCAAAAATGGAATAGGGAAATATCGTACTTAAGCAACCGAATTAGTTTTACGTTCCATCTTATACTAATATTATTAAGAGTAAACATTTGCAATGTTTTCACACAAAAACTACTGGACCGATTTCAAAAATTCTTTCACCAATAAAAAGCTGCATCTTCACTGAGTGACATAGGCTATGTAATATTACTAGGTTTAAACGAAACTATTGTTATGTCTAATTCCACGCGAGCGATGCTGCGGGCGTCCTCTAGTACATAATAATATGCTGATCTCTTCGGACAAAGCTCTCGCATAATTGCGATAGTACTTCACGTTCAGATGTGTTCGCCTACTCATTTATTACTTTAATGAAGTTATTGTTTTGGATTCGTATGGTATAAAGTATGCGGTACTTTTGCTTGTTTATCTGTCTGTATCATAAAAAAGTCTAGTCTCGCTTCGCTTATTTTGAGGAGAAACCAGTGTTTTTTATCTCTCATTCAGAAAGGGTAGTGGGCCAATGGAAGGGTCTCGATAAAGATAAAGTGTAAATGTTAATATCTTCAACAAATATAGAACGATTGAAACAAAATACGTTAATTAAATCGCAAGAAACGGGCAAGTGTGAGTGTAATCCAGAATATTACTAGACTGGTTCGCCGGCTTAAATTATAAGCGTAAAATAAGAAGAATGTTCCCGCTTGGAGGTAATAATCCGTTTTGCGGGGAGATTAAAAAGGTGGGCGTTCCATAATGTGACTACAAAGTTTAAACTACAAATCTACCCGAGCGCAGTTCCGGGAACACCCGTATTACATAATTATGCTGGCTTATAGAATGAAATTGAAGCAAAAACAGCGTTTTATAGCGGGACTCGCTACAAATCGCTGTTTTATTGCTACTTGGAATCCCTTTTTAAATTCAGAACATATCTTTAGATGAGGGTAAAGTGAAATTGGTAATATTAAAGATCTCGTAAAAAGGAAGTTCAAACGTACCATAAATATACTTATCCTACTATTACGATCTTTTGGTTATCCAAGTGGATATGATAAGAAATTAAATGTCATGAAGGAAACCTGCATGCCTGAGAGTTCTCCATAATGTCAAAGGCATGTGAAGTTTGAAATTCTACCCTTGGCCATGGTGGTGGACTAAGGCCTAACCACTTCCATTCTGAGAGGACATCCGCTCCCAACTGTGGAACAAATAAAGTATTGATTGTGTGATTTATAGGTGATTAATTGGTCGGAAAATGCTGGAATCAGAGCCCACAGGCAGTCGGAGTGTCGTCGTTTAGGGTAGGCCTACGAGTATGTCCAGCAGTAGACCTCAAAAGACTGATGAAGAACGAGACACAATTAAACTTACATGGAAATAGACGTATGTATTTTCTCTTTCTGTTCTGTAATCTGTTTAATTAAAACGAACTAGTTGAGCTAATCTCAGCTAAAACAAATCACGACGAGTGAATAAGCTGGCCGGTGCGGTGGGATTGTAAACAGTGAAATTCGTTTAATTAAATTTCATCAGCGTACTCGCACAAAGTTCTCAGCGTAAGTATTTGCTAGGAAACTTCGCTGATTTCTGCATCATTACTATGTTCTATATTTTAAATTTTTAATAAATTGTATGTTTCCCAAATATTAATAAAATAAACATAAAATATAAAAAAATAAAATAAAAAGGATGTGTCGGATGTGTCGGATCTGATCAGTGTTGCGATCAGATCTAGATTTGCGAGGACGTATACGGATGCCAACCTTATCTGAATAAATAAATAACTACCAGCCAAACTAGGCCTGACCAGGCTCGCGGACTGCGTTATGGGTGTCAGAGACTAATACATACATAGACATTTTTTTAATCTTTCGTCGTTTCGACACTTTTCCTTCCTGGAACCGCCATGGCACTTCTTCTATCTGCATTTATCCCTTGCCTTACTGCAGTACATAATTCAATTAAATGATTTTTTCATATAAATTCCATCTAATAGAAGCTCACTAAAAGTCAATGAGAATTTAAAGGACACGTAAGAAAAAGATACAGATTAACATTACTTATCTGCCAGGTCTCAGTGTGGATAATTATGTGGATTCCTGTGTGGATCATCTTCACGAGCTCCTTTATCCTCCTGTTCCTTTGAGAATAGGCAAGAAGATCAAATGCAAAAAACTCTTGCTTTGATTTGTAAATATTTTATTTACAAAATACAAACAGGTAATACACAATTTTTAAAATATACCGCCTTAGCTTCTCTCTGCTTAGCCCAAAGGTTGACTGGCAGAAAATGCTCTTAGCATTAAGTCCGCCTTTTGTACCATATTTAGGTATAATAAAGCGTTTAATAAATAAATAAATAAATAAAATATTACAAAATAATACAATATTATTCAGTTATTACAAAATCATAACAAATATTTTATTGGACTCAGGTTTCCTTTTAAAATTGGAGGTATAGCCCGCAGTCCACAACACTGGCCAAAGTGGCCAACTTCACATTCCTTCGAGAACATTTGATTACATGTAGGTTTTCACACGATGTTTTCCTTCACCGTTAGAGCAGGTGACATTTAATTTCTTAAATCGCACATAACTTTAGAAAAGTTATTGGTGCGTGCCGGTTTGAACCCGTTCGTTCGAGTGAGAGGACAGTTATTGAACTGCCACTGGGCTGTCACCGCCAGATGTAACATTCAGTGTCAATTGAAACCGAATAAGCGCGAGATCAGAAGCACAGCTGATATAAAATGTGGCTCAAACATTTTGTAAATCAATGGGCTCAAAGTATTCTTTATCTTTTGTATTCGTATCTCATATACAGCGTGCGATACACCTCTGGAATGAAAAGCAAATAAAACGCCCGGATTATTCTCATACGGAAACCCATTATTAATGAGTGTTGTGTGTTGTGATAACACGCTGGTGAGAGCGCCTTGTATTCTTCTTTTAACTCCATTTGACGGGCCCGTTGGCGCAATCGGTAGTGACCCTGTCTGTTGCGCCAGGTCGTAAGTTCGAATCCCGCTCAGGACAAATATTCGTGTGACGAACACTTGAGTTTGTTCTGGGTCTGGATGTTAATATTATCTATTTAAGTATGTAATTAAAAATATCTATGTATGTATATCAATCTCTGGTACCCATAGTACAGGCTCGCGCCTACTTTGGGGTCAGATGGCCGTGTGTGAGATATTTAAAAAAAAAAATTGAATTCTCATAAATAAGTGCTCGTAGCTCTACGGCTCGCGTCAACCGTACGTGATCGACCGAGTGCAACGTTGGGTGCCCTTAGTATGATGGATGACATCTAATGGCTAAATTTCTTCCGATATTTGCACGGTACGTTGATCCCAGCCGTTTTCAGTAGTAAAACAATCTGTTAACCTTCGAACGGCTTGAGAACATTCGACTCTAGGTCACTAACCCCTCCACCAATCCGTATGCAAGTACCGTAGCGGAGTAAGCTTTGGACCTCCCTCATCTGTGGCTGTGAAAGATCCGTGCCCAACAGTGGGACTCCCATGGGTAGTAGCTTATCTTGAATCCTCGTTTGAACTGTACATTTAAATGCTTTCCCGCTCGTAAAATACTATCTATATATATGAAAGGAGAAGCTGACTGACTGACTGACTTGACATATCAACGCAGGGCCTAAACTATAAGGGTTAGAAACTTGAAATTTTGCACAGGGGTTCCTTTTATAACGTAGGGGAGGACTAAGAAAGGATTTCTGAAAATTCATCCCCTAAGGGGGTAAAACGGGGGTGCAAAGTTAGTATGAAACTTTGCCGTTTTTGAAGTCAAGTGGGCAACCCGAACCCGGGCAGACGTCGTTAATGGGTCTAATTCTACGCGAGCGAAGCTGCAGGCGTCCACTAGTGGTATATAATATGTTAAAAAAAATCCTTCCAACTACAATGAAAGTCACCACGTCTCCATTCCGACTTCGGCCCACCACGCGGGCCAAGCACGGATTGGCAGACTTCATATACCGTCGAGATCATTGTGTTTCCTTATATGTTTACGCGTAGCATTATATTTGCAATCACGGGTTGAACGTTCTGAAATTTCCCACGCATTCCGGGAAAATGGCACTCAGTTCCACGGATAAGCCTAAACGGGCTTGTGTCAACACTGATCGACAGAAAGGGGTAGATAGTGTCTAATGGTTTTGGAACGAAGATATTTAACGCGCCTCGGCAAGAAACGGTTGGTTGAAATCGTCACGTAAGGAAAAAGCGAGTTTCTGTATATCAATCTTCTTTTAGTATTGGTGGAAATGCCTAAAAAACCAGTACCTTGTACAATTTCTACTGTGTAGTAATTGTTTTTTTTAATGGCTCGTGTCGATTCAATGTGATACTGTGAGTTAAGCCATGTATTCACTGAGAAACAACTGTTTTTAAATACTGTTTCAGAAACAAAAAGACCACAATCTCACCTCTGATGTTTATATAGACGTAATAACTCGGTAAGCTGGAGCAAATTTATATTTTTCAATTAGGTGGTTAAAAGTGTCTCGAAGTGGTTCGTGTAAAGACAAACACTGCGAACTTGGCTTCACTTGAACATGGCTAAGACCCAAGGCCGTGTCGATATAAATACAACATTTTAAATAGAAATATACAATTGACACAGTAAAAAATAATGAATAATAAATACACGCATCACTCAATCTATCACAAGGTGAAATCAGAATTCGACTGTAAGAATCGTTCGTTGGATAAAGCCTTCTTTCACAAAGCGTCTTACTTCCATGGTTAAGTCTGGAATTGAAAAGTAGATACACCATGTGTGTACCTGATTCGTTAAGGCATTTGCGTCATTCATTCTGGCATTCATAAATATTCATTCATGGTCCTCTTGGGTCCATGTACACAATAAAGAGAAAAAGAAACGGCCAATATGGTCTTTTGAAAATGTGAAATGTAAGGGTCCTTAGCAAACAGATTATACGGAGTAATATTTCCTCCCTAGTTTCAGGTCAGGGCCACCAAAATCACGAATTTTCGTTCTTCGATTTAACTTTTTTAAGCTCCTCTTCCAGATATTCCTGTTAAGTGTTAATTAATAGAAATAACAATTTATTCGGACTTTTCCAATCTATGACGACGTTAATATATCAGTTGTCTCTGTACTTATAATATTCAAATTCAAATGTTTTATTATAAAAAGAGCTGTCTCAGCTGTTGCTACTGCGGGGCTAGAGACTCGTGTAGCGCTGGTTTTCAGACAGCCTCGATACCCTGAGGTGGAAGGCGGGTATGTGTCCGTTGTTCCCCCATTTCAGCTGATTTATAGTAAAACTAAAATTAACTAACATATTAAAATGTAACCTAATTTATTTTTTATTGTTTAATAAAAGCTTTAATTTTTTTTTACTGTATAATATTTCATATAATAAATTATTACAGTTAAAATATGCTAATAACTTGTCAAGCAACAATTTTTCTAAGATTTTTACACAGTTTAAAATCCATGACCCGAATACAAATATTTATCAGATTAATAATTATATATAGTTTATTGTCTTGAACAATAAAACTTTATTTGTGGTTTCCAAGCACAGAGTATCTAAGTACTTCATTGCAAGCAGAGAAGATTTATTAACCTACTAGTTGCAAATTTTCACAACTCGGAATAACTGCACGCTCATGTGAATTAAATGCCCCAAAGTTTTAAATTCTCCTCATTAAATTGGTAAGCGCGACAGCCCTACGTGATACCATCTGGCATTACTTTTTTATTACCCGAGTTTCACAAAGAAATGCTAAATTCGAGGAACAAGAGTAATCATCCGACTCTAAATTGTGAAAGTTTTAAATAAATTAGGGTGTAGGTAGGTAGGTCCTCGAAAAAGAATTAAAAACAATTTGACGAAACGACCAATTCCAGTTTTATTTTCTGTATAAATCCCGTCGTAAAATGCAATTGATACAATTGTACCAGGACGTGACTGAGCGTACGTCGCTGAGCTGCAGTTGACGAAGTAGCAAGTGTATTTTAATCTATGTTTATCTTGCAATTTTCTTTACTAATCTTGCGAGTTTCATTTTAACTGCTACATCTCAGATTAGTGCTGCATTATCTTATCTATTTAAACTTACATGCTGGTTCAATTTCGATGACAATAAAATATTAACGGTCTTCGCAAAAAGGTGGAGGTTCTTTGTTCGACTTTATGTATTTTATTGTTATTTTTTTATGTTAAGTCGGTCCCGGTTATTACGAAGACCTTCGTGTGGCTTGAGAACATTCGACACTGGCCTGTGACCCCTCCACTAATTCGCATTGGAGCACCAAGATGGACTATGCCCTAGCTTAAAGCTCTGTTTGTGCTCGACAGAGAGACGTCTACGGGTGGTAGCACAATGCAACAAAACGCCAACACATAACTATGGGGAACTCGATAAGGAAGATCTGTATCGATGTTGTGCGTCGCCGCAAGCATGTAATAAACATACATCTAGGATTTAAACACTGAAACTCTTCATTCATTTACGAAAAATTATTACTTTATCAAATACCTGTCACCAGTGGTGAATGTGCAGATGTGTTGTAGGTGGTCTATATGGGTAGAGCCTTTATGGAACCAAGTAGGTTCTCTATAGAGTTCCCCTAGGCCTATACCACCGCCCACCACGGCACATAGTACCAATTCTACCGTGTAATAATAGTTGTCCAGTTGGACCAAGGGTAGCCACGAATCTGTGATTGACTTAGAATGAGACTCTTACAATCAATTATTAACTGGACTATTACTAGCATCAAGGCATATACTACTAACAGGAGCAACTGCCACTAACAGTCCCTGCCATAGTCCTCATACCCATTAACGAACTCACCAACCAAAGTTACTCTCTGATTGGACTAACCATCCTAAAAGCCCTATTTGATTCTTATTAAACCGCGCGGCATAGCTGGTGCTGCTCATTTATTACTTTATTGATCTCCATAATAATAAATTGCTACTCTATTGATCTCTATTTTTTAATGTTTCATCAGCTTGTGAGTACAACATACAAAACCGAAGAGCGCGGCGTCCTAAACGAAGTAACGAGTCAATACAAACAGCACTTGTTAGGATCCAGCGAGCGGGAAAAATGATATTGGATTTTAAGGATCGGCAAATAAAACCAGCACCGGTTCCCCTCGTTAATTGGAAATCTGTTAAAACCGGACAAAGCAAATTAATTCAAATCCCGGCCGCGTCTCGGCCGCTCATGAAATGTTCATTTGTCTGACGGGACGTTTTAATTGTGTGTTTTTAGGTTGGCTATTGGTTGGGTATACTTTTTAGCTTTTAACGTTAAAAACCATAGAGTTCACGAATTATTGAGTTGCTTGCCTTTTTAATCTGTTATCGTTAAACACCTACAGGAGATAATAAAAATACTACTTTATAATAGTTACCTAGTTCGTTCGCGTAGTGTGCGGTCATGTAAATACCTACTCTGGTTCCATAGGTCTAAGGCAGCAGCCTGGTCTGCCAGCTCAATTTAGTACAGTGCAAGAAATTCATTCGTAACAGTACATGCATAGCAGTGAAAGTGTATCATTTTCTTCACTCATATTCAGTTGTTAAATGGCTATGACGCCAAGTAATTACACTGTGTTGCAAGCAAACTCTTAATAAAATAATTAAGGTGATTTGCAGATGACACTGGGTACCCTTGTCAAAACAGGAAACTGTTTAAAAAGTAGAAACAAATTAATTTGAACAATCCTTTCGCCTTTCGCCATCTTTGCGCGACGTGAAATGGTTAGGGCTGCGTCAACGGGGGGCTCGCCTGCCTACTCCATTTATTGTTTGGCTTTACATCCGTTTAGCCTTCAACAGATTGAAATTCAGATTCAGATTAATTTATTTTATTATATGGTATTTGTATACGCTTAATGAACGTCATATCATTTTTTTTATCTACCGCTAGTTCACAAAGAACACAGCAAGAAACTCGATGGTTACTTTTTTTAATATTTACAATTTTTCTAATTTGATCGAGGTACATTATTATTGAACAAGTGGAGCTGGAGATACATCGCACCAAGCGTTTCTATCGTTCAAGTAGTCATTTATTTTTAGTCTAGTCATAGTTTTATTATGGAGGTGTGTGATATTTTACTTAGTCTAGAGCTATCTATCTACTATCCTTATTTCTTGTACTACAAACAAATTAATTAATGTTGCCAGCACATGTAGGGAATTATTTCTTTTTTAAACGGTTTTATTCTGTTTTAACTATGAGAACTAGACATTATGACAGTTCCTTGCTCACGAAATAGTATATTTCGCTACAAGTGCGGAAAGCCTGTCATTGCAAAGAGTTCCGACAAATGTCTACCCGAGCCGAAGGCGAGGGTTGACAGTCGGAACAAGTTGCAATGACGGTTCCGCACGTGTACTGAACAACTATTTTTAATACAGTTGCGAAAAAATTAAGCAATTTAATAAAATAATAAAAACACAAACTAAACTCGCAAAGAACATTTTTGGAAAATGGCGCCAACCGTATAAGAATACAGAGTATTGCAGAGATTTTTTTTTGTTTTCTTCACCCATTCTGGGTAGGCAAAGGGAACTATGCCCATACAGCCAAGTCTTCAGTAGAATTTTTTTATTGACATGAAATTTAATGACATGAAATGAAATGAAACCTAACCTAACTCATTGAATCAAATCATAAAATCTGATATTGAAACAAATTAGTAGCTTCTTTTTAGAAATATTTGCATGAATCATAAAAACTTCTATGAATATATTTTTTTGTAAAAACTTTGTGGTTGGTTTTTTCTTTTTAATAGACATTATTTTGACAGTTGGGAAAGAGAACGCACGAGTTCGGAAAAGGTAAAGAAAAAGCACGAGTGTGTAATAGCTCACTTCCCGAACGCTATACGTCCCTGTAATAAGCCACTTTTTGAGCAACTGTATTAAAAAATAATTACCAATGTCATATAATTATCTGACTGCACTATCACATTTTACAATGGATGAGTATTTCCTTATCCAGAGTATTCAACTTCTGTTTCGTTACGTCAATAAGACACGGCGATCAATATGTCTAGACTTGACCAACGGTCGTCTGAATCTCACCTCAAGCGGAAGGCCTTCGGATTTTCTGCAGAGAAGAGAACGAGGAACTGCAACAATCTTACTGCAAAGGACATGTTATTAGTAATCAGGAACATAATACGAAGGGTCCATAGCCCAATGTCTCGACTCGATCATTATTATGTGATCGATCAAGTTAAGCAACGCGGTTAGTTTGTGGATGCGTGATAGTGGCGACTTCATGGGTACTGTCGTGTAGGAGACTATACCCAACAGTGGAACTTCTATGGGTTGTAGCATTAGGAACGTAGTAACAAGTAACTCATACAAAATAATAAATTAATTTGAAAGGACTGTGAAATGTTATCCTCAACAGTAGTGGTAGAGCCTATAGGGAACCAAATAGGTTTTATATGAAAGCTAATTGGTTCCATATAGAGTTCGCCCGGGGCAGTACCACCGCCCGCCACGGTACGTAGTACCATTTCTGCCGTGTAATAATTGTTTTAAAGCAATTGTGGTCCGGTTGGAAAGGTGTGGATTCCGGTTACACTTCTTTAGAGGCGACCATCTTAGTCCTCAAGGGTAGCAACACATCTGTGACTGACTTAGAACGAGACTTCTACTAACAAGTACTAACTGGACTATTACTAACACCAACTAACAGGACTAACTATCTCTAACAGTCCCCAGTCCTCATACCTACTAACGAACTGACCAACTAATGTTCTAATTAACTCTCTCAACTAATTGGACTAACCATCCCAGTCCCTAATTGAGTCTTGTTCAAAGTCAGTCACAGTTGTCATGGGCGGCAGCGGATGGGTGGTGCTGCAAGCTCGTTTGCTATCTTTTACCCATAAAAAAAAAAAAGTTATCATTCGGCCTGTCCATGCGAAACTTTATATTTTCGACTAGTGGACGCCCGCATCGTCGCTCGCGTGGAATTAGACATATCAAATTCCTGTGATGTTACTCAGTGAAGATGCAGCTTTCAAATGGTGAAAGAATTTTTGAATTCGGTCCAGTAGTTTTTGTGTGAAAACATAACATATTAGTATAGATAGTAAATGTTCTTCTCCTTCTATTGATAGACTCCAATGACACGCAATATCTTTATGTCCTGTTTTTCCTTGAAAGGCACAATTTTCATTCGACGTTAAATCCTCACCGGGAATCACGTCAGTACGTTCTTCTTTCAGGAAGCGTTGACCTGTAACAAGCTGACACCTTGTTCAAAGGAAAAAATCATTAACTTCGTTCGTCTTTCTATTTACTTATCTATTTTAATAAAACTTGAATTGGGTATGCCCGTCGCTAACTTAATTTTTCATTTATCCTGGCCAGTCTTTCCATTCATGGAATATGCTCATTCACGTGCCCTCTTGAACGTCCTTGTCTAGTGTAGTCTTCTACATGTTATCGCTATTTCATCTTATCGCTATCTCTCCTTGTTACATACGGTACAAGTTCGATAGCAAATAGTAGATAATAGGTTATTTTAATAGGGTTTTTCCAATCGCATAAATGTTAGTGGAAAAACCCTATTTAAAGCCAACATACTAATTTGTTTGTCTTTCACCAAACTGATTACCTAGTAACCGAGGACAAACGGATTTGTTCTAAACCCTATCTCACCTACCATAAAATTGGCCGCGTTAGAATATAATTACTAAATCATTGTCAGCCACTTACAATTTATGAAGGAGAATGCAAAAGGGTCTAACCGCGTTATTATTCGCTTTAATTTTGATGATTTCCAAAGTTTTTTAAACATAAAAAAGCATAATAAAGAACATCATGAAGAGAGAGGTCTATATCATGGAGATTTCCCCATAGTACCCTTTCAATAGCTCTAGATAGATGATAGATGTAGGTCTAGATCCTCCAATAAGTATTCTATTGTGGGTATAGGTCCTCTAATACACGACCCATGCCGATAGCAAAGTTTAATTTCGGATCGTTCCGACCTTACATCTAGTCCCTGCGCATTTATTATTTTTTATTTACTCTTTTTGGTCTAACACTTATAGTCTCCCTTATACCATCCTGCCTTTCAGATTTGTCACAGATGTCATGGGAGAGAGTGGATTAAGTTTGTTTGATACACCGTCTCACTCTCATCTCTCACATAACCACTCAGCTAGCATTATTGCCCATCCCTAACCCTTAGGGACGGCCAACAAAATCAATGGCCTATACGGATGCCTTAATTCCCTTAAAGAACAAATAAGCCATACATCAAGGGGATTACGAGCGGCGCTAATCTAACTCGGATTGAAAGGAACCGTCGCGAGCGGCCGCACCTGCAGCTTAGGGGCCATTAGTCTTCGCTAAACATTAATCTGTCTATTTTACCGATGCTTTCAAGGATGCCTTCGGTTTTTGTCGTTTGTACAAAGAGTGAGATCAATTCGGTACTTGGTAGCTCAGTATGATTGCAGTTCATTCACGATCCTCTGCAAGGCAAGAGTCTCTGTCACAAGGGAGTACTCCACTACACTGCTCGGGTGACAAGGCTGAGGAGGTAATAGCAATCAAAACTGTCTGTCTGTCTGTCAAAAAAGTCTTGTTCAAAAGTTGGTCATAGTTGTCATGGGCGGCAGAAGATGAGTTCTTCATGCTCGTTTGCTATCTAATCCATTCAAAAAAATTAATCGTTACCACCCGTACAGGAAACTTCCTAATGCTCTGTACTAACTCCCATTTTCTCGTTAGTGTAATAGCAAATGGACAAACAACGGGCCTTTTTTTTTTTTTTTTTAACGAGGGGGAAATCTTCGCAAGATACCCGACCGCTGGGGGGAGGCCGGGGTATGTGAGATTTTTACTCACTAAAACCCCCTCGGCAGCCTTCCTGCGCATATAGTGAGGCTCCGGGATCTCCTAGGGAACGCACCGGTGCCTCACTTGCGTTTCGCCCAAAAGGCTCTTCTCAGGGGTGTATTCCCCGCCCTTCACAGCAGGTAGGCCAGTTAGCGGTACCACCTGCCCTCTTCCCTCAGTCGTACAAACGACCAGGGCCCCCACCCTGATCAATTTGCGACTGCTTAGTCCCATTGCCCGGGACTATGGACGAGACGTACGAGGCTGATGGCTACCACCGCCCCGTCGCCTACGTGTGGGGTCTGCCCTCTCTCGATCCCGTTCTGCAGCCTCTTTGTGCACCATCACGGTTTCGCAAAAGGAAACCATTGCCTTCCAGGCGCGACGCCCGGTCAGCATAGCCGCCACTATCGCTGGCGGGGAGAGGTCACTCCCAATCCTCCGGACGAGAGCGCGCCGCTCGGACTCCCATGCCGGGCACTCCACAAGCGTGTGTTGTGCGTCGTCCCGTTCTCCTCCGCAATGGTGACACTCTGCTGTTGCCTCGCGGCCAATCCGACACAGGTACTCTCCGAAACAGCCATGCCCGGTTAGCACCTGTGTCACAACGGGCCTGCAGTCGGCAATTAGAGAATATCTGGCAACTCAGCCGCTGCTCGGGCGCTGCTCGGCCGCCGTCAATATTTGCCGGGATGTATCCAGACACTGTAGGTAACTAATTATTAGGCTGTGGCCATGTGTTATGTGAAGATTTCTTTCAAAATATCTTATACAGAACTCATTAGATCGATGAGCGTGGATGAAATGGATACGATAAAGCATTCTATAAGATATAATAAAAACAATTGTTGAAGTATCTAGCCCCACAAATTATTGAATTGTTAATTTCGAAAAAAAAATTCTTGACGTGTTTATCTGGGTACCATCAACTTTGTGAACCGGCGGTAGATAAAGTTGATGTTGAGTTGATCTAATGACGTTCAAGCATATACAAATACCTTATAATGAAAAACTAATTTATCTGAATTTATCCGAATCACAGGCAGGTAGGTAGGTCATTTTCCGCGTTCGTCAGTTTGGGGTAGAAAGAATTCAAAAACGCTCGCTATCCTCTGGGCAGCTCTAAAAATTTCCGACACTAACGTCGACCGAACAGCGTGGTGTTTTCATGGACGGCTATTGGTTTATTTCAATTAAATTAAATTACATTAAATTCAATTTATTTACTCAGTCAGGCAATGTTGCGCATAAATGTTAGTAACCTGTTACGAACTATGTTATTTAGTTTAGTAGGGACTCGGACTTAAGATTATTTAAAAGGTTTCAGTATTACGGGCGGACAGTTAGGAACCATAATTTAGTTGAGATGTTACTATACCATTTAAATGTATATGTAGATAAATTCACACTTAGTGTTTGGTATTTTTTAAACTGTAAGCAAGATGTTGACAGAAAATATATAAATAAATCAATTTATAAGTGCTGAAAAAATCCCCTTTCGCATAGAATACCGTTAAGAAAGGACACAGTTTTTTGAAACAAGCAAAACAGATGTGATCCCGTTGGGTTTCCTAGGATATCCCTGAGTCAGCAAGGGGAAGCTCGAGGGTGTTTAGGTAACATGTGGCTCTGCAGAGAATGGTGGCTGGGAACAATATTATGAACATGTTATTTATTCAAAAAATACCTAAGATATAAGAAACCATATTTAGAAGTATCACTGGCCCACCATAAAGTGTTCCGAAGTACCTACTTGCTCCGATGAGCAATGATAGAGTGGCATCCCACGAGGCCGACACAACTGATAGCATAGTTTTAAACATAACTTTTGCTCTGCTACTGGATAGTTTAAGTCTTCAATCTACGAACGACAACTCACACCTCAAAGGTAGGTACTGTGACTAGTAAGTCACATTCACAGAAAATTACTTACTTACTTCGCTGCGACCCATACCTACACGTCCCACCGCTGGGCACAGGTCTCCCCCATAGACACTTCTGCGGAAGGTCTAAAGCATACTCCACCACGCTGCTCCAATGCGGATTGTTGGAGAAGACTTACTTACTTACGTACTCGTAAGTGATTTTCTGTTGTCACACTTCAGTCATATTCATAAAGAATAGAATAGAATAGAATAGAATAGAATAGAATATATCTTTATTTGCCATCAACACATTTACAAGAGAACAAAATAATATTAACACACTATGAACTTACTTAACTAACAATTATCTTTTTCCTCTTAAGAAATATAATTATAACTATTATTAACTAGTACCTACATACTTTATTAATTAATGCTTTTAAATTTTAACAAATATGAAAATGTTCGATGGCAAAAAGGTACCGCACTCAGCATATGCCATGGTTTCACAGGGAGCCATGGCGCTGATTTTCAGTGCGGCCCTTATGTGATTCAGTAGTTCGGCTTCCAGAAACCTCTAAGTTCACTTTTTTGAATCAGCATAAATTTTATGAGACTAGTAGGAAACAATTCAAAATAATAGGAACAATATGATATAAGGACATGAGATAAACAAACAAAAAACAGGTTTGTACGTTTAAATAAACCACCATGAATTAAATATAAGTATACTTTTGAATAAAATCAGCATAAGTTAAGTACCTACTGACTGATTTGTGCTCAACTTAAATACATGAAGTAAGTACCTGCCTAAATACTAAGCTTTAAACTTATAAAAAAGTTTCTTTTTTTTAATTTTGGGTTTTAACAATGTACATGATAGGTAAATTACTAGATATAAGCACCATTAGTTTGATTAATTTAAGCGCATAAATAGAGCGTATTCTATAAATATGTAAAGAAAAATTATGAGACTACTTGTTAAGGAGTTAAAATAGTGTGTATATCGTTAGAAGATCGAATAATACTAATTGCTGCGCCCGTTTCGCGCCGGGCATATACACGGCCCCGTCTCGTCCATATATACTTCCAACCTGCACAACGCCCAGTCTTACGACATTCATAAAACAGTTTCTGATTTTGTCGAGTTAATCGTTCATTCACGTAAAATTGGCGGGGTTCACCCGATACGATCCCCGACGTGTCAGCCCGGCACGCGCGCGCGGCGCGCATCAGCTGGTCGCGCGTATCGGGCCGCAGGAACCGCACCACCAGTGCGCGCGGCGGCGGCGGCGCTCCGCCCGAAACCTGCTCGCGCTCCTTCCCTGTCCGCCAGGCACTGATGACGTCCTGGTCCGATAAGGCAATTCCTACTTTTTTAGCCACCAGATTCACGAGGCTTACGGTATTTTCGCCCCTCCGTTCATCTATACCCGATATTACGACGTCAGTATTGAAAGTATCTTGAAAGTGATCATTTATGTAAGCACTCATATCTCCTGCCATTTTGGTTCCTGAATTATTGCCACGTCTGGCTTCAGCAATAGCCAGTCGCTTTTCGAGTGTGTCCACCCTGCTTTCAACACTGATTAGTCGACTGTTGATTTCAGTAATAGTGATGCTCAGTTTGGTAACCTCCTGCCGAAAGCTTGCAATCTCTTGGCACACCGCTGACATTTCTAGGCGCATGAGCCTTATTTCCTGTGTAAGGTTTGCCGTTTGCTTCTTCATTTAAACTATTTGTAGTGGAGAAATTTGGACCCGTGTGTTGACACGGAGAGGTCAGCTTGCCAGTACAACTAGCACAGTCCCACTTACCCGGGATTCGTTCACCAGGCTTTATTTTTGCACATCGACGATGAAATGCCAATAAGCATTTAGAACATTTCACAGCCTCAGCGGTTATAATCTTTCCACACTTTGCACAGTTGACGGTCATTGTTTTTTTTCGCGACGCGACGGTAGTTTTGTAAAATTTTGCTATGCTTAAAGATTTGCCAAATTATAATGTTGTTTTTTCACAGCTAAAAGCGTAATATGCACAATTATTTATCACTTCAGTCCTTTGCACCACTTTATTATATATGTTTTAACAGTTTTTAAAACAGTTCATGCCCTTTTATTATTTTTAACGAGCAGTTTAACAAGTTTAACGCGCGGTCACTACAAGCCGAACTATCGAACCCAATCCAGCGTGTTCGGACCTACATATAAGCTCGTGTTTTCCTCTTTCTACCGGATCTCATCTACCATGTCTTTCCTATATCGTAGACTCATAACAACTAGCTCTGCCCGAGGCCCCGCCCTAGTTGAGTCGTTTTCCGTGCAGAATTTTACTAGATTGTTTAAAATCTTTAAAATATATAAAGTATAGCCTTCTTCGCCGGCAAGCTACACCAAAGATAACGACTTATCAAAATCTATCTTCACCCGCAGGTCAGCCGATCAAAGTCCGAAATATCGATCAATCGATTAAAAATTGATAAATAGTTTATAATCGATTAAAATCGATACGATAGTCACAGTGTTTTGTCCGGACCATGCAATTTTCCGGGATGGAAAGTAGCCTCTGTTACTCTCCATACCCTCCACGATATCGGTGCAAATAACCACTTTGATGTATCACTGATGTATGACAAACCAATAAATCAACAAACAAACAAACAAAGACACTTTCCCAGTTATGTATTAGTAAGAATTTTTCTTCAGAAACAGAACTCGGTAGATAGAACTCGGTAGGACGTAACTTTGCTAAATCCAAGTGAAAAATGTTACAAGTGGTAAACACTTGTTTTTCAAGTGGGAAATAAAATTTCACTTTTTATCGTCCGTTTCTTGCAGTTTGCGTGAAGTTGTTCGAGTCGACGACCTAATAAACGGTTTGTTTGTATACATAAACTAAGTTTTGTGTGCTTTATTTTTACTAGGTAAGTCGTTCACGCGAGCATTACTATAAAGCACAAGTTTTATAGTCTGTAAAAATATTCCAAACTTCAAGGATCAATCGTCAAACTTTTCATTGTTCAGTTAATTGGTACTGCATATTATTTTACCATAGGTTTTCCAATAATAATTATGATGTGTACTTGTTTAAACGAATTATCTAATCGACGAAGCGACAAATACTGGAAAAGATGAATTGACAAATCGAAAACATCGATTAACGAATCATTATAAAGACAAACGACAAATTAATACATCGACTAATTGAAAAACCGGTTTGCGGTAGCGACAAATCAACGAAGAGAGAGCGATTCATTCATTGAATTAATTTATAAATATTATCGTATTTTTCCGTAATAACGGCTCAATGATGTGAGCGGCGGCTGGTGCTCCAAGTGCGGAGTTAATTAAGCAAAGCGGCTTACACCAGCCCGCGGGAGATTGACAATTTGACTAACGTCGCCGAACGAATATTGAATAACCGGCCAAGTGCGCGTCGGGCCCTGTGCCGGGCAGGGTTCCGTAGTAGCCTGTCACAATAAGCAGACTCCGTTTTGTTATAACCATCAGTTATAAATCATGGCAGTTGCAGCACTGGCGCAACTCCAAGTTCATTCATATTTACTTTTCTATTTAAATTTTTAATTTAAGCCATGCTTAGTTATTTGGTTATATGTTGTAACATTAAGGGAGAAAAATAAATTATTTTAATAAATTCCGTTCCGTTCCGTTCCATTCCATTACATTCTATATAACTACAACCTGATTTACACAGTAACAAGTTTATCAAAGCAGATAATTTTGAATGGAATTTCAAGTTTTTCACAAATTTTCAAACAATGAAACAGCTTACCTGCCCGTTACTCAAACAAAAATGAGAACTTATCAGAACTAAGTACCTACCTACATCTGTAAGATATATCAGGGTGGTGTCAGTACTAAGAAGAAACGAAGAATTGCGATTATCAATGATATAATAATATGTCTATGAGCTAAGAAAGAAATACTGACACGGGTTCCTTGTTGACTACGGAGCCCTAAAAGCATCAAGACGAGCTTTTATCCGCCTTGTGATGTAAGTTGGGTTCTATTTTTAATTATGTACGGCTGTTTCTATTTTTTAATATATTATGTACAGCGATAACTGTGTCGTTAATAAACCGATTTTGATGAATCTTTTCGTGTTTGTTAGAACTTACATTGAAGGTAGTCCCATATAAATGAAACGAAAAAATTCGACCACCAAAAGTAGTAAACAAGCATAATAAGAGTAGCAATGTTAGTAATACTTGTGTTAATTGCCCTGTGGCGTCGGAGCTTGTGTATGGATTTTGATGATTATATTTTTATTTTAAAGGCCTTCTTACAGAGTAGATTCAATATAAATTTCATTTAAAAAAATTACGGGCAAATTTTGTGTCTCTCTACAGCGGAAGGAAAGAGAGAGGTTTAGAGGGGAAGCCCCCCACTGAAATAATAAACAAACACTCAAAAGTAACAAATAAAATAACGATATTAAAATATCAATTCAAAACTAAAAAGTCAGATATAATAGTAATTCGGGCTCCCATAGTCACAGTTGAGGGAGGTCGAGAGCATTCTGTTCCAATGCTCATAGATTCGTCTATTCATGTTATATTATTCATGTTAAGTGAGGCCAACTTTCATGTTGATATGAAATAAACTGCCGGCATGACAAATATTAAACTTACTCGTATGTCGTCCGTTTGTTATACTGTACGTGAGAACATTCACCGAACGTTTTTTTTTGGAATCTGTATCAATTAGGTACTTATCCTGATAGTGAGACCTTATAGTTTTTTTCCATATTTATTCAATGTACAGATGCGGACTTGTTACAGTTTTATTATATTTAAAGATGTAAGTAAACCTTAGCTCACCTAGCTCAGCTATCCTTTGAAATTGTTAGCTTTCAATCTTTTAAACCCGCAAGTTTCTCTGGGGATATGAGTTCGGAAGAGGATAAAAGTAATGAAATTGTCTGACCCTCCCCACGCTTAGTTGTTTTATCTAAAACGTTAGCCTTCAAAGTTTTCTTTGTTGTTTAGCGAGAAAATATTATTTCATTATTGAAAATTCAGTACATATCTATCGGTGAGCCTATTACGAGTAACTATTGTGAATTTCAAATAATAATTTGACCCACCCGGGGATTGACCACGGGACCTCTAGCTTAGCAGTCACGCTTACGACCACTAGACCAATGAGGTAGTCAAACCAAGAACCAAGAAACCCACACCAAGATGTATAGCGAATAGACCAGCAGAAACAAAGGCTTGAACGAAGAGTGTTGGAGTTTGAGAGCCTTGAAGTGACATTTAAGAGAGAATTGAAGTGACAGACTCGTATGCCTCGTATAAAATTGAAGTGACAGACTCTTATGGAAGCCAATCCAACTACAATCTCAAAGGCAAACGTAGCAATATATCCACGAAAACGATTTCTCCATACATTTGCCAATAGACCAGTCTCGATAGCTTTTAAAACAAAAAAAAATAATAGTAGAAAATAACCTATTAGAAAAGGAGGAGAGTATTATAAACATTAAAGGAAAAATAAATTCCGGGAGATCTGAGGTAGGGAACGGGAAGGGGGGGGGTGTTTAAGGGGAAAAAACGGTTTATGTCGATTTCTGGCAAAACTAAAAGTCGTATGGAAAAAAGTCAAATGGCAAAGTTGTAGATAGTAAAAAGATCTAAAACTTTTGTATTTACACTTTTTTCACATAACCTCAAAATGTATGTGAAAAGTTCAAAAAACCGAGTTTTTGGTTTTTTATTTTTATCTTTTACAAATAATTTTTCTTTTTCACGAAATTTGGTGAAAACTTACCTTTTTATGTCTTAAATACGCTGTAATTTATTTGATTAGAAATATTTATTTTTTCAACCTTATTTTGAATTAATATCGAAAAAGAACCCTAATTTTCAATCGAAAATTCACCCGTCAAAATATCAGCTTTTTTCAAAAAGTTGGTATGCTTTCTGTTCGTTGAAACCTCTACTTTCCGATGGTGAAAAAAAAATATATCTTACTATAGTAAATCTTCTCAGAAAATGCAATCTTTAATTACTTCTTTTCCTTCCTTTGCTTTTTTTTGTCTTACACATATACATTTTTTACATCATTATTCACTTTTTATAGATTTTTAATATCCCTACCTCAGATCGCCCGGAATTTATTTTTCCTTTAATGTTTATAATATTCTCCTCCTTTTCTAATAGGTTATATTCTACTATTATTTTTTTTCACCTTTTATTATTTTTAAAGGCTTCTGCACTGGTCTACAAGCCGCATAAGCTGTTTCGCGCGAAAATGAAAAATAGAGGAGCCTACCGCCAACCGCTCAAAGACCGAAAATATTTTACGATTCGATAAATAAATATTACATCCCGGCGTGGCTTGCGCTCGCGGACTGCAACGCGTTGGCGCGTTCCGCACTGCACTCTGGAAACAATACTGTGGGAAAAAGAAAAAAAAATGTTCGTCCTCATATAAACTATGGGAAAAGGACTGTTATTGTAAAAACCGCTGTGATAAAGTGATTAACACTTCATTTTAAATAAGGTATGGTTCGTTTCAGTAATAGTCAGTCCCATTAGTAGTAACATTGATATTAAAATGTAGTAACATTAATTAGTTTGGTAGTAGGCAGAAGTAACAGTTATGAAACTAAAAAAATATTACCTACTTGATTACACGGCATCATCCCAGCTAGGTTAGGAAAAAATAAAATAATTGTTTTTTTTACGATTATAATTTATATTTATTTAACAGTAACAAACGAAGAAAATGGTACAAGGGTACCACTTATTTCTTATTAAATTTCTTCCAGTGGACTCGAAAAATTTATATTTAGTAAATTTATATTTATTTAATTTTAACTAACTAATTTTTTGTAGTTAAATTTTAAATTGGAGATTATAATTTAACATTAGTACCCGTACATGGTAGAAATAAGTGTAGCATTGGTACCTTTCAATTCCCCCTATCCGTTGTCTAGATATTATTAACCTAGTTATATTTACCTTCGAGTTTCTCATTGCAATGTTCCTAGTATTTATGCTTATAATTTTAATTTAAACGTGTACATGTTTTAGTTAAAATATCTATTCAATCATTTTTTGCCTCCCACACTTTCTCACTGAAAACAGTTCCTGGTTCTGTGTAAAATTATTTGTATTTATTTTGTATAACTACACGGCTACTCCTGGAACGACACGTAGGACCAAAGTGAAACAACATAATATCCAAGTTGGAGATTGCCGCGAGATTGCCGCCAGGTGGCCGGCGCGGGGCCGTAAGATATAGCACAAATTTTTATATCTAGTTTCAATTTCCCGGGACAGATACGATCTAAGATTAGATGCGGGAGCGAACCTGCTTTCGATTCCACCATGTACTGCTCTTTGAACTGCGGGTTTTCTAATGTATTGAATCTGAAATTGCATCGGGAATGGAGCTGTTAAATGGCGTGCGTTGATTTTTGTTACCGTTGTGGTTTGGAAACAGGAGTAAATTGTTCACCGAATGGACACTGTGGTACTGACTCCGAGGGAGGAGAATCTTCCTCCGGTTTAACTATTCTAATCTAATGTAATCGTACTCCTAGGTAATAAGACCTTTCATAGTAGGTACGAGTAGAAACGAAGTAGAAACGAGTAGTTCGTGGTTTACAAACATAACAACGCCTGTATTTTCCCGAAGGGGTAACCAAAGGTCCAGTGTAATAAATAGGCGGTGAACTTATTGCCATGTATCGGTCACGATGTGTGTGGGCTTTCAAGTCATAAAAACCCAATTATACTTTGCCCGAATCCCACTGTTGGGTACGAGGCAAACCCCGTTCTGAGGCAAATCTCAGAATGGACATAGTCCACCATGCAAGCTACGTAATGATTAACAGACTTTGCATACTGCAAAACATTTTTGGAGAATTTTCAGATATACAAAATCCTCACTATTTCATTTACCCTTAAACTTGCTTAACAAAATAAATACACCATCACACATTTATTTAACTGAAAAAATATTTCATTGTCATGTTTCAAATTAATTCGACGCTTTGAAGTAGGCGAAAATTACTATCAAATATTCCGTTACATAGATACATACATACATACCAAGCTAATAAAAGCATGTTAGTAGCCTACGTTTGGGTGAGACTTGAACTCAGGTCCGTCGCGTGAGAGGATCATTAGCTACTCAGCTATGACTGACCGGCACGAGGACCACAAGATATGTGTATTCATTTGTAAAGATTTAGCAAGACAAGCAACAAAGCGGATAAACAGGGCGATTCAGTAGCCTTAATGCCGCCATTGCTTACGAGAACACTCGGCTTAGCCTTGTTACGGGTCTAGAACATTCTATGTTTAAAGACGACCGATAGTTCGGATACTTTTGCCAGTACGTAAATGTTGTGTGGGTCCCATCTTAATATATATATTTCTTGTGTACGTGGTGGATGACATTGAACTCCTCTTAAACGACTGGATAGATAGATGTTGGTGAATTTTTTTGTATGTGTTCAAGGGGATTCGAGAATGGTTTAGATTCACAATTTGATCCACTGGAAAATGTTTTTTAAACAGGATTTTAGTATTTTTTCATGCATGAACTCCAAATATTTTAACCGTCGTTCACATGAAGTGTCGCGTCACTTTGACATTTCATATGGCAGAACAACGTTTGCGGGGTCAGCTAGTTGATATATAAAGTTAATAAAAAGATGATGGGTTTGTACATTTGTTATCTGTCTATACAAATTATGTAACAAAATCCCACGCTGCGTCTGTATGTTAAAGTCAATGTCGGATTTAATAAATTATTCAATTAATTTATTCGCTATTTCGCTATGAGGTGATTGGACACGATTATCGAAAGTCTAGGTAACTACAAACTACTAAAAGAAATGAGATATAATGCTATTCTAATCTGACAAATGTAGGCAACTAATTATTTATGTACCTACTTATTAACGCTCTACCGTGAAATGTTATATAGAAATATCCGCCACCCACCCACCCACCGACCGACCGCGCCCATCGTTGCTTAGCTCCGTCGATCACAGACGCCACGTAAGCCATTGGGCTATGACCGTTACAACTACGCTAAGCTACGCCTATAGGCTCTACCCCTTGCACTAAATCAAACTTTTCTTATTTCAGGTAAGTAGTGTCACTGACTCTCTATATGCCGTGGCTGCGTCGTGGGAGAGCTATCGGATATGCGCTCGCAGGTAACGTTAAATCATGACAGAAATGATCCTTGTTAATGGGGTCCTGCAACTTACTAATATTAATGACACTAATATTATTACATGTTGACCATTGTTGACCTGTTCTCCAAAAACCAAAACCCCTTATAAAAAATATAGATAATAGTGGACGCACGCAGCTTTGCTCGCGTGGAATTAGACATAACAATAGTTTCGTTTACACCTAGTTGCCACCCTCTTCAAAGACACTATCGATCGAATTTTGTCCTTCGAACTTCATTCTTGTGGAAATCACTGAGATGAAAAGTACCTTCTTCTTCAGATGCCATTTCCTAATGGACGTCTTCGACCATCATCGCAATTTTGCTTCTGCGTTTCGAATCCTAGTTGCATTACGGCTTTGTAGGTAAAGATTTGACCGTCTTGGTCACAGCATGGTATTGTTAATGATACACAAACACATCAACCGGTCGACTTCAAAAATAAAACGGAACCGGGTAAAAAGTATCTTAAAGCAGTCTCCTGGTTCCAACAAAACCCCCTCCCTTGGAGTGGAGTCCAGTTAGAATTGGTAGTTGATAGGAACATTAGTTGGTCAGTTGTTAGTAGGTATGAGGACTATAAAAGCAAGAACTGTAAGAGACAATTAGTCCTGTAAGTTAGCGTTAGTTAACACGCGGACTCGTTAGTACCTATCTATACACACTCGTGCGTTGTATGTCTGTTCAACTGTATAACTTGTGTACCGAGCCGCGGAGAATTCTTCATATGAACTTTTCGTGATAAATGAAGGTCGGAACTTAGTCGAGCCATCAACGTTAACTATTTTAATGTTGCGGTCTCAAGTAATGCGATAAGGAGACAACTCACGCTAGTTTAACTTGTGCGATTATGAGAGCAAGCCTCCACCAGATGTCTGGACTAGAATATTTTGGAATACACGCAGTTTTTGCTATAGGTTTTTGTTATAGGTTGCCTACATTTTAAGTTTGTTTGACAGGAAAATTTCGCGAGATAACCAGCTTACCTGAGAGCGTTGTGAACATTATCGAAAACTCTCATGCCATGGGAAGTCTGCCAATTAGTACTTGACCAGCTTCGGCTCTCATGCTGAGAAGAGACTTGAGTTCAATACTGAGCAGATAAAAAGTTCAGAGTATTAAAATGGGGAAGAAAGTAAAGTTTAAAGGGTTATACAACTTTTAATTGTACCTACTATTAAAATACAAATTATAACTCAAAGGGTTATACAATTATTACATTAAAAAAGGTAACAAAGATACAGACAGGGTTATTAAGAATTAATCCAATAGTGTTAAGGTAGATGAACATTTGCAAAAAAATTTGAACTTACAGCTAAAAAAATTAATTAACCTGTTACAAGAAACTATGAATACACGTAGTAAAGAAAGTACAGAAATGATCTAAGGAAATAATAAATATAATAAAGAAAGTAAAAAGTTAATTTCAAAGGATATAAACAATTAGTAAATACATGTAAGTATTGAAAGACCAGGAACATAGATATACAAGGTGTCCCAAAATTCAACGATAATCCTGAACCAGAGGATGGCCCTGCTAATGACTACTCCAGGAAAAAAAAGAAAAAAAATATATCTCGATTTCTTTTTCAAATTACATAATAAAAAGGAAATTCTTAGAAAATTGACACCCCTCATGATATTTTTAACTACCATGACCACAATTTTTGAGACATTTCTGATATTTTTTTTGTATCCGTGACCTAAGTAGTACTGCTATCTACCACAAATCCTAAAATTCCTATAATGTCTGTAGTTTTCACACAATAAACAATTAAAATCATTGTTTTCCCAAAAAATTTTGATCAAATTTACTTTCAGTCCACTTTCACTCATTGTGGTGTAAAAAAAAAGTATGGACACCACCATGGCAAGTTTTTTTAAAAGTTGACGCTAGTTGCGTCAACTTTTAAAAAAACTTCAAGATTCCAAAATGGTATAATTCTCTTGGAAAACTAGTCACAAAAAAAAAGTGTAATATTTCTAAACAAGAACCAAATTTCATAAATTGTACTTGTTGATAGTTATCATGTGCCCAAAATATGATTTTTGTTGTAAATTTCTTGGATTTAAATGGGACATGTGCGTAGTCAAACAAATTTAGAAGAGAGAGATAGATAGAGAGAGATTACATGTTAGTCAGAGGTAGAAGATGTAGATGTCGTTATCAAATAACAATAGGGCAGGTAGAGAAGTTGCTGTTCTCAGCAGTCAGTATGCTCTGCTTCTTTCTTTACTGTACACCGTTAAGTATTCAATTGACGTGTGAATCAAGTAATCTGCAAATTGAACTGACTTTGCATTATTTTGGACTGTTTAACTTTAACTGGGCCCTTTGAGTTACAAGGAAACTTAGATGGAAATAATTATTTGAACTTTTTACAAAATAACTTGCCAGACTTATTAGAAGACGTGCCTATAAGTGATTTAAAAAAACATGTGGTTTTAAAATGATGGTCGTCCAGCTCACTATGCCCGTCCTGTGCGAGACTACTTAAACCAAGAGTATCCAGGGCGTTGGATCGGGCGACTTGGTCCTATCTTATGACTACCCCTTTCACCCGATCTAAACCCCCAAGACTTCTTTTATTGGGGTTGTCTCAAAGACAGGATCTACTCAAACATTTTTCACCACCAAAAAACCTATTTTGGGCACATAGTAAAAGTTATTACTAATCGACAAGAACAATTTTTGAAATATGGTTCTTGTTTAGAAATATTATACTTTTTTTTTGTGACTAGTTTTCCAAGAGTATTATACCATTTTGGAATCTTGATTAGTTGCGTCAACTTCTTAAAAAACTTGCCATAGTAGTGTCTATACTTTTTTTTTACACCACAATGAGTGAAAGTGGACTGAAAGTAAATTTAATCAAAATTTTTTGGGAAAACAATGATTTTAATTGTTTATTGTGTGAAAACTACAGACATTATAGGAATTTTAAGATTTGTGGTAGATAGCAGTTCTACTTAGGTCACGGATACAAAAAAAATATCAGAAATATCTCAAAAATAGTGGTCATGGTAGTTAAAAATATCATGAGGGGTGTAAATTTTCTATGAATTTCCTTTTTATTATGTAATCTGAAAAAAAATCGAGATATATTTTTTTTCTTTTTTTTCCCGGAGTAGTCATTAGCAGGGCCATCCTCTGGTTCAGGATTATCGTTGAATTTTGGGACACCTTGTATATGTATAGAAGGACTCATGAGAGCTGTTCAAAGCCATTCACAGAGTTGATACCCTTAACGAATAAGGTGGAAATAACACTTTCCAAAAGAAATACAATTCTCACCATCCGCTTGCACATGCGCTTGGTCTCCCACAACTTGTGAAATATATTTATAGCTCGAGAAAAATTGTCAAAACAAAAGGATCAAAGGCCTCTGCAGCCTTCGTATCATCTGTCCCCCACACTCGTTGTCCTGTCGAGACATTTCAAGAAGAAAAACAATTTATTTTTAAACCTTCTAACGCTCGCATAATTATGGAAGTGAAAAGAAATCAGCGATCCAAGACCACAAAGTAGATATTAGGTACAGAGATTAAGCTTCTTAAGAACATGCAAAATTGTTACCTATTTTGGTAGGGTTGTCACAACAGGTTAAGAGAAATTAAAGAAATCATTTGTTAAATAGTTTTATTATTCAGAATATAAAAAGAATACTACAATAAGAACCAATACAGAATAGAAAATAGAAAATAACATACTTTACAAATTTCTTACTCTAATAATTTTATTTTTATAATTTTTATTTTTAATATTTTATTATTTATTTTTATGGTATGGAAAATTCTAAATCTAATATATAGTTTTTTCAAGTAATGTATCAGGAAACACTCACATGGCATATCAAATCCTAGCTGCAGCGTCAGGTTATAATCTATCATATTATTGTACTGTCACCGAAGTTACGCAGGAAAAAATTCAGTTCAATAAGACATCTGGATGTGGTTCAAATCTCACTTGCAATACTTAAATTTAAAACACATAGTACGTACCAACCCACCCACATACCTACAAATGTTTAGTAAAAGCTTGTAATAATAATAAAAAGGTAAAAACACACCGTGTAGTACACATTTCTTATTAAAAAAAGGATAATTCCGTAAAATAAAGGTACTTACTTGAAAAAGTAATAATCAAATATTTACTTACCTATTGCACTCCTTGGGATAGTTAAAGTGTGGTTAAAGTATGATATATTTTTATTTTTTCTAGCATTATTCATACACACAGTACAATATACAACCATTATTATTAATACCACGTTTTTATATTAGACCAGCTGACCCGGCAAACGTTGTTTTGCCATATAAATAATTTTTAGTTGATCGTAGAGGGTTGAAAATTCAGGGTTGTATGTATTTTCTAATGTTGTATCATAAAAAAATACAAAAATAAAAATTTGTCTAAAAATTAAAAAAAAAAAATTAGGGATGGACTACCCTTAACATTTAGGGGGATGAAAAATAGATGTTAGTCGATTCTCAGACCTACTGAATACGCATATAAAATTTGGTAAAAATTGGTAAGGCCGTTTCGGAGGAGTACTGCAACAAACAACACATTGTGACATGGAAATTTTATATATTAGATTTATATCTATATCTTTATCTTATATCCATACTAATATTATTAATGCGAAAGTGTGTTTGTTTGTTTGTTTATTTGTTTGTTTGTCCGGCTTTCACGTCGCAAGGAAGCTATTATGTATATGGTATTGTTTTTGTGTGTCGACATAGTGAGGAGGGTGGAGAGTGACGTAGGCTACTTTTTACCGCGGTAAAACATCCCCATGGGAAGATATCGATGTTTTGTTATTTGATAGATATTTAGTTCCGAATGTTATTAATAGATGGCGTTAGTAAAATTCATTTTCAAGTTCTGAATCACGTATATGATACACAAGTCATTGTTAATTCCCTTTGACCACGCGGGCGGAGCCCCGGGTAAAAGCTAGTCTATTATATTAGAGTATATATATTTATACTTATACTTATACTTATACTTGTACTTGTACCTGTACTTGTCCTTGTCCTTGTCCTTGTACTTGTCCTTGTACTTGTACTTGTCCTTGTCCTTGTCCTTGTCCTTGTCCTTGTACTTGTACTTGTACTTGTACTTGTCCTTGTCCTTGTCCTTGTACTTGTACTTGTACTTGTAATTGTCCTTGTCCTTGTCCTTGTCCTTGTCCTTGTCCTTGTCCTTGTACTTGTCCTTGTCCTTGTCCTTGTACTTGTCCTTGTCCTTGTACTTGTACTTGTACTTGTACTTGTCCTTGTCCTTGTCCTTGTCCTTGTACTTGTCCTTGTCCTTGTCCTTGTACTTGTCCTTGTCCTTGTCCTTGTCCTTGTCCTTGTCCTTGTACTTGTACTTGTACTTGTACTTGTAATTGTCCTTGTCCTTGTCCTTGTCCTTGTCCTTGTACTTGTACTTGTCCTTGTCCTTGTCCTTGTACTTGTACTTGTACTTGTACTTGTACTTGTCCTTGTACTTGTACTTGTACTTGTACTTATACTTATACATACTTATATTTATTTTTATATTTATATCTAGTGGACGTCCGCAGCTTCGCTCGCGTTACACATTCACTAACTTCAAAAACGGCAAAGCTTCATACTAACTTTGCACCCCCGTTTTACCCCCTTAGGGGATGAATTTTCAAATTTTTCTCGCCGTAAAAACCATCCTTGAACTTCAACGAACATTTAAAAAAAAGAATTGGCCAAATTGGTCCAGGCGTTGTTGAGTTATGCGCTTACCAACACATTTTGCGATTCATTTTTATTATATAGATATTCAAACTTGCAACTAACAAAACCAACAATGTGCGTAGCGATTACCCTGCGATTTTCAACTTGATGTGACAGCGTCAACCGGTTTTTTCCACTCTCGCCGCGTACGCGACAAGCGGCCAGTGGCCACACATAGATGTCTCGCGTGCTTGTAGGAGTGCAACCGATTTGCACGTTCCTATGAAACTTAATCTCTGTACCTAATATCTACTTTGTGCCAAGACCGACCGGCGGTGTTTCGGCGAAACTTTGTTATCTCCGCCCGCCCAGCCGGAGGACTAGGGTTGCCACCTGGTGCATTGAAAAGTCATCGACTGAACACTGGTACATGAGTCTTGACAGATATTCTATAGTTAATAGAAAAGTTGCAAGTAGTGTTCATATTAGTCGCTGATGTAATTTTTCTACAAAGAGTTTTTGCGAGCTCAATCTATACCTATATCTATACTAATATTATAAAGAGGAAAGATTTGTTTGTAATTTTTTCACACAAAAACTACTGGACCGTTTTCGAAAATTCTTTCACCGTTAACTAGATAGATTCATCTTCACTGAGTGACATAGGCTATATAATATTGCTAGGTGTAAACGAAACTATTGTTATGTCTAATTTCACGTGAGCGAAGCTGCGGGCGGTCCACTAGTGGTTGAATAAAATCTAACGTTGTATTTAGATCAATTATTTTAATATTATGCGTTTTATAGATTTTTTCGAGATTTCTATCGCAAGTCTATCTAGAGCCTTAAAATTGTGGAAACCCTGAGATGTGGGAACCCTACGCAGGATGGCGTGAGTCCCCAATTTGGACATTATTATATTTACTCGGCCGTGAACTTCCCAGCTTCGCTAATGATGGAAAGGAATAAAAGAATGCTTTAACGACGTCTGTCGACTGGAAATATACAATGCGGTTGTAAGGTCATTATTTTTAGAGACCAAATCGAAATGATTTTCCCGTTGAAAATTGTATTTTTAAAAAAGTGCCGTCTTTGCTGTCCATTTAATAAAATTGTGCGAAGCAAGCGAGCATTCTGGTTCCTGTTGTTTTCGATTGAAAAACTATTGAGCCCTGGGTTGACCACTCGCTGCGACCCATATACGTCCTACTGCTGGGCATGGGTCTCCCCCACAGACACTGCTGCGGGAGGTGTAGAGCATACTCCACCACGCTGCTCCAATGCGGATTGGTGGAGGGGTTAGTGGCCAACCCAGTGTCGAATGTTCTCAATCCACCCGAAGGTCTTCGACAAGGCTTAACGACTGTTTCTAGCATTAGATATACATAGCACTAGACCGACGGCTTAACGTGCCCCCCGAAGCACGGTGGCGTCCATGAAATTTTGCCACTAGCGGTCACCCATCCACAAGCCGACCGCGCCCGTTGTTGCTTAACTCTTTCGATCACATTGAATCGACGCGAGCCATTGGGCTATGGACGCTACGGTTGACCACTAACCCCTCCCAATTCGAATTACAGCATTGGTGGAGTATTGTCTAGGCTGCTCTTATCTGAGACTGCCACGACTTTAAGTATAATCGCTCGCGTCGTTTCAACGTGATCGACAGAGTAAAGCAGAGTTTGAGGATGGTTGACAGCTGGTGGTAACATTTCATGGGCCCTACCATGCTTCGTTGGAGACCCGTGCCCAGCAGTGGGAGGTCTATGGGTTGTATCTATGTATAGATCCATCCATAAGCCTTCTGAGGTCCACTGCTGGACACAGGCCTCTCCTAAACGACACCACGCCGACCGGTCCTGTGCCTTCTGAATCCAACGGTTTCCAGACCTCTTTTTCAGTAGCTAGGTTAAAGGGAAAGTCATTTGTGTGCGCGTAACTCATGATCGAAGTCTGTCACTTTGTAATCACTGCTTGATGATATCGTATTATATCAGATCCACGCCGGCAACGCGGCATTCGCAGGTATCGTGCGTGATATATGCACGGAATGCGATACGTGGAATCCGATAATTGACCATTGTTTGTCAAACCGAAATGAGCGCTTTAATTCCCGGTATCTCATCCATTTCCTATCGGTATGCGAACGCACGTTTAATGAGATCTGCTAAGGACGGTTGTTGAATATGCAAGGCTTTGGAGGTTACTCATGCAGTAGGTACCTAGCTAAAGCATGTAGGTATGTGTATGTGTGTAATAACTATATAAAAACTATGGAATGAGCCTTAGATACAACCCATAGATGTGCCACTATTCGACACGCCATCCCACAGCCTAGGGGATGTCTAGAGCATACGCCACCACGCTGCTCCAATGTGTGACAGAACAAGTTACGAATGTTCTCAAACGGTCTTCGACAAGGCATAGGGGAGCCTTCAATTGAGCGTGAAGCGAGTGTACGCAACAGTCGAATCCAGTAAATATTTAAAAAAATATATGTGCATTCTGTCAGAGGATCAAATAAATAATAAATATAAATAATAATACTGACACGATACGGACCGGAGCTGTTAGTCACCTGTCCGGAGGGTTTCAAAAAAATCTTGATCAACGATTAACGCACAACGATTGATCATCTGACAGAGCCCGAGTTTTATCAGGAGATGTGCAGCAGATTACGCGTCGAAAAAGGAAGCAGTTTGAAAATGACATGTCATTGTGGAATTATTTACGCCTATCAAGTTTATTGATGTCATGTAAAAACTGTTTTCACAGCAGTCAGAGCCTGTTAGAAAGATGTGATTGGAAGGAACTCCTTCATGCATTTTTTGATCGTAGTCCCCAAACATGTAGGATTCATATAAATGTTGCGTAAAACAAAAAAAAACTTTGAGATTGTCCTGCCTGCCTGATACTGAAAATGGCTCGCACGTATCGCCAAGGATACCTTTTGACTTCGAAGCCGACTGACATAAAACTGGGACTCATACAATATTACAATGCATTTTATGCATATTCCAATGAAAACTTTATACAAATTTCCCGCAATGTGTTTATACAACAAACTCCCGAAACAATATTTTTAAAACTGCGAATAACCCTTTAATTAAATTTGAATATTCATCGCCTGTTTCATATTAGCTGTGTCCGTAGCTAAATTGAATCTCGGTGCTCCATACCTGCTAATTAAGCAACGAGCACAATCACAGCGCAAGCGACCTCCAGTAAAAATGCAAATGTAAATTCAAAACACTACGACGGAAATGCATAATGAACTAAGCCCAATTCGCTCTCGCCCCGGATGGGGCTGACGAATTTTGCGGAATTTCAAGCGGGACAGGGTCAACTAGAAAATAAATATAATTATTCTTTTTTAAGTCTCCGAGAATATACTCGTATCTCGGAAGAATATATTCCAACTTAATTATCATAATGAATTGCATTTAAAATAGTTATTACTAGTTTCTGAGACCATACAAGACAGGTCCATTCTAGAACTTTATACCAAATAATACACCGGAATTTGAAAAGTCCCTTGTGAAGGGTGGTATTTTATGTAATTCTGCATAGTTAAAACCTTCAGACTGCTATTGGATACTCAGGTAATTACAGTGTTTTCCACGAAACAGCAGTTGAAACACTCCCTATTTATGTGCCTGCTGAACTATACGGTCGAATTGAAAGTCGGAATCGAATATTGGACTTTCCGAGGTTTGAGCTCAGTTGAGATCTACTCAAGAATTTTTTTGAAAAGATGGGACGCCTGTTACGTTTACCGCGCTGATAAGCAGAGTTTTATCAAAGATCCCGAATCACAGGAAGCACTGAGAAAAGGCAATGAGGGAGTTTTAGTGGGTGAAAATCCCACATAACCATGTAGTCTCACAAAATCTGGGTATCTTTGAAAGGTCCCTCTGTAACTAGAAAAAAACGCTTCGAAACATTGTGCTACCTAGTCAGCGTCAAGTACAAACAGCCATTCCCAAATTGACCTACATGTAACAACAAAGATCGCGCAGTAAAGCACGAAGTACCTATCACGGTACGAACACGTAAAGTTCATCCATGTGAGACGGCATTGAGCGGCGCAGCAGCCGGCACCAGCACTCAACTAAACGCCCGAGCCAATCACTAAATGCGCATCAAGTGAACCGCGGCCCTATTCAGCGTTCTGTATCTAATGGGCTGCTGCATTGCTTTATTTTGAATTAGAAATATTGGCATCATCATATTTCAAACAAGCTTTCGCAGCGGTTCCGTCCGTGTCAGGTCGTAGTTCGCGCAGAATTATTTCTACGGGCCTCTATCATAAAGGGACAGTTTAAAATATCATAAGTTGCGACCGAAGAAAAACAAATAAGTATAGCCTATCTCAACGGCTTTTTTCTCCGCCTCCCCAAAAGTGCAGCATTTAACATGCAAAACATACATATGGATGGATGGATAGTTCCGGGATAAATAGTGCGCTTTGTTGTTATCCAGGATATCGTTTTGTGCTAAGCTGCATTATAAACCTATCATTTGCTACAGTGTAATCAAGTTAAGATATTAGTATTAACGCCTTTTGTTGACGTAGGGCCAGACAGCTTTCCAATAAACGGGCAAAGCATCTCAAGGATAACATATTTCAGGGATGTAAAGTATCCTTTGTGCTAATCTATGTTATCATCTACCTATTCGCGTGATTGAGGAACAAACATCCAAACATACAAACTTTCACATTTATAATATTAGTAGGATAAACCGGATTAGCAACATTTCAGAACGATATTTTGCTGGTCGTTTAATCTTCAATACTCATTAGCAAGTTAATTGACGTTGTATGGGAGAGTGCAGCTAACATAGTCATCAGTTCAAGCCCCACTCACAACATACGGCCTCTACTAATTAGAATGGTGACATAGAACATAGGATTATGACATTTGTTACGTGTAGTGCTGCAAAAAACTAATAAAGGTACGGGACATTACCTAAAGGTATAAATAGTCGTACAGAAAAGTCATATCACATCAACTAAATCTAGGTAAGTTTTTCTTGTTTCGGTTAAATTGCATGCGACTTAACCATTATTTTATCCTCTCAATGGGTGTTGATTGCGACGCGACACCACCACCACCATCACCACCACCTCGGGGGATCTACCCATAACTGATGAAAAGTGGGTGTACCACACACCACTGCCTACTCCTACGGGTAAACACAGGCGTGATGGTTATGTTATGTGTTCTGTGAATATCTACAACCTAGATCAGAAGCGTGAGTGTGGAAGCGTGCTACGGTCTGTGATTGTATTAACACGACGAATGAACCCGGATTTCCGGAAAGCTTTCAGAATAACTGTAAACAGAAAGCAGTAAGCCCACTGCTGACGGCGGGCCGCCGGCGACAAGTCGGTGACGGCTGTGACGTGCCGCCGCGCCGAGCGCTGCTCCATTATTTATATTTGCATGTCCGACGGTGTGAAAACAGCCATTAAAATGTTTTATACCACTCAGTAATATTTGCGGTCATTTTTGTTTTCAAATGCTGGCAAGGGTTGATAAGACGTGATAAAAATTTGCATCCAATAAAACCGTTTCAATATTCCTGTTGGGGTTTTGCGGAATAGAAGGAGATCGATCAGTGTCCACGCGTGATAAAAGCAGATTGGCAGACTCCACGTGCCTTCCAGAACATTACTTCTAGATAATTCATAGGTACGTCGGTTTCCTTTTACTGTAAAGTAAATTTTTGAGTTTACCTTTACTGTTACAGTAGGTTACAGTAGGTGAAATTTTGAAATGTTTACGAACATAATATCACGCTCACGTTTCACCGAAGAGGTAGGCAGAAGTGTGACACCAACTTATTATCATGTCCCAGCCTACTGCCGTGCAGCGTGCACAAATGGCTTACACCACTATCCAAATACTCGTATCTATCCTAATAGAAAAACCCAATTAATTTGCCCGAATCCGGAATCGAACCGAGAATCTCTACCTTCGCAACGATTGCGACCACTAGACTAGACAAAATACACAGACATGTTTTCTTACAATAAACATTATTATAACTTGAGTAACATATAAATGATTCAGCCTGTTTCCAAATCCACATCAGCGATATCCAGTCTAGACTACGCGGTAAAGTTTTAATACGTTTTCATTTCATCAAGACTCTTATGAACGCAAACATGCGAGCACACGTGATCGCGGCGTGTTCAGAGCTCATCGGAGCGCATTTCGAACCGACTCCATCAAATGAACCCTGAATTATTAGAGGCTGTATTACTCGCGCAGTGTGGCGATTTGAGTATACATAAAGTATCTTTGATTTAAGAATAATCAACCTATCCTATTGGTACTATCCAAACTTTATATTTAGGGATCTAATCTCTGATCTTTAAAATACGCTACATACTTCTACATAGATGACATGTTATCTTGTACCTTTTGATCCATTCAATATTACTTTAGCTAAGTATAATTTACTTATATTTATTATATTATATATATATATTATAGTTACTTATATTTATTTAATTAATTAGGCATTCTCTTCTCACAACAGTTGTTACTACCATAAGCTGTTACCCATCGAACTGCCGTCAGAGATACAGCTTAACTTATTTGCTAGTTACGATGAAGAAAAATTTCATAGAACCATGAAATTGTATCTCGTAACAATTACACCAAAACCAAATATAAAATATTACAATTATGTGCTTAAGAACTTTCAAAAATGTTTATACTTAGCTAGTATAAATATTTGAAAATCTATCTAATCTACTTAGCTAGAAGAGAAAGGGACAGGCGGAACCGCGTTAGGTTCTACCACACTTGAACGGAAGCACGCAGAAACTCGAGTCCAAAGTAAACGTCATCACATGTGTACGAATTCGCAACAAGTACGCTGTGAGTCTTGTGAGTACTAGCTGGGTAGGGGAGACTGGGGGCAAAAGTAACACGGGGCAATAGTAACGTTGGTGATATCTTCGTTACCAAGCAACGCAGAAGAGTGTGCGGGCGTGGGGGCATAGGCCGTGTCATGCTCGGGTAAGCTAACCAGTCGGCTATGTGCTCCGAGCGCCGTGGACGTATATTATTGACTCCGGCCATTTGGACAGCCCCGAAGTAAGTTTTCGTGCTTTGTAAAATCTGTTATTACTCTTTAATTTACAAAATATAAGTAAATTAACGACTAGTATTAGAATCTATGTATATCACACAATATAAACCTTAATGTATAAGTTAAATAGTGTTCAGAATTTCTGATTTATTTTTGTTTTGAAATAAAACAGTCTTCAGGAACAATTGTACCATTTTTGTCGGGGTCAATAGTAACGTTACTATTGACCCTATGGTACAAATGACCCCGAGGTGAAAATAAATTGTATATATGTATATAACCTTTTTTGAGCCAATAAAAAATCAATAGATTTTTGTTTTAACGATTTGCTACCAAAGTAAATAGTTGGGGAAATATAAGTTATTATCAAAGATTATTTCGGTTTATTTTATTGTTTTCTGGAAGACTCGTAGAAATATGACAGGGGTTAAATGTAACATGGGGTTGTTAGTAACACACAAGTTTTACATACAAATTGTCGTTTTTGATTTTTGTTGATTATTGTTGAATACATCAAAGAAATGTACGATTTAGATGTTATTTAATGACATAATATGCCTAAAATTGTGATTTTTTAAAGTAATATATTAGCTATTGATCAATTACCAAGAGAAGTATATATTTTTTTGTTTCGAAGCAGCTTGAAGAAATGAAAGCATTTATTTTTGTTACCAATTATAAGACTGATTATATTAATGATTGTGATTATTTTAAAAATTAAAATACAGGTATATCCATTAAAACTGTCATTTTATTGGCCATCAAAACTATGTTACAAACGACCCTGTACTAGGGGTCAGTTGTAACATTCGACACTCCCTTTTAAAAGTGTGATTGTAACAAAATTACAATTAGTACACGAACGTTAGCTGCACAAGTTGGTAGACACTTAAGGCCCCCCCGCAGCCACGGAGCAGTAAAGACGTGTTGTCAGTGACGGATCATTTAAAAATTGAAAAAAGTGGTTTAAAACGTTTAGTTTAGCATAAAACATATACAGTCCCCAAGTTTAATAGTGTATATATATCCCCTCAGTAAACATTTTTAAATAAAGTGCAAACTATGGATAAATAAACGTTTTCAATGTTCAAAATTTGTGTAAAACGGCTGAGTGAAAAAGTGATCATAGTGACTCATTAACTTGCTAGAATCATAATGACTCATCAAACTTGCTACAAAATGACGAGTGCTATTCGTTAGTCAAATACGTCTACGATTTTGCACAATCTTCGTAAGTCAACCGTGGCACCGTACGAAGTTACCTCGATTGAATCTGACTAAGTGCGACCGCTCATCCGCGCCCAACAATTGCATCGATGAGATTTTTTCTAGTAAAAATTTGTTTTTCGACAAATTTAGATAAAAATTCTACATAAAATTAAGTAATGAAACAAAATTTGTTGCGAATGAATTAAGATACATTAATTGAAGACCTACGTGTATTGACAGCAAACGACACCAAACAAAATGGACGGAGAAAACATTACAGTTCGAAATAAAAGAATCCAACATAACTTCTCGGTTCAATCACTACACCGTGATATAGAAAACTCCTTTCTGTCATCAAATTCGCTTAATAGAAGTCTACCGGATTTGTCTACTATAAACACAAAAGAAGAACAATTCATGGATGAAATAAAAAAGTTAAAATTAGATCTAGAGAGTGCTCACAATGAAATTGAGTCTTTAATTTTAGAAAATGTCAGCTTGCAGAAAAAAATCATAGAAATGGAACAAAAAACAAAACATTTGCTTACGATTTTAAGTGCTCCTAAATCGAATACCAAAAGAGCTCACTCGGTGCGGAAATGTAATTATTTAAAAAGAACTCAGCTAAACTTTATGGATACCGATAAAATTTTGAATAGTACATTAAAACAGGAGAGCGAAAAATCTGATACAACACTTAATAGGACAGGTTCGAAAAAGAACGCCGACATTGGTGAAACTGCTAACTTGACGAGGGATATCTCAACGCAAAATATGAGCAAGATATGGTTTTATGGAGATCAAAAGTGTATAGGAGTAGCATCACGACTGCAAGAAATTAGACAAAAAAACACCATTTTCAATTACCATATATCCTCAATAACAAAACCATTTGCGCTTACTGAAGAAATACTCAAGGGTTCTTGCGACAATGTGCTAGGAATTAATGATAAAATAGTAGTCTCAGTAGGAGAGAATGATTGTAACCCATGGAATGTAATTTCTGAATTGCACCATGTACTAAAAAGAAATTGTAATAATAGTGTTTTTGTAATTGAAGTGCTGAATAATCCTCATTTAAATACGGTAAAACTAAATTATCATATAAAACTAATTTGCAAGCAGTTTAAAAATTGCAAATTTATTGAATTCAGTAGTCAATGTAGAAGGAACTCGAATGATATACTTTATTACTTATGTAAACAATTGAATTTTAATATAAATTCCATAGACTATGATAACAAGTTTGTACGCAATAGACGTCAACTAATTGGAAACTTATCTAGACCGTTTCATACCTCAAAACAATCAAATACAATGAATGAATATAAATATAAAAAGGGTACTATCGATTATTATTTTCATAATCTGAATAAAAACCAGACAAGCGTAGAATGTAGTAACAAAGCAAGAAAGGGAACCATTCCTTTTTACTTTCCAAAACTAATACAAAACCCAGAAGTACCTATAGAGAGGTCTCCAAAATGCCAAAATCCAAATTTTTTTCGGTCCTAAGTCAAATTCAAAATGTGATTTCTGTATTTTACACCAGAACATTACTAGCCTTCTATCAAAACAGGAGTTGATGGAAATCGCTATCACTCAATTAACTGATGAAGGAAGGCAACCAGATGCAATATGTCTTAGTGAAACGTTCTTAAAGAGAGGTAGTGAGACCAACGTTACAGTCAGAAACTATATTCTTGCTGCGTCCTATTCCCGGGAGAAAAAAAGAGGTGGAGTCTGCATTTTACTTAGAAAGGGCCTTGACTTCACTCAATTGCAGTTTATGAAAACATTCTCTGTTTCTCAAAAGTTTGAATGTTGTGGAGTAGAAATATCTAACTGCAATATACTAATTATTTGTCTATATCGGACGCCAAATTCTGATCCATTTTATTTTCTTGACAAACTTGACATACTTTTACATAAATTAACGAATAAATATAATAAAAAAATTGTAATTGTTGGTGACATGAATATTAATACAATGAAAATAAATAAAGTGACGAAATATTATTTTGATTTAATTAAAAATTACAATTTAACATTGCATATTGATCAGCCAACACGAGGAGAATCGTGTATTGATCACATTATTAGTAATATAAGAAGCAGCAGATCTAATGTATTATATCTAGGTCTTTCTGATCATGAAACTGCGCAAATGCTAAGATTTACGGTTTTAGCTAAAAATATTTACTCTAAATCGAGAGTTATATATAAGCGAGATCTTAGTGCTGAATACATTCAAATGTTTAAACAACACATGAAGGATACATCATTCTCAGATGTATATGATAGAACTAGCCTTAATGAAGCTTTTAATGTATTCCATGAATGGGTGTGCCTTATTTATAAACTATGTTTTCCCGTTAAACGAATTATAATGAAAAACAAAAATCGAAAGTCTAATTGGATAACAAAGGGTATCAAGCGGAGTAGCGTCACAAAAAGTAAACTAAGAATTAAGTATTACAAAAGCAAAAAAAAATGTTTCAAAGAAAGATTCCATCTGTACTGTAAGTTATTAAAAAAATGCATAAATACTGCTAGGAGAAATTCAAATAAAAAATATGTTTTTAATAGTAAAAATGTGTGTAAGGCTACATGGAATGTTATAAAACAAGAAACTACTACTGTGACTCAAAATCAAATTGAGAAAATATTCCATAATGACGAAGTAATAACGGACCCTAACTTAATAGCTACAACATTTAATAGGCATTTCGTCAGCATGAAACATAATAATGAGAAATATGAAACAACTAAGCATCAGGTTAAAAACTTAGATAGCTCAATATTTTTAAATCCATGTACGGAATATGAAGTCAAAGCCATTATTAAATCGCTTAGTAATTCCAGAGCTGTAGGATTTGATGAAATATCAACCTTGGTTATTAAAAGTTGTGTGAACGAGTTGTCACCTGTTTTAAATCATCTCATCAACTTGTCCTTTGAAACTGGTGTGTTCCCAGAAGTATTAAAAAAATCAATAGTTAAGCCTTTATTTAAAAAAGGAGATAAGACCAACATTGGCAACTATAGACCGATTACCCTGATTCCAATATTTTCAAAAATATTTGAAAAGGCCATGCATAACCGATTGACACAATTCTGGGCAAAATTTGGTGTAATTAGTGAAGAACAAAATGGGTTTCGCAAAGGGAAGTCAACAACACTAGCAGGGTTCCACTTGATTAATGAAGTCATTCTTAACCTCGATAAAAGAAAACATATTGCTGGGCTTTTTTTTGACATGTCAAAAGCATTTGACTGTGTTTGTCATGAAATACTGACTAGTAAAATGGAATTGCATGGAATCCGAGGAATAGCATTAAACTGGATTAAATCGTACTTAAGGAACAGGGTCCAGTGTGTACAGGTAGAAAAAATTGAAAAAACTGATAAATGGGAAGAAGTTAGAGTACATCAGTCTGATTTTATGAATAATGAAATGGGAGTGCCACAGGGAAGTGTCCTGGGGCCTCTTTTATTCTTAATCTATATCAATGACATCCCTGAAGTGACGAAGCATCGCACAGTATTGTTTGCTGATGACATTTCAATCATAGTGACATCTGATTCAAATACTGATATTGACAATTTCCAATCTGACATTAATACAACTATTAAATCTATTATTAATTGGATGAATACAAATCAGCTAAAGGTGAATTTAAAAAAGACAAATTACATTGTTTTTAAAACAAAAAATATGGTTATTCCCCCTATTCATGTTAGATATGAGAGACAATTACTAACAGAGGTAAAACATACCAAATTTCTGGGCATAACAATTGATGCAAATTTATACTGGGAAGAACACATCGAAAAAGTATGTGTGTAATAATAATAGTTTTGGTAGTTGTAATAATAATAATTTGATAGTAGCCAAAGGGTTGCCAAATTGTAATAATATGAATTTTATTAGAGATGGTTTAATAAAAGCCAAGTTGTAGTAATAAACATATTTAATATTTAATAGAAGCAGAGCTTTTATGGTAATTAAGTATTTGAATTAATTAGAAACTACAACAATGTACATCCTCTAAGGCACAAAAACAACAGCTTGATCATATTCATATTATTAGTATAACAAGGTATAGGGATCGTATGGTGGTTTGGTCATCGGTGTATCTGGTACCTATCTTAACTACTAAGCTTATGTATTTTATATTGATTTCCGCCGGAGTTCACGGTAGGGTGTTCACGCACCAGCCCTGGCCAATACCTCAATGACTCAGGGGTAGGGTGGTGGACACAGGTAAGTTGAATTCAAGTTAAATGTAAGTTAACTGGAAGTTAAAGGTAAGTTGAACGTAAGTTGAATGCCGTACGGTCACGAAGGGTTGTACACACACCGGTCCTGGTCAATACCTCAATGACTCAGGGGTAAGGAGGTGGACAAGGTAAAGAAATGCCGTACGGGTAATCAAAGGTTGTACACGCACCGGTAGGGTGGTGGACAATTAAAGTAACTTATCAGTGGTAAAAGGGTTGCAAACTCCTCCATACGCCTTCACCAACACAGGGCCCACAGAAAGGCTTCCGGAACCATACTCCGACCGGAACCAGCTCCACCGGGAACACAGCTCCCCAGGAACAAGCTCCACCAAACAGAAAACTCTTGGGACAGCTCCCCAGGAACACTCCACCAGAAAGAAACACCCCTATAAAGAAAGGTTCATAGTAACTAAGTGTATCTAGTAATCTATATCGAATCTTATAGGTTATTTTAGTTATTCTTAGGAATTAATATAAAAGAAAGGCTCATACACGATAGGAAGGCTTGAGGATCGTGTACACAGGCATTTTTAACATAATTAAGGAACCCACGGGCCTCCAGGTTGTTAATTTAAACCGAACTTAAATTGTGGCTAAATTGTGGAAATTTAGATAAATTTGGATATAAATTGTAGGTCTACAGCTGGCATTTACTGTGTATAACGTTTTACAATGGCCAATGGTATCAATTTATCAATATTTCAGGGCTTAAACTTGCCGGACTCAAATAAGTATAAATTCACAAAAATCACCAAAATTAAGATTAAATATGCTATAATTTATATACTGTTCTGTAGCTAACCATGAGGGACAGCTTTTAAAATATCTAATGGGTGTGAAAAGTCATTACTTTTAGATTTATGGCTCACTGTTGGCAGATGGAACACACAACCTAACTATATGGAATTTGCACTACAATATTATTAATTTCATATATTAACTTGGCAATCTACACTCCTGAAGGGCTTATAATAAGTCTACATACCTTATTCAGGGGCAAATAGAAGCAATGACCTGTCAAAGGTCACGGGTAGAAGCACGTGTCGCCGGCTCTGAAAAGTGATAAAAAGTTATGAAACCACAATAATTCCGACAAATACGATGATGTACTATCGTCGTAGATCGATTTTAATACTTACGGCTGGTGGAAAACGCTTTTAACTTGGATTCTAAGAGAATGACGACATCACCGGCCGGCGTCCGCGCAATATCCGATTTTTCTGAAATTACCATAAAATTATGGAAACGAATACTAAACAACGATAGTAAAAGAACTCAAAGTGAAAACCAATAGGTTTCGAACAAGAAATACTTACAAATTTACGAGGTTTATCCGAGCTTAATGACTCAGTCGTCCGCCAGACTCAGAATGAATCGGACAATTTTGACGTTTGACAACAGAAAAAAATTGAACGCGCCAATGATTAGTAGGAGAGGACATTCGCCGAACATGACGTATTTAATCCGATGGATATGCCATACGGAACTTGTAAAATAGAGATACTAAAATTTTAAAGTGTTACAGTTCATCCCAAGCCGGGTAAGAATTCACGCAGGGAATTCGATGGATGCCCTCATCCAACCTTCCACCTAAAAATTGAACCTGGAACTAGAAACAAACTAACTGACACAAAACAAACTCGAACGGAACGTACAAGTAAAGGTAATAATGACTAACCAGTACCAACAAAACCACTCTGCAAAAAAAGAATAATATAAGTAGAAGTAAAAGTAACTAACCAACCGAAAACTAATAACCAATAGACGTGAACAAAAAATGCAAGTAAAGGTATTAAATAATGACTAAGTACTAACCAAACGAAAACTAATAACCAATAGACTTGAACAAAAAGTGCAAGTAAAGGTATTAAATAATAACTAAATACTAACCAACACCAAAAGAAAAAAGGGTATCAAAGTAGGCAGACTGCACTGCGCGTTCCACCGAGATATTCATTCCAAAATCTACAAACCATCTGATAACTAACACACAAAGAGATTCCATTCCATCCAAAAGGAGAATCCAACATTCAGGACTAATACTAGGTGGCCTTCCACCGTCCGGAAAAAAATCTTCCTTAAGTCAAAACTAAATCAATAAATTTATTAAAGTTAAGAAGTAATAGGTAGTAAGTACGTTTAAGTTAATTGAATAATATAGTTATATTTAGTTTTATGGTAGATGCTCTTGACACCGCCTTAAACACAAAAGAGACGCACAAAATAAACCTATACGGGTCACTTAAAGATATATTATAAGCTAAACCTGTAGGATACTAGTATTAGTATTTTATTACAGGTGATTCTGAGTTTGGGGCGGGACTGCAAGAGAAAACCTGTAAATAAAACCTACTTATACCAATGTAACCTACTAATCATCCTCGGATGAATTATCATGTATATCTTGACATTTAAAATCTTTTATATGCCATCGTCCTATGTTCCTACCATTCTCATCCTCAAGTTCATAAACCAGAGGGGACAAACGTTTCAATATTTTACAACGCTCATATTTCGGAGCTAATTTTGCAGAAAAATGTCTGGGAGCACTGCTCTGCTTGTAAGTACGTTTCCAAACGTAATCACCGACTTCGAATTCAACATCTCTCCGACGAGTATTATAATACTTAGCATTTCGATCATGAGCTTTTACTAAGGCCTCTTGGACTTTAGAATAAATAGAGGTTAAAGGGCCCAACTGTTTAACATAATCGTCAACAGGGGTGACATTTAAAGTATTATTTACGACCAACTGAGAACGAAATACGCCACCATCGACTATGGCTTCTCGACCATGTACGACAAAAAACGGGGAGAATCTGGAAACCGTACTAACCGAAGTGTTCATGGCAAACTGAATTTTATGAATATTAGCATCCCACAAACGATGGTCTCGGCCAACCAAAGAAGCAATGGCGGTCACTACTGTTTTATTTGTCCTCTCTACGGTGTTAACTTGGGGACTATAGACAGGAGTATAATGCACTTGGGATACATGGTACTTAGAAAATAGTGAACGCAATTCGTGGCTTATGAATTGGGGACCATTGTCCGCTATTACGGTTTGTGGAATTCCGTGGACTAAAAATACATGATCTTCAAGACGTTGAGAAATCACCTTGCTCGTGGCTCGTCGAAGAGGAAATAGCAAGCAATACTTAGAGAAGCAACAAACCACCACAAGAAGATATGTGTTTTGCTGACGGGACATGGGCAGTGGACCAACTAAATCGATGCTAATGCACTGGAATGGCCGGCAGCAAACCTTGGGGCTTCCCATAAAGCCAGGAGGTTGTTGGTTAGTGTGTTTGTAAGCTTTACAAGTAGCGCAAGCGGAAACGTATTTCACCACCTCCCCATACATCTTAGGCCAGTAGTACCTCAAACGTAACCTCCGAAAGGTTTTTTCGACGCCTAAATGAGCAGCAGTGGGAGAATCATGATTTTCTTTAATTAAGTTTTGCCTTTTTTCGAGTGGGACTACTTCTTTCCAATCGAAATCGGTATTAAGCATGTTTTTACTTTTAGTATAACGGTAAAGTTTATTATTATTAATTTGATAATTAGGGCACGTTTGTGGTCTATTTTTACAACGAAGAAATATATTTTTATACCACTCATCTACGGTATCATTGGTAACAGATTCAATCGCAATAACTGGTACTGCGCGTGATAACGCATCAGGAATTAAATTTTCGGAACCACGACGATGCTCTATAACAAAATTGTAAGGCGATAGACGACAACCCCAACGTTCCAAGCGTCCAGTTGGATTCTTCATATTTAAAAACCATTTGAGACTAGCATGATCAGTTATAATCTTAAATTGTTTACTACCTTCCAAGTAGGGCCTGAAATGCTCAACCACGTAAACAACCGCCAAGGTTTCTCGCTCAGTAGCAGAGTAATTTCTCTCCGCGGAATTTAGGGATCTACTACAGTATGCTATAGGATGTTCTTCACCATTTACTGTTTGCGTCAACATGCCGCCGATTCCAAACTCTGAAGCGTCGGTGTGAACAGTAAAAGGTTGATCAAAATCTGGACAAGATAGCACAGGGGCCGAAGTAAGGGCGGTCTTTAACTGGTGAAATGCTTCTTCAGCCTCTAAAGTCCAATTAAAAGCCGGAGCACCTTTCCGAGTAGACGTTAAAGCGTTAAGAGGTCCAGCTATGTGGCTGAAGTTACGTATAAACCTACGGTAATATGAGGCGGTGCCTAAAAATCGTTTAACGTCCCTACGACAAGTAGGTGTGGGAAAATCCAACATGGACTTGATCTTATCGGGATCAGTCCGTAATCCTTGTTCGTCTACCACATAACCCAGATATTTAAGTTGTTTTCGAAAGAAAGAACACTTTTTTAAATTAATAGTTAAATTAGCTGAAAGTAGGCGTTCATAAACTTCCTTCAATAAATTGATGTGTTCCGCAAAGGTACTACTAATTACGATAATGTCGTCCAAGTAAATAAAAATTTTGCCCTCGAACTCAGGACCAAACAAACGATCCATAAGACGCTGCTGAGTCGCCGGAGCGGACGTTAATCCGAATGACATGACCTTGAACTGGAACAAACCACGCCCGTTCACGGTAAACGCAGTTTTTTCTTTCGAGGATTCTTCCAGTGGAATTTGCCAAAATGCAGATTTGAGATCAATAGAAGAAAGAAACCGACAGTCCCGAAGTTGATCCAGGATACGACTTATGTAAGGTAGAGGATACGCATCATGCTTGGAAACATCATTGAGCTTTCGACTGTCCAAACAGAAACGTAACTCGCCATTGGCCTTCGGAGCCATAGTCACAGGGTTATTCCAAGGGCTATCACTCCTCTCCACTACATCTAATTTCAACATTTCATCAAGTTGCCGGTTCAACTCTTTCAGTTTCTCAGGCGACATTAGGTAATAACGTTGCTTGATTGGTTTCACATCTCCGGTATCAATTTTATGAGTAATTAAATGAGTTCTTCCTAACCCTTTCTTATCAGACGAAATATTTTCAAAAAGTTGGTAGATTTCGTTGGCTTCACGTTTCTGAGATTCCGTTAAGCTTTCAAACGGGTGTAAGCTGTTAATAGGGCAAACACCGAAATCATTATCATAACTAACTAATTTCTCCTTACATAAATTTAAAACATCAGGAGCTATATTGAAAATTTTCCAGAAGTCAATTCCGAATAGTATATTATAAGATACCCCAGGTATAATATAAAATTTAACAATATGGGTCTTATCCCTAACTGTTACAGGCAGAAACATGTATCCTAAAACAGTGGATCTAGAACCATTTGCTGTAATAATGGAGTCCACATCACCAGATTGGTGTATAGACGCAAAATCAGAAAATCGTTTATATGCATCCTCTCCAATAATAGAAATCTCCGAACCAGAATCCAACAAACCAACGAAACTCAAACCGTGGATACTTACTCTTAAATACGGCCTACGATCTGAATTAAAATATTTTGTATTTTCGTTATTATTATGAACCGTTGCCACCTTAGTAATTCGATAGGACTTTAAAAAGTCCCTAATATAATTACACCAATTATACCTCTCCACAGCATTCGCTTTAGGACAGCGGTTCAACCTAATTAGTTTTTTTGACTCGGGCGGTACACATTTAATACACGTATTAGCTGTGAATCCTTTTTCACCGCACTTAAAACAGACTAAAGTATGAGGAGCTTTACAGGACTTAAGGGAATGTCCTTGAATTCTACAACGCACACAAAACGGTAGATTCCTTGGTGCAGCACCACTAACTGCCGAACAAGGCTTAGAAATAGGAATTTTATTACTAATACGAGTGGCCTTATACATTAAGTCCGGGGCTACGCTGTTACTAGTGATACGTGGAGGCTCACTAAATCGTTCGGAACGCTGATGTGCGTGTTCCAACCGTCTACAACGGGATTTTAAATCGTCCCACGACGTCACATCAAATAACGCAAGCGGAGTAGAATACATGGGCCTAATATTTTTTATAACGATCTTCAATTTAGTTTTTTCATCCAATGGTTTCCGCAGTCTCCCGAAGTAATTCTGCATAACGCTAAGGTAGGTCACAATGCTCTCCGTTGCACCCTGAGTGCGTGAACGAATCTCGTCCATTAATTGGTCATCGTAATCATATGGTAGGTATTCCTCAAGAAGCAACTCTTTTACCTCCTTCCATGACGATACCTTCGAGCGAATACTACGGTACCACACCAAAGCGTCATCGACGAATAACTCGATTAAACCAGGGAACAATTCATCCTGTGACAATCCACGCGAGGAACAAAGCTCTTCCAAACGCTGTACAAACGAAACCACGCACGTTCTACCATTATATTTTAAATTTAAAGAATGGGCCCCTTTATTACGGCTACACGAAACGAGGACCGGGCTAGGGTTATTAAGGCTAGAAAGGTTTTGTTCATCATCCCCTTCCGTGTCTAAAAGCTGACTATCGTTCTGCGACGATTTAAAAGACTCAAACAAAGTGTCTGATTTAACAAGTAACGCCTCCAATTGACTAGAAAGCGATTTCTTCAACTTCAAGGCTTCAACATCCTCGGGGTTAACGCGTCCTAGGCGATGGAATAAATGATTGCCTAAGGTATTAATACGATTTAAAATTTTTAAAGTAAGGGGACGGCTATTAAGTAACGTGGTTAACTCGGTTATCTTAATTTCAACTGTTATAAGTTCTTTCAATTCATCTCCATCGAAATCCAGTACCTCGTCCGTTGGGTACTTCTTAGACAACATTCTAATTTGTGAACGCAATTCATTAACGGTAGTGCCCGGTACTTCATCACGAATAGAAACCTCATACTCTAACTCATCTTTATGTAGCATATGAAATTTAATAGGTTTTTCTTCCATTTTGAAAAAGTAATTAGTTATTTATTTTATTAAAGATTATCTAAATATAAGTTGCCTTCCGAAAGGGTAAAATGACTCAAGAGCTCAAGGAGCTTTGAACACTAAATTTTCATTAAATTATAGACCAAACAACCACACTTACAAAATAAACCAGTTCACTTAAAACTAAGGTAAGTAGTAATAACATCCAAGGTTATCATTAATTAAAAGTAAATAACATGTATATGGCTTAGCCTTAATTATAAACGTAATGACATAGGTAAAAACAATTCATGCAGTAGTGTATATGAATTATTTTATAATTTAAGTTATGACACCTAGACCATTCTCAGAAAGACAATAGCTGACTAGAGACCGAAACCACCAACGTCCCTGTTCGGGCGCCGAATTGTAATAATAATAGTTTTGGTAGTTGTAATAATAATAATTTGATAGTAGCCAAAGGGTTGCCAAATTGTAATAATATGAATTTTATTAGAGATGGTTTAATAAAAGCCAAGTTGTAGTAATAAACATATTTAATATTTAATAGAAGCAGAGCTTTTATGGTAATTAAGTATTTGAATTAATTAGAAACTACAACAATGTATGTACCTCTAAGGCACAAAAACAACAGCTTGATCATATTCATATTATTAGTATAACAAGGTATAGGGATCGTATGGTGGTTTGGTCATCGGTGTATCTGGTACCTATCTTAACTACTAAGCTTATGTATTTTATATTGATTTCCGCCGGAGTTCACGGTAGGGTGTTCACGCACCAGCCCTGGCCAATACCTCAATGACTCAGGGGTAGGGTGGTGGACACAGGTAAGTTGAATTCAAGTTAAATGTAAGTTAACTGGAAGTTAAAGGTAAGTTGAACGTAAGTTGAATGCCGTACGGTCACGAAGGGTTGTACACACACCGGTCCTGGTCAATACCTCAATGACTCAGGGGTAAGGAGGTGGACAAGGTAAAGAAATGCCGTACGGGTAATCAAAGGTTGTACACGCACCGGTAGGGTGGTGGACAATTAAAGTAACTTATCAGTGGTAAAAGGGTTGCAAACTCCTCCATACGCCTTCACCAACACAGGGCCCACAGAAAGGCTTCCGGAACCATACTCCGACCGGAACCAGCTCCACCGGGAACACAGCTCCCCAGGAACAAGCTCCACCAAACAGAAAACTCTTGGGACAGCTCCCCAGGAACACTCCACCAGAAAGAAACACCCCTATAAAGAAAGGTTCATAGTAACTAAGTGTATCTAGTAATCTATATCGAATCTTATAGGTTATTTTAGTTATTCTTAGGAATTAATATAAAAGAAAGGCTCATACACGATAGGAAGGCTTGAGGATCGTGTACACAGGCATTTTTAACATAATTAAGGAACCCACGGGCCTCCAGGTTGTTAATTTAAACCGAACTTAAATTGTGGCTAAATTGTGGAAATTTAGATAAATTTGGATATAAATTGTAGGTCTACAGCTGGCATTTACTGTGTATAACGTTTTACAATGGCCAATGGTATCAATTTATCAATATTTCAGGGCTTAAACTTGCCGGACTCAAATAAGTATAAATTCACAAAAATCACCAAAATTAAGATTAAATATGCTATAATTTATATACTGTTCTGTAGCTAACCATGAGGGACAGCTTTTAAAATATCTAATGGGTGTGAAAAGTCATTACTTTTAGATTTATGGCTCACTGTTGGCAGATGGAACACACAACCTAACTATATGGAATTTGCACTACAATATTATTAATTTCATATATTAACTTGGCAATCTACACTCCTGAAGGGCTTATAATAAGTCTACATACCTTATTCAGGGGCAAATAGAAGCAATGACCTGTCAAAGGTCACGGGTAGAAGCACGTGTCGCCGGCTCTGAAAAGTGATAAAAAGTTATGAAACCACAATAATTCCGACAAATACGATGATGTACTATCGTCGTAGATCGATTTTAATACTTACGGCTGGTGGAAAACGCTTTTAACTTGGATTCTAAGAGAATGACGACATCACCGGCCGGCGTCCGCGCAATATCCGATTTTTCTGAAATTACCATAAAATTATGGAAACGAATACTAAACAACGATAGTAAAAGAACTCAAAGTGAAAACCAATAGGTTTCGAACAAGAAATACTTACAAATTTACGAGGTTTATCCGAGCTTAATGACTCAGTCGTCCGCCAGACTCAGAATGAATCGGACAATTTTGACGTTTGACAACAGAAAAAAATTGAACGCGCCAATGATTAGTAGGAGAGGACATTCGCCGAACATGACGTATTTAATCCGATGGATATGCCATACGGAACTTGTAAAATAGAGATACTAAAATTTTAAAGTGTTACAGTTCATCCCAAGCCGGGTAAGAATTCACGCAGGGAATTCGATGGATGCCCTCATCCAACCTTCCACCTAAAAATTGAACCTGGAACTAGAAACAAACTAACTGACACAAAACAAACTCGAACGGAACGTACAAGTAAAGGTAATAATGACTAACCAGTACCAACAAAACCACTCTGCAAAAAAAGAATAATATAAGTAGAAGTAAAAGTAACTAACCAACCGAAAACTAATAACCAATAGACGTGAACAAAAAATGCAAGTAAAGGTATTAAATAATGACTAAGTACTAACCAAACGAAAACTAATAACCAATAGACTTGAACAAAAAGTGCAAGTAAAGGTATTAAATAATAACTAAATACTAACCAACACCAAAAGAAAAAAGGGTATCAAAGTAGGCAGACTGCACTGCGCGTTCCACCGAGATATTCATTCCAAAATCTACAAACCATCTGATAACTAACACACAAAGAGATTCCATTCCATCCAAAAGGAGAATCCAACATTCAGGACTAATACTAGGTGGCCTTCCACCGTCCGGAAAAAAATCTTCCTTAAGTCAAAACTAAATCAATAAATTTATTAAAGTTAAGAAGTAATAGGTAGTAAGTACGTTTAAGTTAATTGAATAATATAGTTATATTTAGTTTTATGGTAGATGCTCTTGACACCGCCTTAAACACAAAAGAGACGCACAAAATAAACCTATACGGGTCACTTAAAGATATATTATAAGCTAAACCTGTAGGATACTAGTATTAGTATTTTATTACAGGTGATTCTGAGTTTGGGGCGGGACTGCAAGAGAAAACCTGTAAATAAAACCTACTTATACCAATGTAACCTACTAATCATCCTCGGATGAATTATCATGTATATCTTGACATTTAAAATCTTTTATATGCCATCGTCCTATGTTCCTACCATTCTCATCCTCAAGTTCATAAACCAGAGGGGACAAACGTTTCAATATTTTACAACGCTCATATTTCGGAGCTAATTTTGCAGAAAAATGTCTGGGAGCACTGCTCTGCTTGTAAGTACGTTTCCAAACGTAATCACCGACTTCGAATTCAACATCTCTCCGACGAGTATTATAATACTTAGCATTTCGATCATGAGCTTTTACTAAGGCCTCTTGGACTTTAGAATAAATAGAGGTTAAAGGGCCCAACTGTTTAACATAATCGTCAACAGGGGTGACATTTAAAGTATTATTTACGACCAACTGAGAACGAAATACGCCACCATCGACTATGGCTTCTCGACCATGTACGACAAAAAACGGGGAGAATCTGGAAACCGTACTAACCGAAGTGTTCATGGCAAACTGAATTTTATGAATATTAGCATCCCACAAACGATGGTCTCGGCCAACCAAAGAAGCAATGGCGGTCACTACTGTTTTATTTGTCCTCTCTACGGTGTTAACTTGGGGACTATAGACAGGAGTATAATGCACTTGGGATACATGGTACTTAGAAAATAGTGAACGCAATTCGTGGCTTATGAATTGGGGACCATTGTCCGCTATTACGGTTTGTGGAATTCCGTGGACTAAAAATACATGATCTTCAAGACGTTGAGAAATCACCTTGCTCGTGGCTCGTCGAAGAGGAAATAGCAAGCAATACTTAGAGAAGCAACAAACCACCACAAGAAGATATGTGTTTTGCTGACGGGACATGGGCAGTGGACCAACTAAATCGATGCTAATGCACTGGAATGGCCGGCAGCAAACCTTGGGGCTTCCCATAAAGCCAGGAGGTTGTTGGTTAGTGTGTTTGTAAGCTTTACAAGTAGCGCAAGCGGAAACGTATTTCACCACCTCCCCATACATCTTAGGCCAGTAGTACCTCAAACGTAACCTCCGAAAGGTTTTTTCGACGCCTAAATGAGCAGCAGTGGGAGAATCATGATTTTCTTTAATTAAGTTTTGCCTTTTTTCGAGTGGGACTACTTCTTTCCAATCGAAATCGGTATTAAGCATGTTTTTACTTTTAGTATAACGGTAAAGTTTATTATTATTAATTTGATAATTAGGGCACGTTTGTGGTCTATTTTTACAACGAAGAAATATATTTTTATACCACTCATCTACGGTATCATTGGTAACAGATTCAATCGCAATAACTGGTACTGCGCGTGATAACGCATCAGGAATTAAATTTTCGGAACCACGACGATGCTCTATAACAAAATTGTAAGGCGATAGACGACAACCCCAACGTTCCAAGCGTCCAGTTGGATTCTTCATATTTAAAAACCATTTGAGACTAGCATGATCAGTTATAATCTTAAATTGTTTACTACCTTCCAAGTAGGGCCTGAAATGCTCAACCACGTAAACAACCGCCAAGGTTTCTCGCTCAGTAGCAGAGTAATTTCTCTCCGCGGAATTTAGGGATCTACTACAGTATGCTATAGGATGTTCTTCACCATTTACTGTTTGCGTCAACATGCCGCCGATTCCAAACTCTGAAGCGTCGGTGTGAACAGTAAAAGGTTGATCAAAATCTGGACAAGATAGCACAGGGGCCGAAGTAAGGGCGGTCTTTAACTGGTGAAATGCTTCTTCAGCCTCTAAAGTCCAATTAAAAGCCGGAGCACCTTTCCGAGTAGACGTTAAAGCGTTAAGAGGTCCAGCTATGTGGCTGAAGTTACGTATAAACCTACGGTAATATGAGGCGGTGCCTAAAAATCGTTTAACGTCCCTACGACAAGTAGGTGTGGGAAAATCCAACATGGACTTGATCTTATCGGGATCAGTCCGTAATCCTTGTTCGTCTACCACATAACCCAGATATTTAAGTTGTTTTCGAAAGAAAGAACACTTTTTTAAATTAATAGTTAAATTAGCTGAAAGTAGGCGTTCATAAACTTCCTTCAATAAATTGATGTGTTCCGCAAAGGTACTACTAATTACGATAATGTCGTCCAAGTAAATAAAAATTTTGCCCTCGAACTCAGGACCAAACAAACGATCCATAAGACGCTGCTGAGTCGCCGGAGCGGACGTTAATCCGAATGACATGACCTTGAACTGGAACAAACCACGCCCGTTCACGGTAAACGCAGTTTTTTCTTTCGAGGATTCTTCCAGTGGAATTTGCCAAAATGCAGATTTGAGATCAATAGAAGAAAGAAACCGACAGTCCCGAAGTTGATCCAGGATACGACTTATGTAAGGTAGAGGATACGCATCATGCTTGGAAACATCATTGAGCTTTCGACTGTCCAAACAGAAACGTAACTCGCCATTGGCCTTCGGAGCCATAGTCACAGGGTTATTCCAAGGGCTATCACTCCTCTCCACTACATCTAATTTCAACATTTCATCAAGTTGCCGGTTCAACTCTTTCAGTTTCTCAGGCGACATTAGGTAATAACGTTGCTTGATTGGTTTCACATCTCCGGTATCAATTTTATGAGTAATTAAATGAGTTCTTCCTAACCCTTTCTTATCAGACGAAATATTTTCAAAAAGTTGGTAGATTTCGTTGGCTTCACGTTTCTGAGATTCCGTTAAGCTTTCAAACGGGTGTAAGCTGTTAATAGGGCAAACACCGAAATCATTATCATAACTAACTAATTTCTCCTTACATAAATTTAAAACATCAGGAGCTATATTGAAAATTTTCCAGAAGTCAATTCCGAATAGTATATTATAAGATACCCCAGGTATAATATAAAATTTAACAATATGGGTCTTATCCCTAACTGTTACAGGCAGAAACATGTATCCTAAAACAGTGGATCTAGAACCATTTGCTGTAATAATGGAGTCCACATCACCAGATTGGTGTATAGACGCAAAATCAGAAAATCGTTTATATGCATCCTCTCCAATAATAGAAATCTCCGAACCAGAATCCAACAAACCAACGAAACTCAAACCGTGGATACTTACTCTTAAATACGGCCTACGATCTGAATTAAAATATTTTGTATTTTCGTTATTATTATGAACCGTTGCCACCTTAGTAATTCGATAGGACTTTAAAAAGTCCCTAATATAATTACACCAATTATACCTCTCCACAGCATTCGCTTTAGGACAGCGGTTCAACCTAATTAGTTTTTTTGACTCGGGCGGTACACATTTAATACACGTATTAGCTGTGAATCCTTTTTCACCGCACTTAAAACAGACTAAAGTATGAGGAGCTTTACAGGACTTAAGGGAATGTCCTTGAATTCTACAACGCACACAAAACGGTAGATTCCTTGGTGCAGCACCACTAACTGCCGAACAAGGCTTAGAAATAGGAATTTTATTACTAATACGAGTGGCCTTATACATTAAGTCCGGGGCTACGCTGTTACTAGTGATACGTGGAGGCTCACTAAATCGTTCGGAACGCTGATGTGCGTGTTCCAACCGTCTACAACGGGATTTTAAATCGTCCCACGACGTCACATCAAATAACGCAAGCGGAGTAGAATACATGGGCCTAATATTTTTTATAACGATCTTCAATTTAGTTTTTTCATCCAATGGTTTCCGCAGTCTCCCGAAGTAATTCTGCATAACGCTAAGGTAGGTCACAATGCTCTCCGTTGCACCCTGAGTGCGTGAACGAATCTCGTCCATTAATTGGTCATCGTAATCATATGGTAGGTATTCCTCAAGAAGCAACTCTTTTACCTCCTTCCATGACGATACCTTCGAGCGAATACTACGGTACCACACCAAAGCGTCATCGACGAATAACTCGATTAAACCAGGGAACAATTCATCCTGTGACAATCCACGCGAGGAACAAAGCTCTTCCAAACGCTGTACAAACGAAACCACGCACGTTCTACCATTATATTTTAAATTTAAAGAATGGGCCCCTTTATTACGGCTACACGAAACGAGGACCGGGCTAGGGTTATTAAGGCTAGAAAGGTTTTGTTCATCATCCCCTTCCGTGTCTAAAAGCTGACTATCGTTCTGCGACGATTTAAAAGACTCAAACAAAGTGTCTGATTTAACAAGTAACGCCTCCAATTGACTAGAAAGCGATTTCTTCAACTTCAAGGCTTCAACATCCTCGGGGTTAACGCGTCCTAGGCGATGGAATAAATGATTGCCTAAGGTATTAATACGATTTAAAATTTTTAAAGTAAGGGGACGGCTATTAAGTAACGTGGTTAACTCGGTTATCTTAATTTCAACTGTTATAAGTTCTTTCAATTCATCTCCATCGAAATCCAGTACCTCGTCCGTTGGGTACTTCTTAGACAACATTCTAATTTGTGAACGCAATTCATTAACGGTAGTGCCCGGTACTTCATCACGAATAGAAACCTCATACTCTAACTCATCTTTATGTAGCATATGAAATTTAATAGGTTTTTCTTCCATTTTGAAAAAGTAATTAGTTATTTATTTTATTAAAGATTATCTAAATATAAGTTGCCTTCCGAAAGGGTAAAATGACTCAAGAGCTCAAGGAGCTTTGAACACTAAATTTTCATTAAATTATAGACCAAACAACCACACTTACAAAATAAACCAGTTCACTTAAAACTAAGGTAAGTAGTAATAACATCCAAGGTTATCATTAATTAAAAGTAAATAACATGTATATGGCTTAGCCTTAATTATAAACGTAATGACATAGGTAAAAACAATTCATGCAGTAGTGTATATGAATTATTTTATAATTTAAGTTATGACACCTAGACCATTCTCAGAAAGACAATAGCTGACTAGAGACCGAAACCACCAACGTCCCTGTTCGGGCGCCGAATTGTAATAATAATAGTTTTGGTAGTTGTAATAATAATAATTTGATAGTAGCCAAAGGGTTGCCAAATTGTAATAATATGAATTTTATTAGAGATGGTTTAATAAAAGCCAAGTTGTAGTAATAAACATATTTAATATTTAATAGAAGCAGAGCTTTTATGGTAATTAAGTATTTGAATTAATTAGAAACTACAACAATGTATGTACCTCTAAGGCACAAAAACAACAGCTTGATCATATTCATATTATTAGTATAACAAGGTATAGGGATCGTATGGTGGTTTGGTCATCGGTGTATCTGGTACCTATCTTAACTACTAAGCTTATGTATTTTATATTGATTTCCGCCGGAGTTCACGGTAGGGTGTTCACGCACCAGCCCTGGCCAATACCTCAATGACTCAGGGGTAGGGTGGTGGACACAGGTAAGTTGAATTCAAGTTAAATGTAAGTTAACTGGAAGTTAAAGGTAAGTTGAACGTAAGTTGAATGCCGTACGGTCACGAAGGGTTGTACACACACCGGTCCTGGTCAATACCTCAATGACTCAGGGGTAAGGAGGTGGACAAGGTAAAGAAATGCCGTACGGGTAATCAAAGGTTGTACACGCACCGGTAGGGTGGTGGACAATTAAAGTAACTTATCAGTGGTAAAAGGGTTGCAAACTCCTCCATACGCCTTCACCAACACAGGGCCCACAGAAAGGCTTCCGGAACCATACTCCGACCGGAACCAGCTCCACCGGGAACACAGCTCCCCAGGAACAAGCTCCACCAAACAGAAAACTCTTGGGACAGCTCCCCAGGAACACTCCACCAGAAAGAAACACCCCTATAAAGAAAGGTTCATAGTAACTAAGTGTATCTAGTAATCTATATCGAATCTTATAGGTTATTTTAGTTATTCTTAGGAATTAATATAAAAGAAAGGCTCATACACGATAGGAAGGCTTGAGGATCGTGTACACAGGCATTTTTAACATAATTAAGGAACCCACGGGCCTCCAGGTTGTTAATTTAAACCGAACTTAAATTGTGGCTAAATTGTGGAAATTTAGATAAATTTGGATATAAATTGTAGGTCTACAGCTGGCATTTACTGTGTATAACGTTTTACAATGGCCAATGGTATCAATTTATCAATATTACAGGGCTTAAACTTGCCGGACTCAAATAAGTATAAATTCACAAAAATCACCAAAATTAAGATTAAATATGCTATAATTTATATACTGTTCTGTAGCTAACCATGAGGGACAGCTTTTAAAATATCTAATGGGTGTGAAAAGTCATTACTTTTAGATTTATGGCTCACTGTTGGCAGATGGAACACACAACCTAACTATATGGAATTTGCACTACAATATTATTAATTTCATATATTAACTTGGCAATCTACACTCCTGAAGGGCTTATAATAAGTCTACATACCTTATTCAGGGGCAAATAGAAGCAATGACCTGTCAAAGGTCACGGGTAGAAGCTCAGATGAATAAAAAAAGGTAGATGCCGCACTTCTAATAAGAAACTGTAACCATTTTTTTAACTATGTGTGAGTTAACGAAGTGTTGCCACTTTTTTTAAAAAGTCCCTGATAATTACTTAAGTGGGGTAGGTAAATATTACCTCATCATAACATAAAAATTTAATTTAATTTAATTTTAGTTTTAACCTAGAATCCTCTATGCTGTATAAGTTTTTTAAATTTTTGGCGCTTAGAACTCTGTGTCATCTTTATTGTATTCATTTTAGAAATATGATGCAGTCTTATGTTCAAATATTTTTCAATAACTAATCGTATTAAATTTACTTTATGCCCATGGCCAGCATAATCGTGGTCATTTTCTAAGTTATTAAAAGTTCTATTGTTACCTGTAAAAGAACCTAAAATTTGCGTGACTATATAGGTATGCTGACTTTCCCTCACCAAATTTATATTCTCTATAGATATTTTTCTTAATATTACTTCGCAAGTTGCGCATATATCGAAAACATCTTGGTTCATCTCGGCTCATTTTTATAGCAGCTACCTACCCATTCATCTCTTACAATAATATCCTTTGGAAATCTAAAACCATAATATTTGATAGTAAAAAAAATATTTAGGTACATAAGAATTTAAACGCGTGAGTTAAAATATAAATGTATATTTATCTTGACTTCAATTAGATATAACACACAAAAACAATAATTACGTGCAATCTACATAATTTCTCCACGACTTACCCAAATTTAGGCAATTCGAATTAAGGGAACTTGGCAACACTCTCCCGTTACGTCACCTCCCGACATTGACCCGAACAACCTCAAATGAAGTAGTGTTAACATTAAAAAATATAGTTTTGCTTGTACTTACTACTTATGTGTCAAACGATATTCCTTGACCCTTATTGTTGCGTTTAGTGTTGTTTTTGCACCATTTAACTACACAGGACGGCATTTTGTAGGCAAAGTTATTGTACGGCGCTCCGGGAGGTACTGACGAAAATGAGCGTAGTTTTAATGCATCTGTGTGCGTGATCGCGTGTGTTTACTTTAAGGAGCCGAGTTTTTTGGCTTCACCTGTAACTAAGGCCGCGCTTTATCTACCTTTTTTTATTCATCTGAGGGTAGAAGCACGTGTCGCCGGCTCTGAAAAGTGATAAAAAGTTATGAAACCACAATAATTCCGACAAATACGATGATGTACTATCGTCGTAGATCGATTTTAATACTTACGGCTGGTGGAAAACGCTTTTAACTTGGATTCTAAGAGAATGACGACATCACCGGCCGGCGTCCGCGCAATATCCGATTTTTCTGAAATTACCATAAAATTATGGAAACGAATACTAAACAACGATAGTAAAAGAACTCAAAGTGAAAACCAATAGGTTTCGAACAAGAAATACTTACAAATTTACGAGGTTTATCCGAGCTTAATGACTCAGTCGTCCGCCAGACTCAGAATGAATCGGACAATTTTGACGTTTGACAACAGAAAAAAATTGAACGCGCCAATGATTAGTAGGAGAGGACATTCGCCGAACATGACGTATTTAATCCGATGGATATGCCATACGGAACTTGTAAAATAGAGATACTAAAATTTTAAAGTGTTACATGTGATAAAATAAATAAGTTTAGGTTTGCCCTTGCCAGGTTAGCACAGTCTGCAACGATAGACACCGCATTAATTGCTTATCATGGCTACGTTGCATCGAATCTAAGATATGGATTAGTATTGTGGGGAAACTCCACACATATAAATAGAGTATTTCTAGCCCAAAAAAAGTGTGTTAGAGCTATATGTGGTGCAACTCCCATTGACTCATGCAAGCCAATGTTTCGCCGACTCAAAATCTTAACGCTCACGTCAATGTATATATTGGAAGCTTGCCTGTTTGTCAGGTATCATAGGAATTTGTTCAAATCGGCGGACGAGGTTTATTATAGAAATACTAGGCATGGCCAGCGGTTAGTAATTGATCAGTTCATGCGTACAAACTTGCTAAATCGCAACGTATATGGGATGTGTATTAAAATATATAATAAAATTCCTGACGACATGAAGAGACTTTCGATTAATAAATTTAAAATACAAATGAAACAACGTTTAGTAAACTACTGTTATTATGACATAAGGGAATTTTTTAACCAAAACTTTTGACATTTTATTCACAATTATATTATGACATTTAATTATTTATGAGAACTGACATGATTGTAATTTGTAATACCTATCTCCAATGACATTATAAACAAAATTGTAAAACGAATAGATTATATTAGTGAGTTTATATTTTATATTTGCATACCACATTTTGGTTAAAGTTGATCGTGTGCCCGTAAACAATAAGATCTTGTTGTAAATAATAACAACTTTAATGCAAATAAACAATTTGAATTTGAATTTGAATTTGAATTTAAATTCTCTTTCTTGGGGACCAACAGGATTTTGTTAAATATCAACAGTTTTAGCACAATCGGCCATGAAGTAAAAACTGTTACTTTTGCCCCCAGTCTCCCCTACTTCAAACACCATTTTCCTAAAATGGCTTTCAAACTTCTCCTTTACATGGATATAGAAATACCTATATTATAATGGAGCGGACAAGGCCATCAAAAGTACTGTAACTGTAATTTTAAATCCTTTAATCCTTTTCCCATCAAATTCTATTCGGCGACGCCGTAAAGGTCTATATGACCAGCAGCAAAAGTTAACTCAAAAAAATAATCCTTTTATAATTTTACATTTTAAATAACAGTTTACGATTTATAACGATTTCAAGTTGGTTAACCATTTGATAATTTTCTACTTTTATCACGTGTTTTGCAGTCGGGGGTTTTTGTGTCCCGATTTTTTATATTATGCATAGATTTATCATTACTCTATACTAGAGAAATCTATTATATTATGCAACCTATTTTACATCACCGTTACAGCAGATGACACTTAAAACACGCAAGACTTCTGGATTTCAATAACCTATCTACAGATAGATTTGGCTATCGGAGATAGAAATTCGACACATTTTATATGGAACTTAAGTCAAATTTCTATCTCCGATAGCCAAATCTATCCGTAGATAGGTTATTGAAATCCAGCGTTAGAAGAGCGGCCCGCTGGGGTTTGAGCCCGGCCTTATCGAGTGAGAGGCCTAATTTCAGCCACTGAGCTATCGCCTATAGATATAAGTAGTGTTCGTTAAGTGGACCTAAGTAATATGAATATTCGCTAGTCAGATCCATGTCTGTGTTGACTGGGACTAAGTGTGCTACATAGTAAGAGCTTTGGTCCTTACTCTATGGTAATAGTAAGTCCTGTTATTTAGTTCAAGCCAATGCTGTTAAATCATGCAACTGGTCCAACCAGAATAGAACTACTAACAATTTATTAATTTTGATAATTGTATCAGGCGAAGCTTTGCGAAAATTGGTAAAAAGTTAGTTTATTCTACTGGTGGTATATATTACACTGCTTTCATTTGATTTTCTAGATTCACAGAATTAATTAACGATTGTGAATTTCACCCAAAACATTATCGTAATAAATTACTATGTCACCTCTAAAGTATGTAGGTTCCTCAACGCTCCATCCCATAATTTCAGCACAACACTCCGAGGTGAAGCACGCGTATTTAAAATCTCAAACAATAGCGAAACGCTCAACATCTTGAGTGAACGCTTCTTGGAGTAGGGTTACTGGCGTTAATGGGACACGAGTGCTGCCATCTGTCAAGTTAAAGGGGTCGAAAAGCCCATTATGTTTGTATATCATTCAGGTTGGACTGGAACCAGTAAACTGACGGTTTTTTAAATTGTATTTTTGAAGTTAAACGGAAAAACAGAATGCGTGGAGTTTACTGAGGGCCGAATCGTAGCTTGTTGATCTCAATAACCCTCCATTGCCCACTTAAAGCTTAAATCTATTCTCATCACGGTAGAGTTAGCTTTTTTTTTATGGATACAGGATAGCAAACGAGCTTGCAGCACCACCCATCCGCTGCCGCCCATGACAACTGTGACTGACTTTGAACAAGACTCAATTAGGGACTGGGATGGTTAGTCCAATTAGTTGAGAAAGTTAATTAGAACATTAGTTGGTCAGTTCGTTAGTAGGTATGAGGACTGGGGACTGTTAGTGATAGTTAGTCCTGTTAGTTGGTGTTAGTAATAGTCCAGTTAGTACTTGTTAGTAGGAGTCTCGTTCTAAGTCAGTCACAGATGTGTTGCTACCCTTGAGGACTAAGATGGTCGCCTCTAAAGAAGTGTAACCGGAGCTGTAGCTTAACATATTTCTCCGAAGGGATAAGCAGACATATTATGTAGATTTTACACCATTGCTATTTTTTTTTTTATTTCAAATTTTGTATGATGAAAACTAAATAAGTGATTAGTATAAGTATTTTTTTTCTACTGTTCAATAGTTTGTAAGTTTTGTATTGTTAAGTGCACCCAAAGTCGCTATTGCCCGTAGTACGCGATACTATCGGATGCACAGAAAACCAGCGCTGTAGCATCTTTGTTGCAGCAAATGCAATTCCGTATTTTTCGCCTTATTAATATCATGTATCATGTGATACCTATATATAAAAGTATGTGTTGTAATTGTATTCGTAGGCGAAAAATAAACATTTTTCTATTCTGTTCTATTCTATATTTTGGTCCCATACAAATAGGTGGTGAGATAGTGGTGGGCCTTATACTGGGCATAAATCCAGACTCAGAGCTGCTGCCGAACTGAGATCGAACCCAAGACCTCTAGCTTAGTAGTTGTTGCCACTAGACCAGAGAGGGAGTAGTGTATAAAAACAAATCAGCGTATGTCACGCGCACGAGCCAGGACACTACCTGCAATAGTTGTTCGACACGTGAGTCCTTGCATACGACATCTTAGAACCAGACTACCTCCACAGTATTTCCAAACCTATTTCTACGGACACAGAGCTTAAAATAACTGAAAGTAACCATTGAATGGAGCACCCGTGAATAGATTTAAAAAGCGCAGCGAACGAGCAAGTTTGAAATCTATTTCTGCACGAGAAAGTTAAATTTGGCTTGAAGCGTTTTAACTGAATAGCCGGCGTAGGATCTCGACTAGAGTTGTTTCTCGAGGCGAGTCCGTAAGTTGGCGATATCGAACCTTATTCACATTATGCGAGTCTTCCAGTCTGTCGAAAATATATTCAGAAAATTCTGTGTTGTAACAGATTCTTAGTCCCGGTGACTTTACGAGAGAGGTGCCTTCCGGAGCTCCCCGGCAGATCGTGGGGACGACTAATGAAACGTTTCCAGGTGATACATGTGTGGTCCATCACGGTGCCTATTAAACGACCAAGTAAACTGTTTTCAAATGTCACAGATATAATAGATAGATGATGATGAATGATAGATGACTGATGTCACCTTATAAGCTAGGAAGCTGATGTGGCAAAAGGTTGGCCACATCTGCCGGAGGACTAACAGCCTTTGGAGTAAACGGCTGCTACATATGGCATATCTACCTTTATAAGTATATACGCGCGCCCTGGCACAAAAACTGCAATGTTAGTATTTTCCAACCAATAATTTCTACGACCAGTTCAGGTTTACCCCTTTCAATCCAGCTTGTACTTACACAAGGGTTGGCTTCTGGCAAGCGTTAACTCACCGCCTTACAAATCTGTATACAAAAGAGTGGCATTCAATACTGGCCATTGTGATATTAGAATAGGGGTGAAAACGGTGTGAAGTTTTAACGAGGGTTACCGCGCGTTTCGCCGACTCCGCTGAACATCAGTCGAAGCACAAACAAACTTCTACCGTCTTATTACAAGTGATGCGCGGGAAAAATTGCGAGGAACGCGCCCTCTTGCGGTGAAAGTTTCAAACTAATATGCATTTCGCATGCTTACTGTTTGAACTGCAACTCCATTTGTTTATTTTCGGCAAGTATGTTAAAGATTGAATTCAAATTTAGTGAGACTCTACTAAGTAAAGTATCAAAATCTTTTATGGGGAACTGTGTTCGCTTCTACAATAAAATACCCGGAAATATTACTTGTCTCTCCGAGAATAAATTTAAGTCTTACATTAAACAAAACCTCCTTAATAAAGCTTTCTATAAAATTAATGACTAATTGAACGATAGAAATGCTTGGTGCGATGTTCGTAGGTGGTAGAGCCTATAGGGAACCAAATGTTTTATATGAAAGCTAATTGGTTCCATATAGAGTTCACCCGGGGCAGTACCACCGCCCGCTACGGTACCTTGTACCATTTCTTCCGTGTAATAATTGTTTTTAAAGCAATTATGGTCCGGTTGGAAAGGTGTGGTTTCCGGTTACACTTATTTAGAGGCGACATTTTAGTCCTCAAGGGTAGCAACACATCTGTGACTGACTTAGAACGAGACTCCTACTAACCTTTTACGCCGCGAGTCCCGGTTCGCCTTCCAGTGTCTCAACAAAAAATAAAATTTTAGATTCAATTTTAAAATGTGCTTCACGCGACATGCGACAGACAAGCCAAAATTTTCAGAACGATGTAATAAAAGTTTCACTATGTAGTACTGAACCCACTCAGAGAGAGCAGTTTGTTGCTGCGGCCAATACAACGAGGTCGGCTGAGTAACTTCTTTTGTAATGGACATGTTGGCAAACTAGCGTGAATCATCTCACATCCTCTGCCACCCATGATATCTGTGACAGAACATTTTATACAGAACCCTACCTAGATGCGTAGAAGCCGTACATAATTTCAGATAAGAATTAGGCCTTCAAAAAATTCATACACCTGTAATGTATGCAAGTAAATTCGCATAATACACTGTATTTTTTGTCCCCTCGAATATTAAAAGAAATACCGGTTTAATGTACCGGCCGGCCTCGCCTCCGCGGTATAAAAACCGGGTTTTATATTAAGTGTCCATTAATTCCCCACGCATTTAGCTGGCACGCTTTGTTTAGATTTCATTACGCCAGCTCTAATCTTAATTGTTAATCCGCAGAGGATTTAAGCCTCATTGTTTTTTTGCTCTTGTTTTGACGAAAAAATACTTCAAAACACTCGAAATACGTCACGGTGTCTGCGAGGGCGCCGACATGATATTATTATGTATCTTCTTAAACGTGACATCTAAGTACTGTAACCAAATCAGAACGGGAAGCTTACTAACAATCACTGTAACTCATTACTTACTCTCGAGTAATGGATGTTAAATGATGTTGATTTTCATTTTTATTTTCTTTTTTATTTAGAGATTGCGCGTTGGACGTAAATTTTTTTTAATGAACCGATTAAGTTTTTGAATATACAAAGGGTATTTCATGACTGGCCCGTTGGCGCAATCAGTAGTGACCCCGCCTGTTACGAACAAACACAAGTGTTCGTCACACAAATATTTGTCCTTCGTGGGATTCGAACCCACGACCTATATTGTATTCATAAAAAAAATCAATAAGGCTGCACCTGAGACCTAGTTTCTCGTTTTCGGTGTCAAAAGAAATCATTTTGTGATCAAATATAACGCTCACCTTTAACGCTTTTCACCAAACCGCCACCAACATATTCCTAACTTAAACCCAATAAAACTTTGAACCGGTGTACGAACCCAGGCCCTAGCATATCAGCCATTTTTCCAGTGGCCTCACGATGCAGGTCGTAGCTCTAACAGTAATCATAATTTTCTATACAGCATTCTGTCTGTTTCCCGCTGTTTGCTGGAATCGTGACCTATAAACCTGCTGAGAGCCACCGACGTTTGAGGAGCTTTTGACCCTGCCCCATTATAATGTTTTTGTCACTAACTACGCTCGTCCCCATCTGAATGCAGAGCGGCTTTGCTTACTTAATTAGGATTTTCTTTTTTGTGGCGGACATGGATTTTTCTTTGCTATGGATTTTACACTTCACTGTTGGAACTGTATTGGTTTGAGTAAGTGTATGAACTGCATTTTAGATAAAAATATTATAAGTCACATTTTAAATTGCAGACAGATACTGTAACCACCTTTCAATCAAATAAACTGGACTGGAACGTAAGCGCTTGAAAAATAATTATATACTTATTTATTTATTTATTTATTTATTTGCCAGAACACAGTTTTCAAGATGATGGATACAATTACAGTTTTGTCCTTATGTTTTACCATTCCAGGCATGAAAAAATGTACATAAACTAGAACACAACTGAGGGCATTTTCATATGTATAAGTTCTCAGTAATGTTCTAAAATGCTTGTGAAATCTGCCAAAGCGGATTTGACTAACGCACGTCCTTTTCCAAGAGGAGACACTGCTCAAGAGTAAAATAGTAGTGGTGACTTTCGAACGCTTAGACTTTAAATATCGAGTCTCGATTCTTCTAGAAACGACCCAACGCTGGCATGGATTGCGAAGGGCGAAATTAGATTAATTAATTAGATTAGATTTCCGCAGAAAAGTATACGTGCAAGTTTTCTTTTTCCGAAGTCTTAACAGAATCCATCTAGAATCCAGCTGATTCATCCTGTATTTTTCGAGTCAGCTAAACAAGGATGCATCGGAAGCTTGGAGGGGCACTAAACATAAACTTGCTAGAGCAGGGTTGGCACCCGAATAAAATTTTATGGTAAGACAGTTTGAAGTGTAACGTGAGCCGTAAGTCAGCATGAGCGAACCTTGGGGAATGCGAGTCATGGTTATACGAGGATTTTTGTATCACATCCTTATTTCTTTTAAGCTTTGAAATGACCGCAATAGCGCTTCATCAAGCAATCTTTCATTGAGCGGATGTTTTCGTATAATTATTTAGCAACAGTCTCGATCAAGTTAGATACCCTTCAAGAGCCTAGTTAGAGCCCTTCAAACATAAAACCGAAATCACAATAGGTTCATCCACTATGATGGCATATATAGTTACATCCGGTACGGTTATTTGAAAATAATTCGTGCATATTTATGGCTCTAAAGTTTTAAAATTAATTGTCATTTTCAAACCATAGGTTCTTCCAACTCCACAAGAACATATCAAAAATATTCTCGTAGCATACTCTACATACATACACCCATACTCTACATTTAGCATTTTCAGCGAGCGACCAAAATGTTGTATTGCACAAGATGAAATGAAAGCGGTGAAAAGAAACAACACATAGCATACATCTCGAAGTAAGCGCTTCTGACTTTTATTAAAACATAACACAAATAAAGGAAAGTGAACTGAAAGGAAAAAGGTATAAAACGGTGCTCCCGCGAAGGACAAAGGAAGATTTATAAATCCGTCCTCTTCAACATATTTAACTTTCTGCAAGTGGATTGACATAAAACTGTTTTCACTTTTATTTTTCATCCAGATATTAATCGCGAATGAATTTTAATACTTATTTAAGTCTAAGAGTCTTGTTTAAGCGGGGACTTTGTCACACCGCAGCTGTTGGGTTGAAAAACGGGTCAAGGCAGGCAAGCAGGTATATCGCAGATAAATATTTGTAATACACTCGAATCTGGTGCGTATTCCATTGTGCCGTTTTCTGTGAATCCACCCTCATAGCTCTCTTAGACGTGTCGTGGCGGAGTAAGTGAGTAAGAGTTTTTATTTATTGTTATTATAAGGCTTTTACACATTCACTTCAACACGCTCAGATGGCGCTGAATGGGCCACCGCATATTGCGACGGCCTCGCTTGTGGGTGGAAAACTCGCGGAATAACGCAATTCTATAGGAAAATTATGATTCCACTCCATCTTACTGAAGTTGCAGGGTAAGTAAAGTTATCCATCCATCCATCTATCAGCCTTTTGAGGTCCACTGCTGGACACAGGCCTCTCTCAATCGATATTACAACTCTTGATTCTTTGCCCTCTGAATCTATCGTTTCCCGCTGTCTTGTTAAGGTCGTCAGTCCAACTCGTCGGAGGGTGGCCAATCCTCCGCTTTCCCAGTCGGTGTCTCGATTCAGGGACTTTTTTCAACCTTCGGTTATCAGTCCGTCGAGCGACGTGGGTGCAACTTTAGTTTGTTAACTATTCGAGCTATGTCGGTTACATTTGTTTGTACTCGTATATGGATTTTATCATTACGATTCCGGGCCGTAGATAAATACCAAGCAAAGCTCCCTCCATAGCGCTCTGAGCGACTTTGAGGTTGCGAATGAAGCTGAAGATAAGATCACGTCTCGGATCCATAGATTTGCACTAGGTAAGGTTAAACTCTCTGAAAATGGTTGAAGAACTAGAGGACCTAGGCATTTATGCTTGTTGACATTAAGGTTGTGGGGTCAAGGGTGGTACCTCTGTCGAACTAAGTCCCATTTTCGCCATGCAATACTTGTTGTTAAATGGTAATCCAGTTGGAAAGGTGTGATTTCAGGTAATGCGAAGAGTAGCAATGTGTCATTGAACGAGACTCTTATAAGGTTTGACCAGTTAGTTAGTCATGGGCGGTAGCGGATAGATGGCGCTGCTCGCTTGCTGTCTTATATTAATAAAAGAGCTTTATATGTAGAGCCCGTCGTTGCCACAACAACGTATTCTAAAATTATTCAATTCGCCACGTGTCATTGTGTTGACACCGAGCGTTCCCTTGCCTTGTAATTTGAGCTTCACATCCTGTATATTACGCTTATAATTCCGAATATAATCATGTAAATGCTTAGGTACTGACTCGTCGATATAGTGGTTGCACGGCTACTACTGAATAAGAGGTCCGGTATGATTCCTAGGTAGGTCAAAGTATTATTTGGTTTTTCTAATTTGAAATTCCCAGATGTAGTATGCAGTCTGGATTTGTATACGCAAATATCACCAGTAACTAATAAGATTCCATGAGACCTCCAAAGGGCACTACCCCACTGTCCACTCTGTCAGATAAGTATAGAGGTAATGTTGTGTTAACGTATGTTCCAATTCGAGAGGCATTCTGTATTTGTTGAACTACCGCCGCGTGCGCGTTCACTCCTGAAGATTATCATCGTAATCAATCGAAACTAGTCGGCCTATTTCCGACTTAAATCACACGCGAGTAAGCCGGTAACTCCAACTATGACTACTCACGAATCATTCATTAATAATATTTAAAATTAACTAGTAAAGTAATTCATAGAACGAATTCGTTCAGCTGCATGCTCATGACCGACCGAACTTCTTTGTAACTCTTTCACTTAAAACTGCGCTAGTAAAGTTACTCGCTCTCCTCTCAGCCGTATTTACTGAACCTTAACGTAAAACGTAAATGAAAAATCGTACTAAAGTGTAGGTACACTTTAAGCCCTGCTTTTTTATTGTAAACCTTGGATTTGTTGGCGCGCTCATTTTGGCGCGCAACTCGAGAACCGCATAATTTGAAATAACGACTATTCATAGACAACATAACCGTGTCTATGGTCCAAATCATCGGCTATTGCCCGTGGCCCGATCACAAAGTTCTAAGTTATGGTCGATCCAAGGGCAATGTTTTTACCCGTGGAACTATCAATCGGACCATCTTTATAAAATTACGGTTCTCTATCATTCATAGAGGTAACATATTTTTAAATTCTCAAGGCTCAAATTCTCAAACAACCGCACTTATTTTCAGTATTAAATATTGCGGGATTCAATGTATCGATGAATGGGTTCTGAGTATTTGCATGGTAATTATTGGAACAAAATACTCCATAGAAATAAGAAGAAAATATTAACATGAATGAATCGAAAGCCTCTATTATCCATTTACCGTCCTCTACAATGAGATAAATCTCGTATAACGTCGGTAATGCCCGCCATTAGCGCCGGAACTACCCCGAATCCCGTGGAAAGTTCCCTGCAAAGTAAAATGTGGAGTAATTTTGTTTAACAGTACTTCCTTGATGCATTTATCTATAAATTTTAATTAGCAGGATAGAGATACCACCGAGATTATTCCATAATAACCCTTTTAGTTTATAGAAAAGCAGGATAAACTTAGATTGTTATATGGATAAATACAGTGTTCCAGTTCTATTATAGAAAGTTAAAACGAGGGTTTGACCTGCACTTTATCGTGTACCATCCTTCTTGACTGAACGTTTAGAATTACTTAAGATTTCTTTCTTAAACAATATTGATAGTTACTTCAACTATCAATATACCGGCTTATTCACATGTGATTTAAGTCGGAAATAGACCGACTAGTTTCGATCGATTACGATGATCATCTTCAGAAGTGAACACGGTGATTGCGGCGGGCACGGTGTACATTGTAAACTTACTGTACTTAAACAATATTTTTTTAAGTTTGAAGGATGGATAGAAGACCTCCATCCTGAAGGATTTCCATCCGGAGATTTCCTTCAAGCCGTAAAATTCCATGCTGTATTTCCTGCAATTTATTTAACTGTTAAATAATGAGAAATAGTAACTTTTCATTGCATACTTATGTCTGTTAAAGAATGAGAAATAGTATCCTTTCATTTCAATAATTTACATGATTATTTTAATATAATTATAAATTTTGTTTGACTTATCACTTAATTTTATTTTACTCTGCCGGCGTTTATCCGTACCGGTTGAGGTTAATATTATTTTTAATTTAATTAAACTTGTTGGGTTTGGCTTAACATTGAGAAGTTATAAAGAAATGTCCGTTTCATCTATGTAGAAAGCTTCTAGTAGAAGGCTAGGTGAGCAACTCCCAAAAGTCACGGTCTATTTTTTTCACTCCTCGGGAAAACTCCGTCATTCCAAATCGGTATCTACAGACATATAGCCATTTAAGTACAATAAAAGGTACCATTGAGATAAGTCAGTTGTTAATCGACACAATTATTATTGCTGTATTCTGAGTTAATAAGTTATGGCACCATGAAATTATTTGTATGAAACCAAATAAAAGCTGAGTAAATACAAAAGTCTTAAATAGGTAAGGTAATAAAGTTGAAAGGCTTTGACGAGGCGACACACATACAAAGTTATTAAGAATCAACCAATAAACAAACATCGATACGAAAGATAGGTAAAAGACTTTGTAAACAATTTTGTGTATACAGACAAGAAAAATAATAAAAGTGTAACATGTACGAATACAGAAAAGAAATTATAAATATAATAAACATGTAAGAAGATAACTTGAAAGGACACAAACAATATGTAAATACGTGTAATTATTGCAAATACCACGGTTGAATAAATTAATAAAGTAAGTAGGTAAGTATAAGTAAGTAGTAGAGCCTATAGGGAACCAAATAGGTTTTATATGAAGTCTATTTTGTTCCATATAGGGTTCGCCCGGGGCAGTACCACTGCCCACCATGGTACCTAGTACCATTTCTACCGTGTATTCGTTGTTTTTAAAACAATTGTGGTCCGGTTGGAAAGGTGTGGTTTAGGCGACCATCTTAGTCCTGAATCTGTGATTAACTTGGAACGAGACACTTACTAACAATTACTAACTGGACTATTACTATAACCAACTATACGGACTAACTATCACTAACAGTCCTTAGTCCTTATACCCGCTAACGAACTGACCAACTAATGTTCTAATTAACTCTCAGCTAACTGGACTAACCATCACAGTCCCTATTTGAGTCTTGTTCAAAGACAAAAATCAAATTTTCTGAATATTCTAACAACAGCGCGACCCCCACATACATCTATGCAAGCATGCAATCCCCCAAGGAAACCGGGGCTACCACGGAATCATTATTTTAGGCACTGAACATAAATAGGCGGAGCTTCCATAGCCCAATGGCTCGCGTCGATTCAATGTGATCGAAGGAGTTAAAGAACGACGGGCGCGGTCGGTTTGTGGATGGGTGACATGGCTAGTGGCAAAATTTCATGGACGCTACCGTGCTTCGGAGGGCACGTAAAGCCGTCGGTCCCGGTTGTTTTTTTCAAAGAACACTCGACACTGGGTTGGTCACTAAACCCTCAACCAATCCGCATTGGAGCAGCGCGGTGGAGTAAGCTCTAGACCTCCCGCAGCTGTGACTGTGGGAGAGACCCGTACCCAGCAGTGGGACGTCTATCTAAAAAATAATTTTCTTTTAATAATATATCACTAAATTCAAGAAAATCATATCATCATTGCCCTGTGGCTTTTGTTTTTAAATATTGTTCGTTAGATTTTCATAGTCGAGCCCCAGCTGCAGCAATCGCGTTATACATCCAAACTCCTAATCTCTGGCGGCGCGCGGCGGAGCGCCCGATGAATATTCAGCTCCCCCGAGCCTTTATAGAGTTTCCTTATTTGACTGCCATTTTGATTCCGACCAAACTGAAACCCCGATCGACTGACCGCCGGCCACTCGTCCGTGATATGAAAATAATCTTTAAAAAAAAAATCATTTTTTTGCTTGGCAGCGTTTCACATCGGACTTGGCTTTCCTCTCAGAATTGGGCTCGTTTGGGACGTAGTACTACGCTTGGCAACTATGTTGGTGGACATCATACTTATTAATTGGTGATTGAACTTATATAGTGTGCATTACATTCGAGGTAAAAAATAGGTATTTTTCATAATTATTTAAGTAATTAGTTGGGCCAGCATCTTAGAAAAATCGCTTCGACCCATAGACGTCCCATTGCTGGCCACGGGTCTCCCACAGACACTGCTGGGGGAGGTCTAGAGCATACTCCACCACGCTACTTCATTGGTCATTGGTGGAGGGGTTAGTGGTCAACCCAGTCTCGAATGTTCTCGAGCCACCCGAAGGTCTTCGACAAGGCTTAACGACTGTTTCCAGCATTGAAAACATCCGGGACGGCGGACGGCTTTACGTGCACTCCGGAGCACGGTAACGTCCATGAAATTTTGCCACTAGCGGTCACCCATTTACTCTTTCGATCACATTGAATCGACGCGAGCCATTGGGCTACTAACTGAACAAGAAGTGTTCCTACGCTTAACCCGTTACTGGCCGGAGTGAAACTCTGAATAGGTATTGGTAGCTGGTACAAATCATATTCAAACTTTGCCACAATTGTTGTAGATTGCGCGGCTTGTGTCTATGGTTTTCTTAGAGAAATTATCATAACGGAATACCTAAAATTTTACAAATAGAAATTTGTTTTATTAGTATCAGAAAATTGCATAACAACACCTTCAAACGAACAAACGAAAATTTATATGAAGTAATAATATTAGTACCTATCCCACGCCAACTCCTAAAATAGTAATTTTATTAAAACTACTCCAGACATTTCACAAATCGTTTCATAATTCCTGCCTCATAACCTGTAGTACCTAAGTCACTTGTTGTACTACCGGCGAATTCTAACTGGAATAGTATATTTCGCTACAAGTGCGGAAAGCCTGTCATTGCAAAGAGTTCAAATGTCTACCCGAGCCGAAGGCGAGGGTTGACAGTCGGAACAAGTTGCAATGACCGTTCCGCACGTGTACTGAACAACTATTTTTAATACAGTTGCGAAAAAATGAAGCAATTTAATAAAATAATAAAAACACAAATTACACTCGCAAAGAACATTTTTGGAAAATGGCGCCAACCGTAAAAGAATACAGAATACATTTTTTTTTGTTTTCTTCACCCATTCTGGGTAGGCAAAGGGAACTATGCCCATACAGCCAAGTCTTCAGTAGAATTTTTTTATTGACATGAAATTTAATGAGATGAAATGAAGTGAAACCTAACCTAACTCATTGAATCAAATCATTAAATCTGATATTGAAACAAATTAGTAGCTTCTTTTTAGAAATATTTGCATGAATCATAAAAACTTCTATGAATTTTTTTTTAGTAAAAACTTCGTGGTTGGTTTTTTCTTTTTAATAGACATTATTTTGACAGTTGGGAAAGAGAACGCACGAGTTCGGAAAAGGTAAAGAAAAAGCACGAGTGTGTAATAGCTCACTTCCCGAACGCTATACGTCCCTGTAATATGCCACTTTTTGAGCAACTGTATTAAAATAGTATATTTCATTACAAGTGCGGAAAGCCTGTCATTGCAAAGAGTTCCGACAAATGTCTACCCGACCAGAAGGCGAGGGTTGACAGTCGGAACAAGTTGCAATGACGGTTCCGGCGGGGAACCCCTGTATTCAGAAGGCACAGGACCGGTCGTTTAGGAGAGGCCTATGTCCAGCAGTGAACCTCAAAAGGCTGATTAGATGGATGGATATTAGTAGGGTTTCCAGAATGCATTTAAATATGTCGCTACCTCGACTGCGGGGCGGCAGGCGCACCTGAGAATTTAATTTTATCAAATCCAACTGCTACTAATTTCGAGCGGGGACATATTTCACGAAACTTCAGCAATTATAAAAGTTTAAAGTAAATTTTTCCTCCGATAACGTTGCAAAACAGACGTGCTTTATCATTTTTGGCGGGAAGATGCTTTGTTCCGGGTTGGGAGCGCGGGAGTTGGAATACCAGATATGGGCATTTGCACACGAATAGAGCGGCGATAGCCCAGCTGAGAAACTATTACTCTCATTTGTGGGTCTGGGTTCAAATCCCAGTTGGAATATCAATTACATTTTTACGTTGCGTTTTGTGTACGCAGGTATGCAGGGCGATGGCTGAGGACACGCAAACAAAATCCAGGTCAAGGAATCTGGATTCTTGATAATAAGCAATTAAGTACCATTACAAAGAAATTGTTTAATTTTTAAAGTTAGACTATGAAAAATGATTCAAAACATTAGTTTTAGTACTACACTGCCTAGTCTTTTTGCGACTGCTAAGTTTGAGATCTTGGGCTCGATTCCAGATCTTTGGGATTTACTAAGTCGATAACTATCCCTAGTTACTACTAGTAATATAAGCTAGCTGATCGAGCTGCGAGCAGCGAGTCTGGAATTTTATTGTTCCTGGTATGGCAAGCGACCGTCTACGAGGCATAAAAATATAGTCCCCTTCGGAAAAATGCAGGTGTTTTGTTAAGTTATTTAATGGAATAGTTATTAAGCCTTCATTTCTTGAAACCGTTATAGCAACACAGATTACAAATGTGTAATGTCTGTTATAAAAATAATAACTGTATTTTCTGTTACCGAATAAATATCCATAATTTCCTATGTACTTACATTAACAAGTAATATTTGTATTGCAGAACACCTTGTTAAGTGTTAAGTGTATCCCCTATATTATTTCACTAGGAGTAAGAATCGGCACGAGCACAGCTTGGCTCTGCGCCAGAAGTCAGCGCTTCGCTAAAATAATAAACTGTCAGCGCAAGGAACGGCTGATGGGGGAAATGTGACTGCTTGGGAGAGTTTAAACGTAGCGACTGTCCCGCAGACCCGCAGTTACTGGAAGCCGCAAGCTCGTCTTAAATGCGTGCCCGAAATAATGTACGCTCGTAGCTCATTTCCATTGGTCGATAAATCGGTTAAAGTACAATGACTATTAGCAGATTTCGTTTTATTTTTTTAAATGTAGCCGATTTAATATTTCGATTTTATTCATAACTAGTGGACGCCCGCAGTTTCGCTCGCGTGGTATTAGACATAACAATAGTTTCGTTTACATCTAGTAATATTATATGGCCTATTTCACTACATGATTCTAATGATGAAAGAATTTTTGAAATCGGTCCAGTACTTTTTGTGTGAAAACATTACAAACAAATTTTCCTCTTTATAATTAGTATAGACATTGAGACAAATATTGCTTCGGGCCACGTGATTGCGTGGTAAAAAACTCACCATTGCTTAAGGAAGGATAAGGATATGTTCAAGACACTAATATCTATTGACTAGCTATCGATATCTTAACCGCTGCTGCACATGCTGAAAGTACGTGTTTCATTTGCTTAATGAGTTTGAATTTTTTCATATTATTATATTATTATTATGTTACCTATGTCGTAGTCAAGAGCGGAGTAAATTTTCTTTTCATTGACACCAGAAGCTTTGTTACTGAATCACAAACAACGCGTCGGGCGAAAAATTTCGATCGATCGCAGCAATTCCGCATTTTTGTGTCGTTTGAATTTAACCTGTGATCTTAACCACAATCAAACGAAAATGAGTCGCAGTGGAGCGCTCGACGCGTGGCGAACGATTAATAAAGACATACATTACATAGACATTTACATATTCCTAAGATCATAACATTAGAAACAGAGGGAGATCGTAGCCATTTATGTACAAAACCTCTGATTCAGTACTTGCGGCATCTAGATACTCCATATCTATGGACTGTCCCTTGTTTTAATACAACAAAAAAGCTAACAATGATACGGGCGACCGATTTATTTCCTCGTCGGAACGGGCACCATTGTTTCAGAAGCTCAAGGTATTGTGTACCCGACGAATATGGCGGCGGGACATTGTTGGACGAAGACGGTCAAGTGGGAAAGGCAGGCTGCCTTTATGAGGTTAGATCTGGAGTGGACGCGAATTGAAAGCCGTGTGTGGTCTTTGATAATTTTCATTTTTAACATTAAACTTTTATTCTCGTTTAATTATTAGTACGTCCCTCAACTAATTACACTAATTTGACACATGTCAGAACTAATATATTTACTCGTATCTATATCTTTATTACTAGATGACCCGGTGAACTTCGTACCACCTTAAATAATTGATTTATCAGCCAAAATATTTAGGTTACCGTCATACTATTCAGTATTAAACTAAAATTAAAGTTAAAGAGATAAACAAGCCACCAGTTTATTTGGATGGAAATTACTCGTATTAGTGAATCGCATGGCCAAAAATCTACAGACGAAACTCCTAGCTCCGAGGCTTGCGGTAAAATAAACCAAGTGAAACGCCAACAGGATGTAAAGTACGAACACAACGAGCTCCCCTCTGAGAAACAAGGATTTTCTTCCGTCGGAAGGGTGCACCAAAGACGTAATATATTACTTGCACCGAACGGCGAACGGGGAACTAAAAAAACGCAATGAATCATCCCGCCGTGTACTAGGGCGCGCCCGCGGGCTCGCTCGCAACTGTTTCCTTTCCAGTAAAAAGAGGGTTCTGTCTGCCTGCTCCACATTTATATTTTGAAAGAGAGTAATGGATCTGTGGATTGAATGGTCGCTCGTTGCGTAGTTATCTGTGTAGAGTTTACTTTTGTAGGTATTTTAACAGTGGTAAGTGCTAGTTGGGGATAGTGTTTACGTGTTAAGACAGATATTAAGCCGCATTGGGCTTGGTCTGCAGTTGAATAGGTGACTGCTAGTAGCAAATATTAAAAATTTCTTTTTTATAGAAATGAAATAAAATAATTCATTAAATGTTTTTTGTAACTTTCTTTTAGATTAAAGTTTTAGTTTAAATTTTGTATATTTTCTTTTTAACTTAGTCCTTGTCAATGCAATCAAAAAGAAATCTTTTTGATTTAGCAAAAAATAGATTTAAAAATAGATGTCTTTTTCATTAAGCAAAATACTTATTTTCCTCATTTACATAAAATATATCCACATTCCCATCACAGTAAAAGGTTGGTATTTCAATAAAAACACTACTGTAAAATTAGATCCACAGAAGAATACGTATCATTAGGAAACTGAGAGGAGTGGTGCCCCTATTTTTATACCGAGTATTTTACAAACCGGCGGAGACTAGCGTAATATTGGGAAGCTCTCGTCACTCGAGACGTCTCGAGCGACGTAAGGATCTGAAACATTTCTCCGGAGCCCGACTAGATCCGAAATGGTTGAAATATATACAGTATCACGAAATTTACTTGGGAGTTATGCCACGGATTTATACTTTAACGTATATGTGGTTAGTGGACGCCCGCAGCTTCGCTCGCGTGGAATTAGGCATAATAATCTTTAGCCTCACAAATTTGTGATGAATCCGTAAATGTGTTATCCACTATGTTTATTTTACATCCTTAACATTTTTACAAACTTTGAATGCCATATTTATTTATATCTAATCAACAGCCTAAAATATAAATGTTATGATTCTAGTTCTGAAAATGACAATACTTTCATACAACCTTTCATCCCCCTTTTTAACGCTTTTCAACACTTTTTTCCAAAGAAAAAGTAATCTATGTACCAAATTTCATTTAAATCGGTTCAGTAGTTTTGGCGTGAAAGCGAGACAGACAGATAGACAGAGTTACTTTCGCATTTATAATATTAAGTATGGAAGTATGGATTTATTATAATATGCTGCTTGAATATTTAAAGTATTATTGTAACCCTATCACCTCCACCACAACCCTTTCTTAGTCCCACCGTTGGGCTTGGGACTCCTCTCGGGATAGGAGGGAGTCCCAAGAATAAGTTAGCAGAATAAGAACAAAGCGCGGGGCGGGAGACGCAGATCTCATTCGCTATTCCATTCGTTTCTTGCGAACCACACAAATCACTGTAGCTTTGCCCGGACGCCAACAGATAACGGTTAAGGCACAAGCGGTTGTTTCAAATCATTCCCAAGGTACCAAGTACCATCTTTTAATAATAGTTCTTATAAATTATGTAATAGGTATATTTTATGTGGATATGCCCATCCAGATCTCCACCAATCCGCATCGGAACAACGTAGTGGAGTGTCTAGATCTCCCGCGACTGTGTCTGTGGGGGAGACCCGTGCCCAGCAGTGAGACGTCTATAGGTTGCAGTTGGCTATATGGATATTATTATATAGAATCAACATTAATATATTGCTGTGGGGTAACTCAAAAGGAAAATTAAGTTGCGCAAAAAAATATACGTGCGATATTCTGAGATATTCTTAGTAACAATTAATCATTCAAAATTATTGTGCTTAATGAACACTGCTTATACCTTCATAGTAATAAAATAATAATAATAATAAGGTATTTATTTATGCAGTTAAATATATGTTTTACCAATCTAGCCATTCCACATGCTGAAGCGCTCAGCAGCACCACTGTCATCACCATAGCTGATGTTGTTGACATTCGGCCCATCAATGAGAATCCGACATATGTGCTGCTTCCCCACCAATTCATTAAAACGTAAAGGTTGAAAAGTTTTGGATTAGGTTGTCAGTGTGCATTCTTCTGGGGTTCTTACTGTGTGCATGAAGTTCTTCAAAAAATTCATTGGTTAACCCCATAGAAATTAATCAAGATAGAACGGTTAACTGGGCGTATAACACATGCCGCAATCTTGCAATATACTGCAAGATATCTCGCAAGTTCGGTCAGTACGCGTCGATGCTTGTTACGGTACGTTGCGTTATCGATACGTTACGCTACATAGTAGGTGAGACTTGGGCAGGGCTGACGAAAGATGTGACACGCATCGTTTGTATCAAAATAATACGTGATTGCCGTTCTATCTCGATTAATTTCTGTGGTTGACCCCCTCGTGTTCATTGTGTTCATAGACGACGGTTATCACTTACCACCAGACGGCCGTTTCTCTCGTTCGGATTGCCTTTACAATCTATTTTACCATATATCATTATTGATCGAAGCATATATCAATTAAAATCCATGTACCAGAAAATATCATCTCTCGGGGACCAACGCTCCCGCTCGTAACTTGCGCTAAACGCCTGTTTCCAGAGAAGTCTTTATTCAGCCGTGAAAGAATATACAACCGCTATTTATATAATCAAAGATGATAAATGTTTACATTCTAAACATCTCTTAATTGACTGTAAAGTCCGTGTTATTTACAAAAATAAGACGAACAACGTTTTAATTACATGCTCGAATCCCAAATTCAGTAGGTGGTAGAACCGATATGTCGAACCTATACATTTTTTCCCGGGGCAGTACCAGTGCCACTCAAGGTAGAACCCTGGTACTACCTTGTACTACTGTAACACGCCAAAAATAGTACAAGTACCTCTTTGTTGGTACTTACAAGTTATTTTTGAACAATTTCGCTTTTTGTGGTTGCCGATTATTCGTTTACACTTTTCTAAAGGATCATAGTCCTGAAGGGTTGCGATTGCCATTCAATCGATTGCGACCGCTCAGCCAAAGCCGATATTCGACCACACTAGAAAAGTGTATTAACAGAGATCACCGGTCCATAGACAAGTGGGTTTCTAGACTTAAAAGTTTTTAAATTTCTTCACAATTACTTGTTTGCACATTCATCTGTCGTAGAGTCATACAGGCGCCTGGGATTGGGCCGTCTATACAGTAAGTTATAGGTTTTTATCTCTGAGTTACTCAATGAGAGATTTATCTATACCGAAACCGATACTAAACCTGTCTCAACTCAAAGGTGAGACCTGAATGTGATGTGTTACATGTGTTACATACATACATTGTGTTACCTGAAAGTTATAACTTTAGTATTACTAAAGTTATACATCACATTGCCAGTTGAAATAAGTTATTGTTTCTGAATCTCTAAACAATGATATTATATTTTCATTTCTTTTAAAAGTCAATTCAAGTTTTTTATGTTTATTTAGGAAACGATAGTCGAAAACAAATACGAACAAACGAATTTATGACAAACAAAAACAAGCGAGTTATATTTAACAGTTCAGTGGTTTTGCAAATTGTAATTTTAATATTTTTGTGTGAATATTTTTCTACTATTCAGCAAGGTCGGTGCCCTGTTGCCCGGGCTCGATGTAATCATTGTTCAAATGTTATGTAATAAAAGTGGTTATTTTCTATTAAACTTCATCTTTGAGAACATTAGGTTGATCTTTGATGTAAGTATGTTTACTTCAATATTTCAACGATTAAGATCGACGGTTGGTCGCAACACAGGTATTATTATGATATATGTATTGCAATGGAGCTTACAGCGTCACCCATCCACTGCCACCCATGACAGAATGAGACTAACACGAGTCTCGTTCTAAGCCTGACACAGATGTGTTGCTACTTTAAAGACGATGATGGTCACCTTGATTAAAGTGTAAACGGAAATCACACCTTTCTAGCCGCACATAACGCACTTCTATGTTTTTATTTGTTGTCTATCTTTAAAAATGCATGAGACAATTAAAAAATTAATAAGATAAGATAATCACACACAATAAACGTCTACGTATATAATAATATACGATCACTGTCCGCGAACGTGCATTTTCGATCGAATTTAAGGAGTGGCCTAAATTTCACGCAGTGAGATCGGTAAAACTGCTATATAATTATAGTGAAATAGTACAAAGCCTGCTTTGATGATATTTGAGCTTAACGTTTTATTCCTTTTGTGTTCTGCATTGATTTATAAACAACTAGTGGACGCCCGCAGCTTCGCTCGCGTAGAATTAGACCCATTAACGACGTCTACCCGTCTTAACGACTTCAAAAACGGCAAAGTTTCATACTAACTTTGCACCCCCATTTTACCCCCTTAGGGGGTGAATTTTCAAAAATCCTTTCTTAGTGCTCCCCCACGTTATAAAAGGAACCCCTGTGCAAAATTTCAAGTTTCTAGCCCTTATAATTTAGGCCCTGCGTTGATATGTCAGTCAGTCAGTCAGTCAGTCAGTCAGTCAGTCAGTCAGTCAGTCAGTCAGTCAGTCAGTCAGTCAGTCAGTCAGTCAGTCACCTTCTCCTTTTATATATATAGATTATTACATGCCTGAAATGGCGATTGGTATTGCCCCGGGCGAGCTCATAGGTTCCATACTACCTTTAAATAAATAAATAAACATCAGGGACATTCTCACACACGGCCATCTGACCCCATACTAGGCAGAGCGGTGTCAGAGACTGATAGATAGATATTTTGAAATACATACTTAATAGATAATAAACATTCGGTACTTAAAGTTTCTATATAGGCTCAAGCACGTAACCATACGTAAAATAAAACCCAAAAGTGCTTCTGTGACGCACTGTGTCGCACGTGGACATGTACTCCTGGTTAGAACTTGGAGTTATAAAACGACGCGAGTCATAAACGCCATGAAGCCGCATCATGTACTAGTGCAGAAATATTTCACGCGCAGAACGGCGGTGACACCATAAACGAGGGTGGTTTATGGAGCGGCGGCTGGGCATGGCGGACGTAATGAATGTGCCCCGGGTATGTTAGTATGTGTTTATGGGGAAAATAATTGAAAGCGATGAAAATTTTGTGACGCGAGCAAGGGAACGGGGGAGGGCCGCCGCGTCACGCAGCAATGTTTCAATCATAATCGGAGTGCGCTTTGGTGTTCCGGGTCCTATTCTTGTAGACGAACGTCAGGAAAAAATGTAAATTTTATTTTGTTTTGTGGGAAAATTTAAATTAATGACTTTTAACGCCAATATATTAAATTCTGGGCTTTTCTACCGCCGCATGTAATGTGGTATGTCAAATTAATTTGTCTTTAGGCCACAGTCCCCCACGCTGGCATGTGTGGATTGGAAGACTTAACATGCAGGTTTCCTCACGATGTTACAGTAGGTAAACTCTTCTTCTAAATTTCTTAAATCGCACAATTTTAAAAGTCATCCATGCTTGCCGCTTTGATTTGAACCCACACTCCCTCGAGCCAGAAGCGTAGACAGAACTCTGTCTATTAAGTTTTGTCGTCACTTACGTCGTGGATACGCTCCGTGTATAAGTCCTCCGCGTAAAAAATATTTGTGCTGCAGATGGATAGTGTTGAACGCATTTCTATAAGTTCAATGTAACACATTAATGCTCGCGACTGTACACATTAACGTTTAACTTTTACTATGAAATATTACTATTCCACATTTAAAAAGTGTTCCACAAGTTGAATACATGTTGATGGTCGAGAAGTTAGTTTTCTGTCTACCTTCAAAAGTGACCTACGAATTGATTTCTAGGTGGGAGGTGAGGGTGACCCGGCGATACGCGCCGTCAGCGGCGACCTCGCTCAGAGCTCAAATGACGCAGTTATCGCTCTCTCTTGCGGCGATTGCCTTTTATCCGACGCCACAGACGGCCCGATTCAAAGGCAAGGACATGAAATTTGAATCGAGCGATGGAATATTGAATGCTGGCTTATCTATGGATAGATGCTGTCTCAACTGATTGGAAATAGCGCTTTATTTGTCGTTGTCTATGATATTGAACAGTGACATCTACTAGTTGCTGAAAGTTGTAGTAGTTTAGTGTGAGAAAGACAAATAGATAGAAAAGCATATGATTTCACCATCTACTGTTTCATAAGGTGACATTTTAATTGAACGCGACTGTACTATGAAATTGGTGGTACAATTAACTGCAAACCAATTAGCATATTAGGAAGAAAGATATAATAACCGGTTTTTTTTGAGTTGTCTTATTATACAATCTGAGTATTAATTTGAATCCCTTCTCGCAACCATACATGCTCTACCCACCTACACTTACAAATACAGGCGTTATTTACGTTCATCAACTCCCAACACAAATTAAGCTCGAATGCCGTGCGTATCTTTTTCTTGGCGAGTTTCTAGAAAGTTCCGTGGAAGTCAGCCCCTTCGTAACTGGAGCACGTATCATTTGCGAGTTGGCGCGCGGTAACTTTGTTACGCTAAGACGGAATTAGAAGTCGTGCCGAGCAGCCAGCAGTCGAGCCCAGCGATGGATTCTCCGCTTGAATCACAGAAAAAAAAAACTATATACAAGTTTTGATTCACTACATCGACATACTCGTAATATTAAGTGTAAAACATGTATATGTTAATTCAGCCTGTATTACTTGCTCTCTGAAATACAATCAAATGTATGCACCTTTTGCTTAGGTTTACGTCAGTGCGTGACATATTCTAACAGATTCTAATGTCAAACGAATGTCATTTGCGAACGCTGAGTACGTCAATGTAATATCTATCTCTTTTTGCAGTACTTGGTTAATCTATGTCTTAGTGTAGATGAACTGCCTCGATGGTGTCGAGGTCGCAGCGAATTCCTTCGGGGAAATATAGGCGTGATGTCATTATTATTGTTATTATTATATAACAAAATATTTTATTTTAATTGTTGTTATTATATTCAAAATACGTACCCAAAATATGAAATTACGACGTATAAAATTGGTCAACAGTAAAAGGCATAGTTAACGTATCGATATTCAACGAGCTCAGCGAATGTGGGCAATCGGCCCGATTTAAATGTATCGAGGCTGCTCTTTCATAGCGCCGATACGTCTGGCTCACTGCCATATAAATTGATTGTAAAAAGTAGGCTTACATATTATTTAAAAAACGAGCTCTTAAGTGGTTTTCTTCAATTCGTGTCCCTCAAGTTGATATTTACGAAATCCGTGAATTTACCAGTATATGTGCCATATTAAAATTTGTAACGCTCATTGCTCACACAAACTATCATATACTACGTATAATACTAAGCTACAAATAAGAGGCTTGAAGTGTACTCTTCCACGCTGCTCCATTGCTGATTGGCGGGAAAAGTTATTGCTGCGTGCCGCTTGGGTTTGAACCCGGACTGCTCGAGTGAGAGGCGAATTCGATCGCTGTCACCGCTATTGGGCTATCCCCTAGAATATACCCGTGAAATTCTTTGTAAGTATATACAAACATTTGACTATTTGCCAAGCGAAAATAAGCCGTGTTGAAAAAGTTGTAACGTTAGTTTTGCAGGTAATATTGAGCTATGTAGACGATAAAGTGATCGAAAATGTGGAGTCGCGATAACACGCGCTTCCGAACACGCGTGCAACCTATCTTGCAACATATCTGCTACAAAAAGGCAATCGGTCCAATACACTGCGATCGGAAGCGACTCCGACAGCACCGCTTGGCGCGATGCCACGCATTGATTGTATCGGGAGACACGAGTTTTCGCAAATGTAAGTACAACCGAGCGTTTGTATGGCAATATTTATCTTCACTTGGGGGCCTTTCGTAAAGCGTAGCTTCGAGTCCACATCATGCAAATTTGTACGTGACAAAAGGATGAAGCTAGGCTGGAACCCTGTAGACGAGCGAGCCAAACGTTTAACCACGTATCCCTACATGCAGCAATGAAAATATACAAACACAATACAACTTCTAAGTAGAATTCAGCAAATGTGTCGCTAGTTTGTACTGTAATGTGAAATCAAGTATTATAATAAGCCAATTGCCCCGCTTGTGACTATCTAGAAGATGTACAACATGCACTGAAGGAGCGTGTAAGCCATAAATTGCTTATGAGGGAGGTTTTTAGTAATTTAAGTGTATATGATGTTGGTATGTGTAACAGTGCGCTGGCAAACCCTTCGGGAGATCTTGCCAGAACTCTTTATACCTTAGTCGATATAGGAATAAGACAAAAGTGTAAATGATTTGTTTTTTTTTGTTTGTGATTATGTGTATGTATGTTTTTACAGACCAACATGTCAAGGTCGACAAAGCTCTCTAAATAAAGAGGAAAACGAAACGAGTTTAACTGTACTCGTACTTCAATTTTACGCTACTGATGGAGACCCAAATTAATGAATGGGATTCGAGTGCTGGTTATATCGTTAAGTATTTTACTATAGGCATGTTGATAATTCGGGTTTGAGGAAATCCTTGTACTTCCAATACAGATTAGATGGCTTGTCAAAATCCACTGAGATACTGACTGAGATAAGATTCCAAGCACTTGCAACACTTCTCTATCCTGAAACCGCCTTGGATTATGGTCAGAATCAAAACGTAACTAATAAGCATGCAGCACCACCTATCACTATCGCTCATCGCACCCGTGATAGGCCCTGAAGGATACTTCCAAGTCTGTCGAAGTGTTAATTACCTTGAGGGGTAATGGTTGCATCAGAAAATTGTGTTCAAAAACTACACCAGCAGTTGAAGCCATGTTGCGTTTTGTACACAAACAAACGAATATAACACAGAGTACATTTCTTACATGCCCTTCCCCATGCCCTCCGCAATGAGCCCAATTTGCGGCACTCACGTTAGATGTCAGCTCATATTGGGGGCGGCATCTATTATGCATGATGCATCGTCACCCGGTAATGAAAATGGAGTTCCAAGACCTCATTCAGAAGGGAGTCGGGTTACGTGTGTTATCACAAGTCAACCTCGATATGCTCAGGGTGCTGCCGTTGGTAACTTGGTATTTAACTAACTGTGACTTGGCTTGGCTGAGTATTTTATGTCTAGTTTTTTATGTGTCGACCAATCTTTGTCCATGGTTTAACCTTCGTAAAAGTATACTTCGAAAATGTGCTCATGACTTCACCCGCGTAACATTGATGTAATTACACAACCATAAAAAAATACTTCATCGATATCAATTGCCAACTAGTGTATAGGTATGTATCACATCTCTCAAAATACAGTAAGTAGCTGTCGTGACTACATTAGTTCAGTCCTGTTTTATGTGCTTGATTTTTATCGTCGTTATAAGTATACTTACGTGCAAATAAATTTATTTTGTTTCTACGATTTCAGTTGCGGATTTTCTAAATGGAAGCATGAAAATTAAAAATGCTTTTTGGTTTTGTTTTTACCAAACATACGAAAATGGCCTTAAGAAAGAGACTAAATTCCCAGACACTCGCTACTTATAAACTGTGTTTGGTAAGCTGTAACCGATACCAATCACTTGTTTGTGATTAAATTAACGCGGCGAACCTGCTCTACGCAAACAGGACCATCTAAATTGGTTCTGGCAGCCTTTAGCCTTGCCAGAATTTGATTTTAGCCGCTTTCTATTTTAGTAATGACCAGGATATTTGTGAAGATAAAATTGCTAGCTACAGCCTGTGGACGTCCCACTGTTGGGCATGGGTCTTCCCAACAGACACAACTAGAGCATTGTCGAATGTTCACTAACCTGGTCTTCGACCAGGCTTAAGGATTGTTTTTACAATTGAAAACAATCGGGAATGACGGCTTAAAGGGCACTCCGAAGCACGGTAGCGCACATGAAACGATTAGAATAACTCTTATTTGATCTTTATTACTTATTCCCTTTACATCATTTAATACACACACATTCACACGTACACACACCTTATATTAGCTACCTCCTTACACCCCTTCGGTGAAATACACGCGTGATGTTACTACAAGAAAAGGACGGTCCACATCCAGGGCAAGCCAGATATTATGCGGGTGGAGTTGTGGAAATGTCCAGTCGATATTATTTATTGAGGCTCAGAAATACCAACACGTCCGCTACCGGCCACGCACTCAATAACTTCTAGGGCGGTCCCTCGCACACAATAAGGGTAGCGTATCTTCCAAGTTTGTGTAAATAACCCCTTCGTGAATAAACTGGGGCTTGAACAGCCACAACAAAATGAATACTTGTGAATTACTCGTCGGGCGTACGGCCGCAATCTTGGGCTTGCGGCTTGCGATTGCGGCCCGGGTTTACGGCTCACGTGTTGTGTATTTGCTGGGGCGATCTACCAGGTTACGTTTTGATGTTTGTATATGATGCTAAACAAGCAGCGAACTCCTAGTTTTTTTTTTGTAAAAGTAAAACGATTGTTAATAGCAAAATTTGTTGTCAGTTTATCTATAGGAGCCGAGACACAGACAATTAATTTTTGGCGCAGTAAATAGTTGTAAGTAAGAGATTTAGATCCTGAATGATCTTTACGATCCTTCATAACTCCGCCTCGTCGGTTATAACCTGCAACCGATTGCCCCATATAAACTGTCGGAGCCAAGTCTCAACTATCAAAGTAACTGAATTGTGATCAACACGAAATTGGTGTGTATCTCCTATCAAAGGACTGGTCTCACTGGACTTAATGGAACTAATTTCGTGATAGATATATTGTAGATAGTTTCGGTGTCCCAATGTACCTACTATCATTGGGAATTTTGTTTTATTGTGCCGATGAGTATTTTATATTAGTCATTTTAGACCATTAAGAGGAGGGTATACAGACAGACATTTGGATTACGTACGAGATTGTTTGCAAAATCTATCAATTTGAGAGTTAAAATTAATCTCTTCTTAATGTGTTGTTAGATTTTGTTTTATTTTAATTTGAATACATGTGGAATAATCGACGAGTTATTTTCTAAAATATTAGCCATCAAACTTCAATTCAGTTCTTAATTGTACACTAACCGTGCTGAAGTTCGTATAGCTTGAGAATAGACCACGTCTATCTATTGCTTGTAGTCGCTCCACTCTGAGGACTTCGAGCGTTAAGGCTTGAGATGTGATAGACACGGAATAAGAACCAATAAGAGGTGTCTGCAAGCTGTATATTGTGAGACACAATGCTTCGGCATTTAGTCTGTGGTAGAATCTATCTACGGTTTGTCCAAGGCGCATTTAATGCAATACCCACAAACTATCGGACCCTAGAATATGTAGGCATTTTCAAAAGTGTCGCCGTACTACGCTACTCAGTAGTCATTGACCCTGCTGGGCCGTGGCAACAATTCCCATTTGATTCGTTTTATATTTTGTTTTGAGAAACCAATTTTTGGTTTCAATTTCATTGATTAAGCCCGATTAAGCTCACGCTAATGTCAAAAGAATATTCGATATAAATCGGCACCTAATAATAATTTAATGTAATTCTGTGTTTCTTTGTATTTGCAGGTTTACGCTCAAATAAAGATCCTTACTTACTTAATTAGTTGACTAATTAATATACATTCGGATTTTCTAGACATTTCTGAAAGTGTCGCAAAGACTCGCTGAGCTACCGCGACGTGTGTTTTGTGTCTTGTTATCCCAATTTATGCAATCCTGAGCGAGCTTAGGGGCCAAAGTCCGAATTAATTGTGCATAAGCCGTCTTGTATGAGTTTGAATGCCTTTGGGATGGCGTCGGCGCCGTGAGTTATGGGGGACTGTTCGGTTGTTGTCCTATTTTAATTTCACACAGAAACTTCTATCTACACACAGAAACTTCACACAGAAACTTCTATCTATCATATTTCTGATGAGAAATAACGTCACTCCGAAGAGTGACCTTCAAAGCCTAAGCTTTAAAGAATTCAAAATCGAGAGGTTGGGGTTCTTATCCAAAGTGCGCACCACTTTGGCTTGAAATTGCTTGACTTACGGTCTCATTAAAACACAGGATAATAACTTAATAGTTTATGCTTTTGTGCCTCTTTGTTGGAACAGAGTATCAACTAAGTGTCGGCGTTAATACCTCCTCACTAGAATTGATTATAGCTGGAGAGACGTGTCTTAAGCCGCTAAATTGCTACCAGCGCGATCCACGTTGCATCTGATACTAGCTCGGAACATTCATTCATTTTGCTAACGCTACCAGAATAATGGTACGTCTTCCTGTTTATTAGCAGAGTCCTGATGACCATCTTATCCAAATTGAACTGACACGATACTCAAATGTTTGCTTGGAATATTTATTTAAAACTAGTGGACGCCCGCAGCTTCGCTCGCGTTACACATTCACTGACTTCAAAAACGGCAAAGCTTCATACTAACTTTGCACCCCCGTTTTACCCCCTTTAGGGGATGATTTTTCAAATTTTTCTCGCCGTAAAAACCATCCTTGAACTTCAACGAACATTTAAAAAAAAGAATTGGCCAAATTGGTCCAGGCGTTGTTGAGTTATGCGCTTACCAACACATTTTGCGATTCATTTTTATTATATAGATGCCGTAATATAACACTATCCTTAAAGATAGCGTAGTGATTTATCTGGTTCTTCTAGCTCTAGCCTCTTCTCACAACTATGAAAGCTAGAGGGTACTTCACCACGTTGCTCCAGTGTGTATTGGTGGATATGAGGGATTTTTAGCACATTATAATCGTAAAAATATCTACAAGAAAAAAAGAGAGAGAAAGACAGAGAGCGAAAGACGGAGAAAAGACCGGTCTTCATTAATGGAGTAATGACTTAAAAGCAGCATCCACAAACCCAGTTTCGTCTTTTATCCGGAGGTTTGTTCCCTCAAAAAACAAAGCTTAAAGTTAGCAGCAGGAAGACATACTTACAACGATTTTCTGCACCGAAAGTTTCCGAATTCGCTGCGTGGAATTTCAAAATAAGCGCAAGTAAGAGATTCTAAAATTTCTATCAAAATCTTTGAGTGGGCGGCAGAGTTTTGCGGATACTGCAAAAGGATTTTTGAGAGAACATTCTGGTTAACATTCAGCCATTCAAATTTCCAGAGACGTTTCCTTTCATCATTGATACAGATGAAATTTAATTGAATAAGAGTTCCAGTCGATATGATCAAAGGCTATAGAAGCCCTATTCCAGTGGTGATACATTTCAACAGCATTGCAGCAGTTACATAACATAACTGTGACAGGAGCAAGCAGTGGCAACGTATTCCAGTCCTGATTGCTTTCTAAGAGGGCGTCCCCCAGGGTTCGCCGCTCGCGCCACTGCACATTTGACTGCGTCTTGCGAGCGACGCAATTAAACTTGAGCGCCGCTACAACCGGCATGTTTACACATCCAACAAGCCATTGGATAAACTTTGACCAACTAGACATCATTTATTGACTATTCTGTTGAGCGTAGGAAATTCAAAATCAGATATGTATAACTAAACAGCAAGGTGGGTAGAGGTCAACTGTAGTGATGTGAATTCCATTTGATCCGTCACTTTTTCGCGTTACCGACGCGTTAAAACACGATTAGGTGGTGTTTTGTACATTATTTAGCCGGTATAGATTTGGCTCGAAGACCAATTTGATTGTTATGAACACACACAAATTAAACGCGACGTCGTTGCAAAATTTTAATCGTCAACTGACAAATGAGAACAGTACCCGACAAGTTATGAGAAAAAATAAACAAAAAAACAAAATATAATTTAAAAGTAAGTACTTACCTACCGACAATTCGATGAGAAATACAAAACAAAAAAATACCCTAAGAGTATGTTAGTACGCAACGCGTCGTCTACACCATTAGTAGTGTGAGTTCGAGGCGGCCTTAGGGCGAGTATTGGATGTATTTAGACTTCTCGAAGGTCTCTGACTATACCAGAGAGATCACCAACGAAACTGGCCTTGCAGGTGCTCTAATTTTTATATTTTATTAGGGGTAGCAATTAATGGGATTGGTGCTGTCAGTGGAGAATTACCATATAACACACCCATAAGACCTCAACCTCAAGCTGATTATAATAATTACCTGTCGTTTGCTCAAATTGCTTGTGACGTTCACAATTCCAATTAAGCTCATTACGAACATTTCGCGCACTGTTTACATGTCTAGTTTGTTTCATTATTTTCATTTGATCGCCGCTGTGATAATCCCTCATAGTAAACTCGTAGCTTTCATCAGATAGGATCTAGTGATTAACAAAAAATCCTCTTAATTAAGCGACGGGAGCTGAGCGGAACATTCGGGGTGGTAGCTGGAAGGGTTTGAAGGTGATAATATTCCTCATTACGGCGCGCCGCATCGCCAAGCCGTTACGTGACGGTGTGGCGGACGACTGGCCGTTTTACACACCGTGACCTAAACTATTCATATCAGGTGTTGAAGTAAAATTTCAAAATTTTGCAAAAATTATATGTTTTAACAAGTGCAGCTTTAGTGACTCTAGGTACGAACTCTTCTCATGCCTATATAGTCTGTATTCAGCTCGGAGCACAGATCAAAGCCGAAAGCTACAGCAATGTTATGCAAAAAGTATTGGTTATCTAAGCTTCAGTAAGGCAAGCAAATAGACTATGCATAAGCAACATTTCCCCAGCGACACTGAGCTCGTCCAAACAATACATGAGTTGGAATAGCTATCAAATTTATCCGCAAACCCCAGATTTTACTCTTTAAATCTTCTGACTTTATCAATAAAAGTAATTTCCCCTGCCACTGTTGGTACAGAATGTTCGTTGCAAAATTATAATAATAATATATACAGTGCAAGTTTTGTGTACTCCGCAAATATGAGCGCGACGGATCGGGGAGATGGTTTGTTTAATTTTGTTTTGAGAGACTGCACTGAAGTCGATCTGGAATATATTTCATAAGAACCTACAGTGTTTGTGTCCACATTCAATTTTTTCTGTTTGATAAATTTGTTTGCATAAAAACATCAGAAATGTGGTGGAAAATTTGTTTTTGCAGAATATAGTGTGTGGTTTGTAAATTAAATTACTGATTTGAAGAGTACGGCAAATGGAAATTGTTTGGTAATTCCTTTGTCCAGTTAGGTGTATACTAAAAATGTACTGAAAATTAATTCTACTCGTATCTTTACTAATTCTTAAAGCTGGGTTTTATTTTCTCTGCAACATTTAATCCTGCCCAAAAGTTAGGAATTAAGTTGCGAATAATGCAATTCCTCCATTGAGGCACAGCCTTTTGAAAAATAGGTAACCGATTTGGTAAGCCTTTTGTTCCTCACTCTCCATTTTCCTATTCGAATTGGCATTCCTTTCATAGCCGATATGTGCATTGTGGGAAAACTTTTACAATTCGTTTCGGAATCGGAGCAGTTTATGGACCGAATAGAATCATACTGTAGGATTTAATTGGATTCTGCGAAGAGTACTCTACGCAGCTTTATTTAAAGTTTGAAAATTATATTGAAATTCGGACGTACTTATAACTTAATTAACTAATGTATTGGGTAAGTAAATAAAGCAAGTAACAATTTTCTGTAATTTATAATCAACAAAATAATAAATTTAGTTCGTCCTGCAAACGCACGAGGATAAAACGACGAACTAAATGTATTATATTTACAAACGTATACACAAGCCTCTGTTTAGTACCCGCTTTTCACGAGTTTCGGTACCATGTAATGTAGGTGTTGAATTTTCATTTGGAATATCGAGTTAAAAAAAATTTTTTTTCATCCGATTTTTTTTTAATTTGTTGCTAAAGACGTTACAGTGCGATGTGAGCGGCGGCCGATTCTTTGATCCTTGGTTAATGGCAGCACGTCTAACGCCAGACACGTGTGTAATGACCACCGTAATTGGACAGTGTTCATTATGTCGTAAATTTATTTAATACGGCGAAAAATAGTGTGGTCCGTCTAATGCTTATATTTTAACGAGTTCGTAAACGTTAAACGTATTTAGACCCCACGTTTGTCTGGAGCTGGGTTTTATTAACAGTTTTAATTAAATAGTAACGTCATTCTTAGGTCTGGGTTGACGTCCCAGTGGAACACACCTGTGACTTTTCTGTTAGAAGCCTTTTAAGAAATTCAATCAGTAGACTCAACATATTTTTCCGACATGCCTGATGGTTCTCCATAATATTTTTGAAGGCATACGAACTCTGTCAGTCCGTATCAATCTGTCCCGCCTACTAATTAGCTAATCCTATTTCAAGGCGTGTAAAACATTTTTATATTTTTCAGTGTTGCTTCAGTTAATAGCTGCAGTTAATAACCTTTTTTTTAGTATTGTGGAGTTCTGCAGCTGCGCTTGACTTCTCCTCGGCTGATTGACGGAGCGCTGGCGAGCTAATAAAAGCGAGTGCATACAATTTACAATTAGTATTATGAACTCTTACGCTCTCATATATTACTTCTTATATATTGTATGGTGGTAATTGAGTCTTTCTTGAAATTTGAGAATTTCATATAGGAAGTAGGAATTCTTAGGATCTTTCTGGTTGCCAAATGTGGACACACTTGTAGTCGAACCCAGAACCTCTATGTAGAACCTATAATGTTTTCATATAGGCTCTACCATAGTCTAAATCTAAACAATGCTATATTTCTGGCATAACCTTTTATTGGCCCGATTCAGGTCCATTTGGGCACTTAGGGCCGGAAGCGCGCAGGGCCGCCAGGACAAAGGCTGCTGAAAGAATCTCCTAACCCGGTCGACGCATCGTTTTGGCAAAAGGTCAATTCAATTTCTACTTTTGTTAAGGTTTTGTTGATGATTTGTAAGGACGATTTTCCTTTTATAATGTTAGTAGATAAGTATGAAGCGTCCATGGCTCAATGGCTCTTGTCGATTGTATCGTATGTACTCGACGTTATGATAAAAACCGGCACCGATGGCGTGCCTTCCAAAGCACGTAAACGCCCGAGAAATTTCAGTTAAGCTTTGCCGCAGACCTTCGGGTGGCTTGACAGCATTCGACAATGGGTTGGCCACTTCGTCAGCAATCTGCAAGGCTTAACGACTGTTTTACGTGCCCTCCGAAGCACGGTTATTGCTTTATTTTCGGCATATCGTAACGTAACACATTGTAATTATTTTAAGCTGCAGTAACGAATCAGGCCCGTATGTCTGTTTGTCCGTCCTATACTATAAAAAAAGGTAAGCCTGTAAGGTTAGTGAAGTGAAGTACCTACTTGTACATCGTAAGGTCCAGTTATTAAAAAAGACGTCAGTAAAACGCGGTATATTTCGATACCATCGAGGACAATAGTAATTTGGGGCGCGCCGAGGCGTCCGACACACGCTAAGTTTGCTAAGTTCTGATACAATTTTAATTGGAGTTCCGTTGTCACCAGCAGGCCTCCGTGTGGGGTATTTTTATTCTGTACTCTTTCAGATAGTTAGGTTGGGGCTTACAGAAACTGAAAGAAACGGTTAGTTTGAGGTAACAGTTGGCAGTTTGAACAATACGAGTAAAATGGCCGTTCGGAAGTGGAGAAAGATTTAAAAAAAAAATTGTTACAAAATTCAAAGGTCGAAATCATAAAATTGATAGCCGGTCTCAGTACTCTGACACTGTGTGTACAGATACTGTGTCTTGTAATTTTTGATGGGATGCAAAAAAAAAGTTAGTAGGTACATTAAATTTCATGAAGAAAAACCATTAATATTTTACAGAAAGTAAATTTGAAAATTAATTATTGAATGACACGCACAATCTGGTATATTCGTCCTATTATGCGAATGCTATTAAAATCACTGTAATTATTTTGTTTTAAATATCCTCACATGTCTTGTTCATTTTTACCATTTTGTTTACCTAAACCATTAAAGTATTACAAGAGCACCAGGTGTGTACTATGTATTCTGTGACAAAGTTTGTTTAGACATCATTATCAGTTTTCCGTCGCTGGTCCCTTAACAGAATATTTACAACCTCACATCTGTTCAAATATAAGTATGTTGTTCTCCCTTCTAATACAATGTTTATATAATTGGAGTGCTGATGAAGACCACAGGATATTAATTCGCGAGGCACGGCTTCCTGTTCCCTTAATTTTTAATTAAAATCCTTCAAGTTTTGTTTGCGTGTAATATTATAGGTAATTTCTACATCAAGCAGCTTTTTAATTCAGATTCCTATTTCCGCAAAGCTTAACCATATTTTGTACAAAGGTTTATTCTATCAGTGAGTCTTTGTCGGTCTGCTACGCTAGATGCTACACTAAACGCTACGCTATTAGCTACGCTAGATGCTACTCTAAACGCTACGCTATTAGCTACGGTTGATGCTACACTAAACGCTTCGTTATTAGCTACGCTAGATGCTACGTTATACGCTACGCTATTAGCTACGCTAGATGCAACGTTATACGCTATGCTATTAGCTACGCTAGATGCTACGTTATACGCTACGCTATTAGCTACGCTAGATGCTACGCTAGATGCTACGCGAAACGTTACGCTAGATGCTACGCGAAACGCTACGCTAGATGCTACGCTATACGCTACGCCAGACGCGACATAAACACTACACGATTAGCTACGCTGTATCCTACGTAAGCTACGCTAATCAGTAAGTAGTTCGTACCTCTCTACAAAGAGGCCACCTTAGCATTAAATACCTCTGTTGTGAATTCCTTCCTCGCTGTTTTAGTTGCCCTAGGTTGCCCTTATCAACACCCCCTGACCTCAAAGCCTCTCAATCAAAACCGTCAAATGACTTCCTGTCTCGCGAGCGACGTGCTTTCGTAACTTCAGGCGATTCGAGTGACTCGAGTTTGGGAGTATTATCAGCCTTAGAGAAAATGAAATTGAAAATGTTTATTCCGCTGTACGTTATTTAAAGACGCTCAACGAATGTAAAAATAAATCTTAGTTCCTAATTATGTAAAATTTTAATTATCTAAGTCTATATAACTTAATTACTTAATTAATCTATGTATTGTTGGATCTCTATTCTGAGGTAATTTTGTTACGCGTTAACTTCGTGTACATAAACATTGTTTGTTCCCCAATAAAAAATGAAACCAACATTACAAAACTATGATGTCGTCTCTGATACTGAAATGCTCAATGGGCGGCGTTTCCTCGTCGCCGGCATGATGAATGAGGTAGAAACACGACGTAATCGCAGCCTAATCGATACAGATGTCAGGCGGTGCCAGGCGCGGTGCCGACGCCGAGTTAGGCTTTGGGAAACCATTTCGGAAGTAGGCCGTGACGGAACGAAGCGAAATTTGGCGCAACGTGTTTGAGGAACTCTGTGTTAAGGATCAGCAAGGACATTCGAGTCCACTTTGTACGGGTCCACTTGTCCACGGGTCCACTTGTAGGGTAGTGACATTTTTATGCGACTATGGATATATGATAGCAAAGGATCATGCAGCTCCACTCGGCTGCTGCTGCCGTCAGCGTTGATGATTTTTAAGAAAACAGACAGACAAGTTCCTTTATTGTACACCAAAAGATGATATATACAACAAGTAAATACAAAAATATTAGAGATATATTATAGAAGACATATTATATTAGAAGACCCGAGAATTCTAAAAAAGACTCAGACAAAAGTCCAAAGTGGTTCACAAATGAGTTATATAGTGTGAGTTATATAGTATAGTAGTTAAATTTGTGACCACTTGTGTGAGGTAGGTGTGTATAGTATTGAGTTGAGGACCTTAAATGCATTTTTATCATAACTAACAGCATTCCAATAAGTATTGAAAATAAAATGGAGTTGATAAAAATAATTTATGATGTATTAAGCTACATGTAGATTAGAATGTACTGAAACCGACCAGTTTTATAGGTACGAACCCAAGATTATACACAGATATAATAATTACATATGCATGGTGGAGCTCTAGACCTCCCGCAGATTTGTCTGTGAGGGAGACCCGTGCCCAGCAGTGGGACTGTAATAATTATATTATCATGCTACACCTGACGCTTGTTTAAAATGCCTAGGGCAAAGATAATAACTTCCTGGATCGAAATCACAAAGACATCGAAATGTAAATATTAAATATGTTTTTAAAATATAGAAAATCATAAAACAAGGTTGGATAATAATACAATTTCTTTGTCCCCATGTTGGGCACGGGTATCTTTACGGAATCGGTTTTCCTGGTACAGTCACGTAGTGTCGACTTCGATTCCTCCTACAACCGAAGTCTTCATGTAAATCGAAGTATTTAAGGTCCGATTTCAGCGTCTATGTTAATGAGGATGAAGCGAATTCCGCCCGGTTCTTAGCTTCTTTTTCCGTTTTATCTTAATGAAGGCACTGAGAAAATCCTAGCTTGAAATGGGGTTCCTGGAAAAACAAATGCCGTGCATTTGATGCAGCTTTTATTTAACTTGCAATGTATGTATTTAACTATGTTTGTTCGGGTGGAATCTTGCAACTCAATTTTGAAACAGATATCTTCAACCGATTGAACTGGAATTTTGTATGCACGTTTAGTTTGGATGAAAATGCATGGTTAGCTGTGTGACGTCATAAATCAAGTTATTGTTCAGTTTTTAGGCATCTTTCGGGAAATGAGTGAGAAATGGACTTGGAAATAAAATAAAATCTTAAAACAGTAAATAATAATATTATTATCTTGCTCACATGGACCATCGGTTTGAAGCTTTGCACACATATGAAAATGAAAATGAAAATGAAAAAATGAAAATGAAAAAATAGTTTATTGCACAAAATACGATACATTTTGTTTACACAGTAGAGGCATCCTTTTAAGTAAATAATACCTGCGTCAGGATGCCCCGCTCTTTCTAAGTACTAGTTACATTTTTATCGTATTGTAGGAAATTACAGTGTTGTGTGTGTGTGTGTGTGTGTGTGTATGTGTGTGTGTGTGTGGGTGTGTGTGTGTGTGTGTGTGTGTGTATTAAATGATAGGTACTATTTCTAAATTTTAACTCTTATAATTACATTCAATTATGTCATTTTTGTTTCTAACTACTTGTTTCCAATAGGTCCTCAGTCTCTAAATAACTCATTTTTTGCATCCATTGAGTAAGTTCCTGCTTCAGATTATGAGGATGTTTCCTAACGATATCTAGTATTTTGTTTACTTTATGGTATACATATGAAGATAATCTAATGCACTGATGCTTAGCAAAAAATGTTTTTGCACCTTCTATTTTAATTCTGTCTTTTCTTTTCGAGGTATTTGGGTCCCTATTTAAGTTTTTATGTTTATTTAAAATTAAATGTAAAATGTATAACTTTCTAACACTTAAGATATTAGACATAGAATATAGTTTTTCCGTGGGAAACCTGCGAGGTTTGAAATACATGACTTTAATAAGTAACCTTTGACTGCGTTCTATCCCCAGAAATTTCATTTTTGAAGCCCCTCCCCAGACTGGAATACAATACGTGAGAATTGATTGAGCAAGTGCCTTATATACTTGAATTAGCAGCGTGCTAGTTGCTACATGTCGTAGAGTTTTAAAGATCCAAATCAATTTTCTGACTCTGCTGGATAAAATATCAAGATGTGCATGCCAACTGAGTCGCTGGTCAATTAATATCCCTAAGTATTTTACTGTGTCAACTTTCTTAATTTTAGGACAAGTGCAGCTAAATTGACTAGAGTCGCAGTTGTGAATTGTAAGGCTACTATTTTTCGGTTGAGTTCTTTTGTTAATAGAAAAACATATGTAGTTAGTCTTTTCTGTGTTTAGAGATAAGAAATTTGAGGTTAACCATAACGATATTTTTTTAAGACTAGTTTCAGCTGCGCTATGTACCTCATCCCAAGATTGACCGTAGAATACTATTGCTGTGTCATCGGCGTAAGAGTATATATGTCCTTTTTTAATACTCAGGTTACATAAATCATTTATGTAAATTAAAAATAAAGTAGGTCCTAAGACACTACCCTGAGGTACACCGTATGTTATTTGGAGGTCATTACTAGTGTAATCTCCAATTTTAACACGTTGAGTCCGTCCCGTCAGATAGTCTTTAAATAAATCTAGCTGTTTGCCCCTGATTCCTATCTTTTCAAGTTTTTCTACTAGAGCTGAGGTAGATACAGTATCAAATGCTTTTTTTAAATCCAAGAAGACTGTTATACATTTATTTCCTTGATCTAGTTGATCAACAATACAGGCTGTTAAATCTGTGATGGCATCTTGGGTGCGTTTTCCTTGTCTGAAACCGTACTGTGAATCTGAAATTATATTGTATTTATTAATGTATTTTTGTAATCTATTGTTTATAAGCTTTTCTAATATTTTTGATATGCCTGACAGGACTGAAATTGGTCTATAGTTATTTAACTGTGAACTATCACCGCTCTTGTAGACAGGAGTAATAATAGCTTGTTTAAGCAGAGAAGGGAAGATTCCTTGAGAAAAACAGAGATTGGTTAAATGACATAATATAGGGACAATTAAGTCTTTGGACATTTTTAAAAACCTAATGGGAATATTATCAAGTCCGGGGGCGCTATCAGATTTAAGATTTAAGAGTATTGATTCGATTTCTCCGCAGTCTGAGTCAAATAAAACAAAGGATGATGATTGTGATTCAATAGCTGGCATTAAAATTGTCCCTGGGAACAAGTGTCTATTTTTTTGTATATCGTCGGCAAGATTCCGGCCAATGTTTGCGAAAAAACTATTAACGGAGTTTACTGATTGTATGGGGCTTGGTTCGATATTTAATAATTCATTATTCGTTGATTTTACCTGTTTTATGTTTGTTATAGATTTAATGTTATTCCATAATATTTTAGGATTTTTTGCTAGCAGCTGTTGCCTATCATAGATACGTTTTAGTTTTTTAATTAAATTATTGCAATAGTTACGATACCTTCTGTATGTTATTTTTAATATGTTGTCGTCAGGGTTTGATTTTAATTTCTTCTGCATCTTATTCCTATTTCTTATACATTTTAAAACACCTACAGTGATCCATGGTTTAAGTGTACGCTCACATTTAGGTATGTGGATTGTCCTTGTATTTTCCCGCAGGGAATTTGTGATTTTATTAATAAGTTTCTCAATTAAGGTATTAGGGTCAGCACAGAGAAGAAGAGCAGAGAGATTTTGATTTGATAAGCTTATGAGGGCTTTATCAAGGTCGATATAAGTTTTAGTTTTAGGGCAAGTTTTTTTAGGTTTAATTTTTGCCAGGCTCAATAAAACCATTTTATGGTCGGTGACAGTTGTATTCAAGACGGCTATATTAGCAGAAACTTTTTTCCCTTGTATTTTTAATATATAATGGTCCAGGCAACTATTACCTCTAGTGGCTATCAGATGACCTGCCAGTAATCCGTAGGTTGATAAAATGTTTAAATAATTACTACGGTTCTTAGTCTCTAAAGCCGTTTCATTAGGTTTGCTGAGTAAATTTATGTTTATATCTCCTGTGAGAATAATATTTTTACATGAGTTAGTCGCATTAAGGCAGATTTCTAATGACTCAATAAATTTGTCTGTATTAGTATTTGATGGTGACCGATACACACCTAGTACTGTGTAATTAAATATGTCTATTTGCAAGCAAGAAGCTTGGTCTAATTTAATTTCTTTAATTTTTGGTTTGAGGTTACTTTTAATGTAAGTGACTACCCCGTCGTTTTGATTTAGATGACTAGTTGTAGTATAAGAGACGTAATTTTTCAGTTGCGGAATAGGTTTACTGCTGTCAAGTCGACATTCGGTTAGAACAAGAATGTCAACTTCATGTTTTAAGCTTGACAACGTGATTTGCAAATCCTCAAAATTTTTATATATACTTCTGATATTCTGTGTGATTATAGTTAGGTCATTTTTATTTATTATAAAGTTTTTACTGATGTCTTCGATGTCACAGCATACTGAATTTGATATTTCTGTTTTGTCTAATTCATGTAATGTTGACAGTGTATTATCCATAGTTAAATAATACGAGAAGCATAATATTTTTTTCTCTTAAGTCGTTGCCAATAATTATGAAATTTATAGTGATTGCAAAACAAGAGCATTCGAAAAGCAGTTTGCAAAATAGTATACAGGGTTATTGGTAATTCGACGTATTCCCGTTAGGAGGTGATAGGGGTGACTATTTGTGATAATTATAACCCCCATATGCATTATGCAAAAGTGAACCATTTTCGAGTTATCAAGCTTTTCACCTTTTTTCAAAATAGGTCAGAAATGCAACATCAAAAATTTATTAAAAAAAAAGTATCAATTAAAATCTATTTTTTTCTTCTGATTTATAAAAACGATTAAACAATGGTTATTTATCAACATTAAAACTACAATTATCGGTCCAACTTTAAAAATGCGAGACGATTAACGATATTACTTCAATATTTTTTGAGATGTTTATCCACTAAAATGCCTTAAAAACAAAAAAAAATAATATCAAACTTGGCTTGCAGATTATTTTTAAAACATAACCGTTTTCTTAGCTTTCCAACAAGGCATAACAACTATGAACTTATATTAAAAAAAAACTGAGAAAAACCGATCACAAAGGAAGCAGGCGGAAATTTGTATTCGAACTAAACTTAAGGTCGTTCTTTAAAATTTCAAATAAAGTAATAAAAAACAATGCCCAATGTAAATAAAACAAAAAATATAAATATAAAATTAAATTTAGAACCAGTAAAAGTTTAGTAATAATAACAATTAAAAATAAGTAACAATTAAGACATTTTGTAATTTAGCCTAATTAAAGTTCTTGCTCGAAGGGTCTTCCCCTATTGCGTACGCAAAGTCTCATTATTTTTCTGAGGTGTAACTTAACTACCCTAACTAATAGGGGAAGTCCCTTCGAGCAAGAACTTTAATTAGGCTAAATTACAAAATGTCTTAATTGTTACTTATTATTAATTGTTATTATTACTAAACTTTTACTGGTTCTAAATTTAATTTTATATTTATATTTTTTGTTTTATTTACATTGGGCATTGTTTTTAATTACTTTATTTGAAATTTTAAAGAATTTCAAATAAAGTAATTCATTGGGCATTGTTTTTAATTACTTTATTTGAAATTTTAAAGAACGACCTTAAGTTTAGTTTGAATACAAATTTCCGCCTGCTTCCTTTGTGATCGGTTTTTCTCAGTTTTTTTAAATATAAGTTCATAGTTGTTATGCCTTGTTGGAAAGCTAAGAAAACGGTTATGTTTTTAAAATAATCTGCCAGCCAAGTTTGATATAATTTTCTTTTGTTTTTAAGGCATTTTAGTGGACAAAAATCTCAAAAAATATTGAAGTAATATCGTTAATCGTCTCGCATTTTTAAAGTTGGACCGATAATTGTAGTTTTAATGTTGATAAATAACCATTGTTTAATCGTTTTTATAAATCAGAAGAAAAAAATAGATTTTAATTGATACTTTTTTTTTAATAAATTTTTGATGTTGCATTTCTGACCTATTTTGAAAAAAGCTGAAAAGCTTGATAACTCGAAAATGGTTCACTTTTGCATAATGCATATGGGGATTAAAATTATCACAAATAGTCACCCCTATCACCTCCTAACGGGAATACGTCGAATTACCAATAACCCTGTATATATGACAATATTCATGAGAACTTGGTGATGTGAAAATATTTGTATGATAAAATTATTATTGGTGCATAGTAAAACGTAAGATATTATTCTGTATGGTGAGTCAAAATTATGTATTGGTGTGTTTATGTAGTTATTTAATAAATTTGCTTTATTAGTGTAATTTATGTTATGTGTGCGTGTGAGTGTATTTATAATCGATTGAAAAATAACATTAAGGTTTACCAACAGTCACAATTTAGTCAGCTGTTGAAGCTGTGCCTCTCTTGTTATATTAACAATTGGTGAGTCCTCGTTCTTTCGAAGGTACACTTTTCCAAAGTTTGTCCAACAGTACTTGTAGTTATTTGTTTGTCTGAAATCTCTCGCAAGGAAATACAACCTAGAGGCCAGTGGGGTTAGGTTTTCTGATACAAAGATAGGTGTGTCCGGTTGAGGCTTTAAACCAAGGTGCTTAGCACTGAGTTTATTTGATTTGTTTTTATAATTATAGCTTCTAGTAGATTTTATAATGTCCGATTTAACAAAGGTGTTTGTTAATTCTACTATCAGTGTACTTCTCTCTTGATTCTGCTTTTTCGTTTTAATTATGTCCCTAATTTGCGATTTTTCCATTTTTACATCTATAGTGTCGCATAATTTCATTACAATTTCTGTGAGATCGGTTTTATTTTCGTCTCCTTTTAAAGGTACATTTTTTATTTCTATGTTCGTCTTCCTTTCAGTTCTCTGTATTTCTTCTAGTTTATTTTCCAGTATAACTATGCGTTCGGTATCTAGTTTTCCTTGAGTTTCTAATTTATTGATTTTGGTTTTCAGCTCTGTATTTTCTTCTGTCAAAAATGCTAATGTGGTTTGCATAACACTGTTAGTTTGCTGGATATCTTGTAAAGTAGTTAGGATCATGTTGGTTTTGCTCATAAGATCTTTCATTTCATTTCTTAGGTCCATCATAACAGTATCCCGGTCCTGTACTACATTGTCTTGGAATGTTTTCTTTCTTTTGTTACGGGTAACCATGTAGCTGGGTTGGGTTGCGTCGTCTGAGACAATCTTGGAGATGTCCGGGACTGAGGACGATTTGTTCGGTGAGCGCATCATCTTTGTTACAAATTTTATATAAATTAATTACGTAGCAGAGTGAGCGCTGTTCAGCACTTTGTTTGAGTTATCTTGATAAATAGAAAAATGAAAAAAACAGAAACAAGCGTTATTCCATACGTTCGAGAACTCACATTACACTAGCATCGTCGTAGTCAGTTTAGGTTGATGCGTAGCGCTTCAAACTGATCGTAGCTCACAGCCTCTCGTAGCACTTTCGTAGCTTGTACTTGTCTCTGCTACAGCGTAGCGGGGCGTGGAATATTCCATGCAGCGGTGAGGAAGCGAAATGGCTCTTGATGTTATTACTTGTCTCTTTTTCGCGCCGCTTGTATTGTCCGCGAACTGTCAAACGTCTGGTAATTTTCTGAATAATTTTGAGTAATTTGAACTTTAAATCCGGATTATTTGCTTGTGTTAACTGGAGAGACACGTCCACTCACGACGGCGACCCGAAGAAAGAGGAGGATATCAAGTGCAAAGATTCAAATTAATCCTACATTTCAGCATCAACTATTAAGCGTACACAAATACCATAATAATGAAAAAATAAATGAATCTGAATCTCTGAATCTATTTATGTTTCATGAAATATGTGTTAGAAAGAATTAAATGATTTTTATCTCATCTCATCTATATATTTTAATAATGAAAGCTTCGTATTACTACACAGCAGGACACAAATCTATCCATGATTATCACCAACGATGACCTGCCCGCGCATTAAGAATGGCGTGAATAGACTACTTCAGAAACGAGTCACTTGCAATCCGCCAGGTGTCTCAAAGGACCTGAGAATGAAATTTTAAATGGCTTTTTGCCGGCAGACCACAAACTTCGCTTTATGAATAGCTGCTTCCATTCAGAAAGTTACGAGTAGTTTCGGCACTTATCGCCTTGAAATTGTAAAGTGTCCAAAAACAAAGGAGATAATTTGGATCCTTTACATCCTTCCGCGTATTTGAACTGGAGTATACTCTCGGTAGTGGATTATGACTTACTGCAGCTGTGTCTGTGGAGGAGACCCGTGCCCAGCAGTGTCTATGGGTTGCACCTAGCTAGAAGTTAGCTATATATGGAAGCTATATGGTTTTAATTAGAGTTCGCTTGGGGCAGTACTACCTTCTGGTGTATGATACTTATTAAGTAACATTTCTGCCGTTTTAAACGTGGAGCATATTTAAAGATTCTCGAACTGGCCACTTGTAATAAAAAGTTAAAGAAAACAATTACATTATTCCAAATGGAAGTCTTTGGGAACATGTTACTTAAAATTTTGCCACTGTCATTTGTTTTTTCATAGTGGCGTTCTTTAGAAAATTGTAACAATGAATTTAATTCTAAATTTAATGAAAATTTTCACTTAATGATTTTTTTACGATTATCGCCGTGTCTATGTGGGCAAGATTATGTCAGTCAGTGCCGTGATTATGTCAGCAAGTTAGTTTCCAGAGACATTAATTAACGCTAATGCATTTGGTGATTCTACACGCTTGTTTGTTATCTTATATCTTTTGGATTTATTTAACTTCAGGACTGTATATTTTTTAATTTTACTAAAAGTTCGAAGGGGTTAACTCTCGTGAATCGTGTATAGGTTATGGCTGCAACCTTAACGTTCCACTGTAGGGTACGAGGTATATTTAACTCTGTGGGAAAGAGTCTCTTCTCACATCTAAAACACCTGGAGTGTACTCCGCACGCTGCTTCAGTGCGGATTGGCTGAGTACTGGTCAACTCGTATGTCAGAAGTTTTTAGACCGTCCGAAGGACATGACTTAAAGGAGCGTTAAGCGTTTGTTTTAGTAAGATGAAAACAGTCGCTTAACGCACCTTCTGAAGATGGAAATTACTTGCAAGTACCACTAGCCGGCTTAAACCGGTTCAGCTCAACACTATCTATCGGTTCAAAATGCCTGCGCCGCGTGTATATTAAGCGCTTTGTACAGTATTTCCTATCTAAATTAAATTCCAATCATCAAGTGTATCAATGTACTACTAATAATGTCTCAGAACTGCGAGTATCGTATTATTCTGCGAATTAAACTCCATTAGCGCGTGAATCTATCGGTTATCGGGTGACAAAGATATTTGCTGCTTTGCAAGATGAGTTGTTTGCTATGTCAGTCTGTACAGTAAAAGGCTTGTGGATGGATGATTTTCAAATTAAGAATACGTTTGAATAAGGACAATTCATTACTGATTTTTAATTTAAGACGTCATGAACCGCTCACAGTCCCAACGTACGATCGTTCGTGATCGTCTGCGTTAAGCAAAGTCTCCGAATTCGGTCGTATAAATTTCGCAGGAATGAAAAGAAATGAATACTATTTTACATGTAGGTACACCACAAAAATACAGTGAATAACAATTTATAAAAAAGCGACTTAACGATTTCATTAGATTCACTTATTTATTCATCGAGTGGATGAAGTCATCTATGAGCAATTTTAGGTAATTGACTTATGATCAATTATTATTAAATAATCAGGCAAGGTATAGAGAAAAATAACATTGGACAAATTGACAATGGCAAATATAATTAAAATTATGTTTATGTCATTCTTCCAGTAAAACTTAGAATTTTCCCGGCCCAGAGTTTGCTCTGATGGCTTCTCTTTATCCCTGTAAACTCATGTTCAGACAACGTTGGCGTTTGAAGGAAAAACTCCAACTTATTTTAAATTCAACGGCGAATATGGAAGTTAATTTTGTTGAATACAAAATTGCTGTTAATATCTCTCTGCAAACTCCACTCTTTTGTTTTATTGTGTCCGGCTTACATTATTCCATTAGCATTGCAGTACAGCGATCGATGGAATGCTGTAATGATGTAAATCGGCATTGGAATTTACCCATTCTAAAGAGCACCCTATTCTAGTGAGCTCACCCATTGCAGTGCCACTGGAATAGTGTAAACGACCATTCTATACTGAATTAAAGGCTCAACGTGATATGCTCAACGTGATTAAGTAAATTCCTATCGTAATTTTTACTTATAGATCAGGAATTTAGAATGTAAAAAAAATATACAGTGATTTATTTTCCCGGACAGGCTCAGAATTTATTTTTAAAATCACTCCAACACCCACGATGGATACCACCGAGGACAAATGTGGCGCACTACATTGAGGTCGCACAAAATATCACTATCCTATAACGAAACTGCTTACTTATCGAACAAGTACCGTGTGAAAATTCCCAAGACAGCTCGCCGCTACATCGTAAACATCCTTTAAACCCGCCCATACCGAGCGAATCCACAACAAATAATCCCTAAGCGCGACCGCATATATCTCTGTCAGACATACGAAAAATAAGCGGGACAGTTCGATATTAGTGATACGGGAAAAGCGATTCGCTGGGGCTGTACTATGAAGTTCGAATGCACGAAACAAACGATTTACGCACCGCTACCACACCGACAAATCAGTCTATTAGTCAAATGCAATTATGATTTGCCGCTGTTGACGTGACATTCATATTCAGCTATGTTCTGCATAGAAATAATAAAAGCGGCTTTAACTTGGCATTGATCATCTAGTAGTCAAAATTCGACTGGTTTTTCTAGAACTAGAGAAATATAATAGCTAATTTTGGTTTCTCATCATCTGTTTATCAAATCACGTCGATCTATCGTTCCGGTGAGACGCAGAAGAAGGACGAATAGACACATTAGGACATAGGCTAGGATTTTGTAAATGTTTTATTCATAAAACCGACGACCTTTGAACCGACATTGGAACTGTCTATAAAGACAGGCTCTTAACTTAGTAGTAGGTAATTGTAAAATTAATCTTAAGGTAGGTAGGTAGGTCAGGCATGTATTTTTGTCCAATATGAGAGTTGATTGTTTTTCAGTGACACATATTTATTTTAACTTTTAAAAATTATTTGATTTTCATATTTGATAAAAATGGTTGACGGAAATAATAAAATAATCCTATAGGTAGATATATAATTTAACGTGAGAGCGTTTATAAGTAAATAAATGATTAGCTAATTATATCAATCAACCAGTCAGGTAGGTGACTATGTAAGTCACCTACCTGTACATCTTATCTTTTAGTTTTTGTGTGAAAGCATTACAAACAAATGTTTCCTCTTTATAATATTAGTATAGAGTAGTTCGAGGGGCAACCCCTACTCGTCGTGCCCGACACGTTTTATTTATTTCACTTTGTCATGCAGTGCGCGGCAATTTTCTGTATTTCTATACAGTACCGAACGCATTTACTGAGCAAACCAAATGCGCGATTTAGGTCGGGAACTCAGATTCCAGCCCTCTGTGTCGTCGACGCCGCCGCCGGGTGAAATGGCGCGAAATAGGTCTCTAAGCGCATGTTTACTAACGCGGTTTGTTGAGTTGGTATTCGGACATCAACGGTTTGTTCAGTTAGTGCAGGGTTTTTATATCGAATTCAAGTGCTATTGATGACGATATTTTAGCTCTGAACGCTCAATCAAAGGATTGTAGATGAGGAGTATTCTGTAGGTACCTCCCAGTCTTTATAAAGGTACCTATGACAAATATAGAAAGTGAACTATTTTAAAAATAATTTCATTGATTTGTAATTAAGTACATAGCTTAATACAAAGTGATAACCCATAGGCGTCCCACTGTTGGGCACGGACCTCTCCCACAGACATAGCAATGTAAAGTTGGAAGGAGGTAAAAAATCACAGGTAAGAATGATTGTGGTGGATAAAGAAAGATAGGATGGAAAGGTACCTGGTTCGATATACCCCGCGCCGAGATGGTGATTGACGCGTCGGAGCTCCGACCTTTCTTATCGTCCATGTGATGATTTTGCTAAACACTAAATCACGTATCACTTTAGATGCACTAATACGTGACAAACAAATAATGTTTTTGTTCCTTTGCACTTTATTCTGCGGCAAATCGACGGGAACACGGGAACCATCAGATTGAATGATGATTAATAGGATAAAATATGATTTATTTATTGAAAATGAACGCCCATTATAATCAATATCATATCTGGATGTTATTAATTAGTTTGATAATCAAGTGATATGATAGTTTTAGTGTTCTGTTAATCTGGTATTTTCACGTAATCTTCTATCTACAAACGACGCCCGATTGAGTCCACGTAACATTATATTTTTAACAAAAAATCATTACTTATCTACAGCACAAAGTTTTTCGATTCCAAGTGTTTAAGAGTTAATTGCGTTTATGCTAATGAGAGGAACGTAGTTAGCCGCGCTTTCGGTACGTTTATATTGTCTTAATGAATGCGTTGAAAAAATCTTGGAAGCCGGCATTTCTGGAATAATAAACCAGCAACATCCGTTGTTTACGCAGAGATTGGACACAGCATTGCTAATGGACGAATTCAATTATCTGTTAAATTAATGCGGTCTCTCCACTTACTTGGATGCACGGGATGTTTTAATATCCATACTTCCATACTAATGCGAAAGTAACTCTGTTTGTCTGTCTGTCTGTCTCGCTTTCAAGCCAAAACTACTGAACCGATTTAAATTAAATTTGGTACACAGATAGCTTAGAGCCTAATAAAGGATATAGGCTACTTTTTAATTGGAAAAAAATATGTTAAGAAGGGTTGAAAAGGGGTTGAAAGATTGTATGAAAGTATTTCACTTCAAACTTTGCTCAAGTCATCTTTGATGTTAGACTTCAAATCAATTTATTGCTATAAAACAGATAATATCGTACAGAAAAAACATGGTAAGCACGTCATTTGACACAGGACATACCTACCTAACCAATCAAGTAGTTTTTTCTGACGTGAGCTAGTCGCGTGTATCGCTGGTTTTCAGTCAGCTCCTTTACCCGAATGCGTTCAGAAAAATGTTAAGACTTTGATGTGTTTTCATGTAAAAAATTTGTATAGGCATAGTCGTATGCGGTGATAAAATTCTGTTGCCAATTTAATTTTCATTTACACGGTAAACATTTTGGAGCGGATTACACGCCATAACATGATGATTAATTTTAAAGTTTGGTTACACGTGATGTTTGTATAAGCCTGCGCCCTCAGCACGCGACCGATTAAATGCAGACATTTTTATGAATATCACATAGACACACACAAACCAACTTGCAGCACCACCCGTCTGCTGCTGCACATTACTACTACTACTACTAGCAAGACTCGGAAGAGTCTCGTTGAAAGTCTAGCCGAGATGCGTTGATACACTAAACAAGGTTATAGGTAACCTAAATACCTTCTCACCTGGAATACATTGAACATTGAACAACTGGCGAAATGATATTTCCTTGTGATTGTAGTGTTGTTGTGGTGGATTGTGGTTGATACCTATTACTTTTATAATATTGCTAATAGAGCGGAGCTGCTTTATAATCCATGATGTACCTACGTACTCAAACCACCCTAAGGTCTATGACAAAGTTTACGATTATTTTCACCATTGAATACAACCGGGACCGACGGCTTAACATACCCTCCGAAGCACTGTAGCATGATTTCATGATGTACCATGAAATTTTGCCACCAGCGGTTACCCATCCATAAACCGATTGCGGCGGTCGTTCCTTAACTGTGTCGATCACATTGAACCGACGCGAGCCATTGGGCTATGGACGCTACGTAGTCGTGAACTGGAAGTATCTGAGCAGGTCACACGCATAGTTGCCACTCGCGCTAATCGGTGGCGGTGTTTAAACTGAATTTGTTCCATGCCCTTACAAATTTCGGTCGGCGCGAGCCAACCGACCGTTAATCACCGATTTGGCCGCCGGCCAACGGCTATAATTGCCGGTTTCGATGAAAAACTTTAGCCAATTTATGGAGACTCCAACTTATTACTAGCTGAACTTCTTTCTATTCGATTCGTATTCGATTTTAAAGCGATTCCAAGTTTTTAAGCGAAGTGCGAATCGAATTCTTAGTGGAGTTCATTTTTACGTGTCGGCAAGTAATGATAAAAGAATGGATTAAGCTCTTCGAAAGTTTCGGATATCTACTGAGTATTGAGGAACTTAGTTTTAATCAGGACTCTAGATAACTAAAGAGATATTTTAGAGGACTGTGTCCAACAAGTTTAGTTGTAATTTATGAGCAGTCTTCTAGGCCTCTAAGCTTCCTCTTCTTCACTCTTCTTAAATCGTAATGAGCCATGGATGTATAAAGAGGTCGTTATCAAACCATAGGGATGTTAAAAGGCCATATTTGGATGTAGACGCCTTGTTTGCACCCTCTTAAGGGCTATTAAGTTGTATTAATTGCTCTGTAAGACGACGCTCCCCTCGTCACCACCATCTCATTATGTCGGTTTTATTGATGACTTGTATTCACTCTACGAAGCTTTTTTTAACAGCTTCTTCATCATGCTCAAACTTAGTAAACGAGCTTAAACTTAGTAGCTCCACTTACCTGTGACCGATATACAAAATCTAAAAATGTTTCAATAATTTTAGAACAAATGATATCATTAGTCATTTTAGCATATTCGCTGAATTATATTAATGGCTCCGATAATATTATCAAAGGCGGCTTATCGGGAAATCCCAAATACAATGTTCATTTGTGTAGTATTTAATTATCTAGCGCGATCTCTAATTAAAGCTTCACTCGCGACTCCGCCTGCGTTAAATCATTTTCCGTGCAAAACTTAACTAGTGCCTCTGCACAGGTTTCTTTTTTTTTGAAATATTTCCTCGAGCTTATTCAGCTCCGGACACTTCGACCATAACTGATTGTTTGTGCTCACAACTTATTCAATCTCTATCAAGCCCTACTGCTAGGAAAGCTAGTACTTTAGCGGTGGTGATGGATTTGATTTCATCCGGATGCAATTCGTGCGCTCCTAAATGAATGCTACTCAGGCGTCCGCACCGAAGAGCACAGCATTGTGCGATAAGGTGCTCTGGACTCTCTAGGCCCACCATGCAGTACCTGCAGAGGCCCTAGTAGGGCCCTATATGCCTTCTTAATTTGCAGAGGCCCGTGAGTGCCCTAGGTACCATTTTGATATTGGGTCTGCTGAGTTTTTGTAACTCTTCAAATAATTTCCTATCGTAGCCTCTAAATTGAGGCCTGAATCCAACTGTGGAACAAAGAAAGGACCACAAGGGTTGTGGAGAAGTTTGTCAGAAATGTGACTATAAACTCGCTTAGTTTTTGTGTTCTAGCAACTTAGAAGATTCTTTCATTTGGTTTGTGTATGTTTTCGTATCGTGTCGTTGGCTACGGCAGCCAGTCCTTAGAGGCGACTCAATCACTTGTAATCTCGGAAAAGACGACGCTGTTTGTGACGCAACTTTGTAAAGTCTGAAAGGTACCGGTGCATTCTATTGGAGGCTCCGAAATCCGAATCCTCTCAAGCGCCGTAGCAGACGACCGAGTTATAATCGATTTATGAGTCTATTATATTTGATAAAAAATCTCACTTACCATGGCGTCACTCTCACGGTTTGAGCGATGGATAGTGATTACGTGCATATTTAATAGATAATTATGTTGTGTACTGTTGAATGCTAGAGTATTAAGGTTATTGTCTATGTCTGTTCTATTTCAATTCTGTGTTAAAATCAAAACTTAAGTGCAAAAACTTGTTCTTCGTGAAATTGCGAGCAGTAAATCTCTTGCCACTCGTTCCACTATTCCGACGAACTTGTCCGAAACAGACTTGAGATTGCTTTCCTAGCTGAACCTTATTATGAGTGGAAACAATTCCTTCTGTTATTATGAAGGCCGGGTAGGTACCTATCGTGAAAAATGACGGGCCGTTACCATGGGCAACAGCTCGCAGCAGAATTAAATGTAAGTAAAATGAATGAGTTCCAGCGGTGCTTCTCGTAAAGTAGAAACAAATAAATGGTTCTTCTTTGACTGATGTTTGCAGCGTTAGGTATTGTTCTTTAGAAATACTTGGCTTTGTTTCGTATTAAAACGCGGAAAAGTAATGCGAATTCAACCTGACATGAAGATTTAATTATATATTTTTTTGAGTTGATAACTTATTCATTATGAAATTCTGCGAAATATTAGGAAATTATTATTTATATTATAAGTATTCCGATAAAATGACAGACATAGATTGAGTTGTAGCGCCGTAGGATCTACTTATTGGTAAGTAAGTTTTGGGTGAAAGGAACTCTTACTATTATAACCTGATACGAGTATCTTAATACATGTCATGGATCCGAATAATTTTTTTTATATTCATTACCTTGAAACCATCATTGACTCTGAGTGCGAACCACTTTTCAGCTTAAATTGCACACGTTTGTGTTATTCCAGCCCTGGTTCAGGAGACATTCTTATTGAGAATAAGATATTATTTTATCAGCGATTCAGAGATCAAATCTCCGGTGAATGATACTAAAGGTTGAATCAAAACGCTTTGGAAAGAATTAACGATCCACCTGACTGAGCCATCACTAGCTGCAATTCAAATAACAATCGAAAATAAATTCAAACAATCCGAAGTTAAACAAATTCCCCGAAATCCCAGGGATGCAGTGGAAACTGGAAACTGCCTGTAATTTTCCAATTACTGACAATTTTGAGCACAACTATTTGGTACAGTAGGTAGTCAATTTTGATCGGAGTAAAAATCTATTTTTATTCAAAAATACAGTCCAGTCTCAATTTCACTTGGTGATATGTGTAAAATGATACACCCGAATGTGCATTACGGGATGGAACAAAAATGTCTACAAATATTCGTTTCGCCGGGGCTCGACTAATAAATTGGTGAAGATGCGGCACATCATGAGCGATTTGAATGTACCTACTGAACTAAATATTATTGAGGCGCTTTGGATCTGCGGTTATTATTATATATATTATACTTATAGTAGATATAGTAGAACAATGGGAAACTCCTTATGCCTTATTATGTTTAATGTAAATATTAATAAAATTATTATTTTCTATTAAAAATATAAAACAATTTAAAAAGCTTCTCGATAAGATTTTCTACTTTTTTAAAAACGCAACAAAAATAGATGATTACAAAAATTTCACTTTCGACGCCAAAAATACTCACCATTCGACATTATTACGAGTATAATACTAATATCAATCATAATAATAATTTATCAAACGTGTTTTAAACACGTAACATTTATAAAAAAATTGTTATCAAAAACGCTCACTAATCAATACTCGCTCATATTTCACCGCAGCTTTACCGCCAGACGCCATTTGCAAATTGTCGAAATGTGGAGCGTTTTATGAGGCGTTCTTTTCCCACATTTTTGGGAATTATCCGGTAATGGAATATAGCCGCGGCGTAATGCAGACCTTTGAATGGATTGCTTATTAAATAGATTACCGGTTGATGGATTTCACGTTTTACTATTATTATTATTTAAACATTGAGCCTCCACCAATCCGCATTGGAGCAGCGTGGTGGAGTATGCTCTAGACCTCCCGCAGCTGCGTCTGTGGGGGAGACCCGTGCCCAGCAGTGGGACGTCTATGGGTCGAGCGAGCGAGCGAAACATTAAGATCTTTTCAATGGGTTTAAGTGGATCTAGTGAAAAATTTAATTTACGCTGCCTCGTTGGTCTAGTGGTCGCAAGCGCGATTGCTAAGCTGGAGGTCCTGGACTCGATCCCCGGGTCGGGCAACAACTATTGGGTTTCGATCTTGAAATGCCCTGTAACTCGGAGTCTGGATTTGTGCCAGGTGTATGGCAATATGCTCACCACCTATTACATGGGAACTAAACATAACTGGTGAAATGTGAGTACACTACACACCTTTGCCTATCCCTTCTGGGAAATAAAAGCGTGATATTATATTTTTAATACGAGGCCTACAGATTCTCAGTTTTCTCGGTAACGCTACTTTTTACCGGGAAAATAACATAATATTCATCACTCATGTCGAACTTATGCCACAAATATATAACCAAACTAATTCGAGGCTTTCAAGTGGGCGAATCACGTCCAAAGAAAATAAAAACTATCCCGCTTTTTATTTGGCACCCACCACCGCAACCCTTTCTTTGTCCCACTATTAGATTCGGGTCACCTCTAACACCTACTACCCTGTACAAGATAGCTTGATCTTTTTGACAGACTGGCCAGTGATGGGAAACAGAAAATATCTAGTAGTCCAAAAAATAACGTTTTAAAATACTTGCAGCTGTGACGAGATGGTGTGGGTGTATTATGAGTGAAATCCTTTATTGCACTAGACATATAAATGGCTTAAATGGCCAGTCGATGGAATGCGTAATTAAAATTATAATTCAACTTTTTTTTTACCTTATTTTTCTAAAAAGAGTTATACCACCTAAGGAGACCCCAATTACTAGCCAAAGAAACCCCAACCAAAAGGACCCCCGTTCGTTACAATAACTTAACAATCATCTTTAATAATGATTTTTTGTAATCGATATTTGTAACGGTTACTGCCTGTTATTCGTGTCCCATCCGTCCGACCGATGTAACATTGTACAAACGTCTATTATTTTCAGTGTTCCTATTAAAATTTTACTTTGACGCAATAAAAAGTCTTAAAATTTTCGGATAACGCTTGAATCTTAAGGGTCTTTTGTGTTATATGTATTTTTTTAATATTTTTACAATTTTTAAAAACTTTAAATTAAGAAAATAATATGGTCGTCATTGCAAAGTTATGTCGATCACAAAAATTTACATCTGTCAAAAAGATCAAGCTATCTTGTACAGGGTATAACCTACTAACGAACTACCTACTAACGAACAACTTCTAACGAACTGACCAACTAATGTTCCAATTAACTTTCTCAACTAATTGGACTAACCATCCCAGTCCTTATTTGAGTCTTATTCAAAGCCAGTCACAGCTGTCATGGGCGGCAGCGGATGGGTGGTGCTGCAAGCTCGTTTGCTATCTTGTATCCATAAAAAAAAAAGATGATGAGTCCACCACGCTGACCAAGTAAAAATCGGCAGACTTCACATACCTCCGAGAACATTATGGAGAATTCTCAGGCACGTAGTTTTCTTCACGATGTTTATCCTTCACCGTTATAGCGTGATTTCATAAATCGAACATAACTTAGAAAAGTAATTAGTACGCGCCGCTTGTATTTGAACCAGAACCCCTTAAGCGTTCGATAACCACCGGGCTGCTAAATCAAATCATACAAACGAAAACTCCAAGCGATCGGCAATAAAACGGCTTGTTCCACTTGTACCTTTTGTCGTTGACTCGGAATTAGGTGAAGTGGAATTTTTCGTCAATGCCCTGAGGACGGCGACGGATGCCCATTTCCACCAGTTATTCCAAAGGCAGCCAGTTGCTTTTACAAAAGAAAATTAATTTAAAATTGTTCTAGCGAGGATTTTTAAGAGAAAAATCATGTTAGAATCGAAAATTCTGATTGGTTTTTTGGAGATTGCCGTCAACCATAATTATATTTTTAGTAGGTACAAAAACTTTCTTGTCGAAGGCTCAATGGTCGGTCTTTGGTCCTAACTGACTAGTTCTGGGTTGGATCCTGAACTGCATGCTATACATTTTATCTGTGTAATTCTACCACCAGCCCATAGCCCAATGGCTCGCGTCGATTCAATGTGATCGAAAGAGTTAAGGAGTGCGGATTGGCAGACTTCACATACCTTCGAGAACGTTATGATGAACTCTCAGGCAAGCAGGTTTCCTCACGATGTGTCCTTCACCGTTATAGCAAGTGACATTTAATTTCCTAAATCGCACATAACTTAGAAAAGTCATTGGTGCGTGCCACTGGGGTTTGAACCCGGACCGCTCGAGTGAGAAGCGAGTTCGATAGCCACTGGGCTGTCACCGCTTAATCAATAATATCAAATAATAATGCCAGTTATTTTGGACATGTGCCAGTTACCGGCCAGTTACGGCCGCTGGACACAAAAGGAACGCACCAGCTAGCCCACGTTGATATTAAACATTCATGGAATACCGGATTTTATTCGTCCGTTAAAAGTTAAACAGAATTAAATCCCGAAATAGGCGACGTCCGTATTTTATCGCGCATAAACTGAAGATACGCCCGGCCTCGCGACACAACGCCAGAATAATACAGTAACCGTATATTCAAAATACATTTATATCGCTGTCCGATATTCAAATGAATGTCAAACTGTGAAATTTTTCAGTTGAGCATAGCAGTTGAAGTGATAGGGGAAAGGTCTTAAATCCAGGCAAGGTTTTCTCCCGATGTTTTATTCAGCTTTACATGAGGTCATATTTTTTTATTTATTTATTTTAATTGAACAACAACAAGTACAGGGTATAAATGGTTAGCTTGATGCATAAAGCATTCTCTACCAGACACAGGCACAGGCTGAGTGTGTCCATTTTTCTTTCCCCATTGCTGCAGCTCTAAGTCACGCTTTTATTTTAGTAATTTTTAATATTTTTTTTTCCTTCCTCTTCTTAGCAGTACCTACTCTATTGTGAATTTTTTTTTATTTGGTAATTATACAAACTGAATTTCTAGAAACCATCGTGTACAACAGTTTTAGGTTACCCAAATTCTTCAGACTGTAATGTCAAGTATGTTAGTGCAACATAAAAGGATAGGAAGAAAATACATAATTTTCTATTCTATTCTATTCTACTAGAATAGAATAGAATAGAATCTACTAGAATAGAATAGAATAGAAATAATTTTATTTGTAACAAACAAGCAGCTGTAGGAATTAACATCTTCTGGTCTTATTAACATTATTTTTAATCTTACTTATACACCAACAAACAAACATTATGTCTTATTAAATTAAAAAATACACTGCACCGCCTGTCACAAAAAGGCAACAACTCAGCATTAAGCTGCAGCTTTGCAACTGCAGCGCTGATTTTCAGTGATGCCCTTGGAGACGGTATTCGGATGATGGGAAGAATCTCCAATGATTACTAGCTAGCAATTTTTATCTTTCCGTGACGCGAAATTAACATTTATATATCCAATTAAAGGAAATAGTCCTGTAATATTTATACATTAACAGTTAAATAACTTACTTTATACCTTGGATAACACAAAATTTTACAAAAAATAAATAAAATATAATAATAATTTAATTCTAAGCATAATGATTATATGGGTAAGAAATATAACCTAAAATGAAACGTAGCATACGAACTGAAGGAATAACATGTGATATGTGAAAGTATTTTATATTTTATGTACCTACTTATACTGAGGAATTTCACCTAATTTATAACCTATCCAATCATTTTTCTCTAGATGTACTTATTTATATGTATAATTATGTTCTCTTCATTTAATATACTATGTTTACATATGCAATGTAAAAAACTAGGGACTACCACAACCACATTGAAAGTAAAAGGAAAACTAATAATAATGGAATAATAAAATATGTAATGTTTACAATGGAGTTATAGTTATAGGAAACTGACAATTGTAAGGGTTATTTAGGATAATCTTAAAAACTAAAAAAAAAAAAATACATAACATTATTTATGAACTCGTACCTACTTTAAAAACTATAATTAAGTGAATATAACCCATGGTATGTGCTCAAATTAGGTACAGGTTAGCACCTATAATAGTATGTAGTTTAGTACAGTTTTATTAAACGAATATAAACTTATATGGTAATCGTCTGCAGATCTACTTCACATCGTACTCTGTGTGCTGTCGAACCGGGCTTGAACCGCACATATATTTTTCCATTTCGAACCCAGGTGTATGACCAGCCATTTAATTTACAACGTTCATGTGCCATTTTAAATAACTTGTAGTTAGTTGGGGTCAATCTCTCGTTAATATAAAAGCGGCACCGTCCAGTATTAGTATCTGTAGCACACGAGCCGGAGGCGCGAGGGGCGCGGGCGGCGCGCAGCAGCCGGTCTCTCACGTCGCGCCGCACGAGGCGCACGGCCAGCGGCCGCGGCCGGGGTTTGCCGCCGCCGTCGCCGTCGTCGGTGCGCCGCGCGCCGATCCGCTCGACACTGACTACGTCTTGCTCCTGGAGTACCACTCCGATCTCATTACTCAGCGAGGATAGAAGCTGCATCGTATTTTCATTAAATTCCTCTTCTACGCCTATGATTACGACGTCGTTTTGTAACAGAGCTTGCTCGTTTGCATTTGTAGTGTATGTGATATATATATATAATCTGTTAAACATGACGTTGTCTCGAGCACACGGGAGTGAGGTAAACAGTCACGTATTAGCCACGGGCGAGAACGGACGTTTACTGCGCACTGGTGTGGTAACGAGCCAATTAATGTACCCTTTATGACAAGGGTGACACGGAGCACTACATATGGCGACGAGAATAAAAGGTTAGTGGTAAATTAAAAATATTAAAAATATTTTTTCGAAATACGGAGAGAGGAAGGTTGAATAAGTATGTAGGTACATAAATAAAATTGGATGGTCTAAGAACTTTATGCATTGGATGTTTATTACTTTATGATTGATTGTTAAATTACTGATGGATCAACATAAAATAAATATACATACCTCTGTCCATAAGGATGCCGATTACCTAATCATCGTGTCGCGGCATTGCTATGCGGTAGGCAGGTATCGCGGCAGATTATTGTAAACAAATTATTACAGTTTTTATTATTCATAAAATTGAGTTCGAATTCCTAGTTGTTCTAGTCAGTACTTCAAATGTATCGCGACGAACAATATACACTTCGCCTCATTTGAAGTGGGACATTGTGCGCGCTCATTACAAAAAAAAAATAGGCTACTCTTACAAACTCATGTATGATTCGCGTCCTACTCTTCACTATAACGCATCGCACTCAGTGAACACTTAGAATTATGTATCGTGTAGGTATGTAAGTTACATATCGGCGGCAGGGTGAAATTAGGTGGTCGAGACGTTAAGTTCTATAAACTATTTAATTTTCTTCAATAGAAAATTACATTTTAACTTATTACTAAACTAAATCTAGAGTGGTGAGAGACCCGTCCAATGTTAGGCACGGAATGTCTTGTTCGTGGGACCGCTACGCGACCAATCGAATTGTCCGTACGTAACATGTATGTAACCGCCATTGTTTTCCAATACATTACAACTACTTACCGTAAACTGTGTGGTGGTTTTATATTGTTTTGAGTAATATTATACCGGAACAACAGCGGCAACACTAGTTATGCTATTATTTATTCGAGGCTATGACTTTAGTAATCAATAATTTTAATGAATTACAACTAAAGTTGGTAATTTAATAAGCCATAACGGTACTAAGTATTGACCTAGATAGGTTGATTTCTTGTATTTATTTATTTATTAGAGTTAAGGCATCCTAACAACATTTCACAGATTATTATACGAATTACATTAAATGGTGTTGTTGTAATAATAATAGTCTTGGTAGTTGTAATAATAATAATTTGATAGTAATTTGATAGTGGCCGACGGGTTGCCAAATTGTAATAATATGAATTTTAATAGAGATGGTTTAATAAAAGCCAAGTTGTAATAATAAATATATTTAATATTTAATAGAAGCAGAGCTTTTATAATAATAAAGTATTTGATTTAGTTAGAAACACAAGGAAGTTTACAGTGTCTGTACCTTTAAGGCACAAAACAACAGCTTGATCATATTCATATTATTAGTATAACAAGGTATAGGGATCGTATGGTGGTTTGGTCATCGGTGTATCTGGTACCTATCTTAACTACTAAGCTTATGTATTTTATATTGATTTCCGCCGGAGTTCACGGTAGGGTGTTCACGCACCAGCCCTGGCCAATACCTCAATGACTCAGGGGTAGGGTGGTGGACACAGGTAAGTTAAATTCAAGTTAAATGTAAGTTAACTGGAAGTTAAAGGTAAGTTGAACGTGAGTTGAATGCCGTACGGTCACGAAGGGTTGTACACACACCGGTCCTGGTCAATACCTCAATGACTCAGGGGTAAGGAGGTGGACAAGGTAAAGGCATTTACTGTGTATAACGTTTTACAATGGCCAATGGTATCAATTTATCAATATTTCAGGGCTTAAACTTGCCGGACTCAAATAAGTATAAATTCACAAAAATCACCAAAATTAAGATTAAATATGCTATAATTTATATACTGTTCTGTAGCTAACCATGAGGGCCAGCTTTTAAAATACCTAATGGGTGTGAAAAGTCATTACTTTTAGATTTATGGCTCACTGTTGGCAGATGGAACACACAACCTAACTATATGGAATTTGCACTACAATATTATTAATTTTGTATATTAACTTGGCAATCTACACTCCTGAAGGGCTTATAATAAGTCTACATACCTTATTCAGGGGCAAATAGAAGCAATGACCTGTCAAAGGTCACGGGTAGAAGCACGTGTCGCCGGCTCTGAAAAGTGATAAAAAGTTATGAAACCACAATAATTCCGACAAATACGATGATGTACTATCGTCGTAGATCGATTTTAATACTTACGGCTGGTGGAAAACGCTTCTAACTTGGATTCTAAGAGAATGACGACATCACCGGCCGGCGTCCGCGCAATATCCGATTTTCCTGAAATTACCATAAAATTATGGAAACGAATACTAAACAACGATAGTAAAAGACCTCAAAGTGAAAACCAATAGGTTTCGAACAAGAAATACTTACAAATTTACGAGGTTTATCCGAGCTTAATGATTCAGTCGTCCGCCCGAACTCAGAATGAATCGGACAATTTTTGACGTTTGACAACAGAGAAAATTGAACGCACCAATGATTAGTAGGAGAGGACATTCGCCGAACATGACGTATTTAATCCGATGGATATGCCATACGGAACTTGTAAAATAGAGATACTAAAATTTTAAAGTGTTACATTGTGTGCCAGAGTGAAAATGTCACTTACAAGGAAGCACAACTTACACAGAGAACATGCATATTATATTATAAAAATAAAAAAATAAAATAGCCCTTTATTTCCATGAAAAATAATACAAGCACAATAATTACAATTTTCGTTACACAAATTTCACAAATACTTTTAATTTCAAAAATAAAATTTTATTTATATTTATTTACCTAGTTATAATAAAAATTTAAAATTTCACAAATACCTATGAATTTCAAAAAGAGTAGGTAGGCTCTTTGTTGTATTACCTGTGTTGTATTTCATTCCAATACATAATAAAAATACGCTTTATAAATAGATTGAATTTACAGCATTTTTTATGTAAGTTACTACAAAAAACTCGTTGCCTTTGGCCAAGGCATATTATATTAAGTTATATTATTATTATATAAGTTTCAAGTAGACAAGATGATATAGGCTCTTATTTCAGTGATAACAAAATCATAAATAAATAAATTGTATCATAAACTCATAACCAGGTACTTACACCTACCTGAAGGATTGTTCTTAAAGGGATAAAACGTATAGATTTTAATCTGTACTGTGTGAAATGGATTGCCTACCTGAAGGATTGCTCATATGGGTGTAAAACGAAAAGATTTTAATCTGTATTGTGGACATGTGTGACATGTAACATGGATACAGATACTCTTCGGGGATCATCGAGATGAAGGGTACCTACATATCCTATGTTTCTATTAATTAATTCGACTGCAAACATTTGTTGCTAATATGAAGCAATTCATCAATTCTATTCATCCTTTAAGTAATATATCTGAGACTACGCTGCGCGGGGCCACCCACACCGCTTTATTTTATAAATGCATTATTTTCCTTAGACGGACATTTTAAATTCGTTATTGGTATGTTTTGAATGGAATTTCCGATTTTAACAATTTGTATTTTACAGGTATTGAAACGGTCTTTAATAAAATATCATTTAATGCGATAAGGACTGATACAGAGGTATGAATAATGTGGTTTGATTATATTGAGCAAATTATATCAACTTTTAAAATGTAAAAAAGTTGTTATAGTGGCATAACTACAGTAGTTGGATATATGGTATCGCGACACTTTTGTAAATAATGAGGTGTCTGCAAAGTCGTAGTACATTATTTAATTTTTATTCTATCATCAATAGTTTTCGCAGATAGCAAGAATATGTTAGGTAGTACGAACCTATAAATCGTGCGTGATCGTGTGTTAGGTAGTACGAACCTACATGAATTGTGAATCGTGCGTGATCGTGTGTAACTGGTAGTACGAACCTACATGAAATTGTAAATCGTGCGTGATCGTGTGTTAGGTAGTACGAACCTATAAATCGTGCGTGATCGTGTGTTAGGTAGTACGAACCTACATGAATTGTAAATCGTGCGTGATCGTGTGTTAGGTAGTACGAACCTATAAATCGTGCGTGATCGTGTGTTAGGTAGTACGAACCTACATTAATTGTGAATCGTGCGTGATCGTGTGTAACTGGTAGTACGAACCTACATGAAATTGTAAATCGTGCGTGATCGTGTGTTAGGTAGTACGAACCTATAAATCGTGCGTGATCGTGTGTTAGGTAGTACGAACCTATAAATCGTGCGTGATCGTGTGTTAGGTAGTACGAACCTATAAATCGTGCGTGATCGTGTGTTAGGTAGTACGAACCTACATTAATTGTGAATCGTGCGTGATCGTGTGTAACTGGTAGTACGAACCTACATGAAATTGTAAATCGTGCGTGATCGTGTGTTAGGTAGTACGAACCTATAAATCGTGCGTGATCGTGTGTTAGGTAGTACGAACCTACATGAATTGTGAATCGTGCGTGATCGTGTGTAACTGGTAGTACGAACCTACATGAAATTGTAAATCGTGCGTGATCGTGTGTTTAGGTAGTGCGAACCTACATGAAATTGAAAATCGTACGTGATCGTGTGTTTAGGTAGTGCGAACCTACATGAAATTGAAAATCGTACGTGATCGTGTGTTAGGTAGTACGAACCTATAAATCGTGCGTGATCGTGTGTTAGGTAGTACGAACCTACATTAATTGTGAATCGTGCGTGATCGTGTGTAACTGGTAGTACGAACCTACATGAAATTGTGAATCGTGCGTGATCGTGTGTAACTGGTAGTACGAACCTACATGAAATTGTAAATCGTGCGTGATCGTGTGTTTAGGTAGTGCGAACCTACATGAAATTGAAAATCGTACGTGATCGTGTGTTTAGGTAGTGCGAACCTACATGAAATTGAAAATCGTACGTGATCGTGTGTTTAGGTAGTGCGAACCTACATGAAATTGAAAATCGTACGTGATCGTGTGTTTAGGTAGTGCGAACCTACATGAAATTGAAAATCGTACGTGATCGTGTGTTTAGGTAGTGCGAACCTACATGAAATTGAAAATCGTACATGATCGTGTGTTCAGGTAGTGCGAACCTACATGAAATTGTAAATCGTATGTGATCATGTGTTTAGGTAGTGCGAACCTACATGAAATTGTAAATCGTACGTGATTGCGTATTAGGCAGTAAATGCATTATGATACTAGTTGACTGTATGTAGATGTGGGGATGAATTAATAATATACTGTAAACTTGTAGTTACCAAGATTTACTTCAGTTCTAGGTCGCCCCATATCTACCTACCACGAAAATTACAAACTTATTGCCAGCTCCGGAAAAGCTGGATTTCGAAGGAGACAACGCTACTATACCATGCTGGCGCCGCGTACGTACTCTTAAGCCTAGATCGGATATAGCACTTGTAATGGGAATACCCGTGTCTGCACAAGATGCATCGTCGGACGGGCGCATTTGATGCGTCGTGTTACAGGTGCGCTAGGCGGTCGCGGTGCTACGGTGACAGCTGCAACAGCCAGTGGTTACAAATGATTGGATAATGCCTACCTACTAAAGAAAAGTGGTGTAACCAATGCTCCTGAAGAAGTCCAAGGTGCAGCCGAGGACGGTGCACGATCGACCCTCACTAAGCGGTCAACTACCCGACCGTGCCTATAAAAAGCCAAACGCGGCCAACGAAGGGTATGGTTGCTCAGCCGTCGAAGGGTAAGGTTGTCGGTACCTATGCTATGTGTCGGAAACTACGCTGCTTTGCTGTAAGTACGTTCCATATTTTAAGTAGCACAATTTGATGCTACAATTAAAGGTAGTCCCTCACTCTTACCACTTTGTGGTATGCAAATGTCATAGTAGGTAAATTAATGGGTCACTTAGATTATGCTGTCAAAAAAAAAAAAAAAAACAACAAGTTTTGTATAGGTTCGGATATCTTATTATAAATTCTAATACACATTCCGTAGGCATTGCTTTGGAGGCCTGCATTTTGGGAAAGGCCTATGTCCGTATCAATTAATGTGATATTTTTCTTTACTCAATACCTTTTTGTGACTTATGTATTGGGATAGGGCCATTGTAATGGTGATAGAAAACGGCACGCCGAGTATCCAACACTTTTTGAAGGATGGATGTAGTAGTAAGGAATGTACTTACTCGTCGTGAGATAGGTACCTAGCTCATTTATTTCTAGTTGTTTCATAAATCTACGAGATCTACATATGGATTTTTAGAGCGATACTTTATTAAATAAAAAAATAAATAAAAATCATGGACCCTAAACTGGGTACTGACCTGTGCTATGGGTGTCGGAGTCTCATATGCATGTATGGACATTTTAAAAACATGCTTGAATATATAGTATCGACATCCGGATGGTGTAACATGCCAGTTTACAAGATCGAATACAATCTTAGGCTTTGTGAAAACACAACTAGAAACCTAGTACTTCCTACTGACTGCAATTGCGACTATATAGTATATGATATCCGTTGATGACTAATCCGAAAAACAATACTCATTATATTACAAGAGGTAAATACGCCACCAACGCATCAAACGCGGCGCGTGTCGTGTTTATGTCTGACATGAAGCGACTTGCTGACGGTTGCTGGCTGGACTGTTACTAACGATCTGATCAACTGGTGTCCTTCATAGGTTTATAATACTTAATAGATTGGCAATGCGAAAGAAAAATAACATAGATACTCATATTATGTTAGAGCGAAAAAGATAAGCGAGACCATTGCGTACACGCTATCAGCCGGTATAAGCCCAACGTCAGTTGTAAACGAAACAAATTTTATTACTGAACGATTCGTGAGTGTCTATATTCATGGTTGAAGTTACCGGCTTGCTCACGTGTGGTTTGAGTCGAGAATGGTCCGACTGGTTTCGGTCTCTTGTGATGATCATCTTCAGGAGTGAACGTGCTCGCGGCGGGCACGGCGTTCACAAACAAATTTTGCTTATTTTTCTAAATCTTACGTTTGAAAGCGTACATTTGGTGTTAATTAGACAAATAATTATGGTTACGTATACAGTACCAGAAGGTAACTCATCTTAGAATGAAAATACATAGAAGTATGCATTTCATATGTAAGTAAGATTGAAATATTTAATTCTCCAATTGCAATGTTAGTGAACTTTGAAAAAAAAAAAAAAATTAATTTAATTAACAAATGGATGGGTGGTGCTGCGAGCTCGTTTGCTATCTTAATGTGGACTATGTTCTCGATTAATAAATTTATAATAAGGAAGGGATGTAGTGTATGTGATATATATATAATCTGTTAAACATGACGTTGTCTCGAGCACACGGGAGTGAGGTAAACAGTCACGTATTAGCCACGGGCGAGAACGGACGTTTACTGCGCACTGGTGTGGTAACGAGTCAATTAATGTACCCTTTATGACAAGGGTGACACGGAGCACTACAGCATTTATAATAGCATTATATAATACTAAACGCGCATTAAACTTAGGATTTGAATCCGCACCCTCTCGAACACTACTCATAACGAGATTCACTAAAATCATTTCGGTTTTCAATTAAATTCAACTACACTAGAGTCGCTGACACAAGGCCGGCTTGTTGTTCAGTCGGATTAGTTTGTTGTAAGTTCGCTCTGAGGGTGCTATTGAGTGCTCGAGAACTTTCGACAACAACATAATTTGTAACTGAACTCCCGCCAAGACTTAGTTTATGTGTGAAGACACTGTTTTGTAAATGTATTACCTGCTGATTTACCATTTACGGACCGAAGGAAGACGAATTCTTTGCCAACGATAACTAATGACTACTACAAATAATTGACGAATTAACACGATGAAGTATCGAACTAAAATAAATTTATTTTCATACGTCCATCCAGTGGCCCGACGACGAAAGTAAACTACTGCGATGAGTGCACAAAAAAGAGTGAACTACGGGTGGTACTACAAGTTTACGTTGCACTCGTATTACTTGATATATAATGTCTTGTAACATTTTGTAAAGCTTTGAATTACGTTAAACGTAATTCAAAGTTTTAACTTCTAAAAGTAAAAATGTTGTGATGCCCTGATTGAACTATGCATCCAACTATAACACTACAGCGATAGTTAATCCGCATGTTTAGGTGGGTGAATATCCCACAATACCATGAGTCGCGTCCACGATGTTCGGGTAGGTTCGAAAGTTTCGCTAAACAAAAAAAAAATAGGCCCAAATCGATGGATGGATGCCAATATCGTGCTAATAATAAATGTTACATAGTATACAGCAAGAGTCAATTGACTAAACGACAAAAGTAAAAGTTAGGATTTTCAGATTATCAAAGCTTAACCCTTAAATCTTTTAGGATCCTTTGTGTTAAGTGAAAATACTTTTAATAATAAAAACAGAAACGGTTATGGAATTGTTTTGGCATATCTCTCGAGACTGTCAGAAACATTAATTGATTACGAGTTACAACAAGTTACAAACTGTATTTGAGAACTCATTTCATTGTTCAAACTCCTAGTGGTATGGTATTCACGAGGAACTCAGATTACCGCGCCATTATCATATAGAAGGAATACTGCAATACTTGTTTAATTTATTTATGACTTAATTGTTAAGTTTACTAATCAATGCTGTATGTGTGGATTGGTAGACTGTAGAACTCGAGAACATTTGGTATGAATAACTTTAGGGCATGCATTCACGATGTTTTTCTTCACCGTTACAACCAGCAGGTGAAATTTAATTGCTTACAACAAACATTATAACTTGGAAAAGTAATTTATGCCTACTAGGCATGCAGGTTACGTCCTTTCTTCGACGTCACTTATACGTATACACATCACCACTGTCTCTCTACTATAATACTAGTCTCAAATGGCTAGACTGTATGTAAAATATGCACAGAAAAAATATGTTTTAAATAGGTGAAGCTTAATTAAAGTACAAAACTGGTACTTACTGGTACGAACTGCATATTATGACTTTAAAATATGAAACATAAAACGAACTTAATACTTTGAAGTAAATTACACATTTTTTGCTCAGCCAGACGAATTTTACTAAAGTTTAACTTTTAAGAACTTGTCGCACCAACACAAGCGATGAAATTTTTTCAACATTTTTTAAATATTTGTTCTATAATACAGTCCGCGGGACAACACTGATTCTTCGATATGTTTAAACTAGTGGACGCTTGCAGCTTTGCTTTTAATTCCAGAGATTTGCACGTTTAAACATACAAAAAAAAAACAATACCAAAAAGGCCTGGCACAGCAGTTGTGGATGGCAGACATACAGTCAGATGGTCAGGATTAAGAAAAATAATAATTCAAATTGTAGTGTTTGATGTTTTTAAATCTGTAAATAATACTACTTACAGATATTGTCTACTACATATACTAAATGTACTGTTATATTATTATATATTGATATTTGATATCCACTTTGACCTTTTCATCTTATGAGTCCACTCGTACACCCGCTGTATAACAAGGGGCTTAAAATAAAGTGAGTAACTACGCTTAACACGATGTAGATGGTCTATGCATATTATTACGCGAGAGTTATCTTAGTGAGAAAAATGATTAAATCTCCGGGATGGGATTACTTTTGCACGTAAAATCCAGTATAAAAGACGTTTGTAGTCGTCTGAATAAATTCAAATTTTAGTGGAACGTCGGTTTCGCTCTTTGCGAGTTCGCTCTAAAATGGATTAAACCGAATATCATTTTGTAATGGTCTAGCATCGCAAATGCCCGTCGAAAGTTGGAAATTGATGAAATATGAAGTTAAAATCACATCAAAAGTGAGTATAGAGATTTTTATACGAACTTTTTTAACATTTGACAGGCCCGTTGGCGCAATCGGTAGTGACCCTGTCTGTTGCGCCAAAGGTCGTGGGTTCGAATCCCACTCAGGACAAATATTCGTTCGTGTGACGAACACTTGTATTTGTTCTGTGTCTGGATGTCAATATTATCTATTTAAGTATGTATTTAAAAATATCTATGTATGTATATCAGTCTCTGACACCCATAACACAGGCTCGCGCCTACTTTGGGGTCAGATGGCCGTGTGTGAGAATGTCCAAGATATTTATTTATTTATTTATTTTATTTATTATTCACGACAGTTTAATGGTTTGGCACGACAGTTCAATTAAAACAGTTTTAGGTTTTCTAACATGATTTTGTATAATATTTTATTCACTAGATACTCGTAAAAACCTTATCGCGATTTAGATATTTTCCCTGCTTCGTGATTATACTATTTTTTCTTTCTTCCTCTGCTTCTGATCATTTAAATTCAGAGCACAACAAAACAGGAAACAATAACTTCTGCAGAAACAAACCGAGGTGCAGAAGCCTCGAAGGGAATTTAAAATTCAAATCTACCCCCGCTTGCGCCACTTCGGCGGTTAGCGAGCGCCGCGACTGCTAGAGTAGGACTTTGACTACAGCCTCGACATTTGCTTGAAAGGGCATCAAAAATGTGTAATGCTTTGGGAGTACCTTATTTATATCTATATAATATTAATATCTTGACCTCCTTGATGGTCTAGTCTAGTGACTAAAGTGGTAGAGAATTATGATCATATATTGAGGAGACGGGAATATATTGTGAGTGGTGACATCCAGAATCTTATCCAGATACCCCAGGCTATCGAACTCGCTTCTCACTCGAGCGGTCCGGGTTCAAACCGAAGCGGCCTGAACCAATGACTTTTCTAAGTTTTGTGCAATTTAAGAAATTAGTTCATAGTTCATAGTTTATTGGTAACGTTAAGTTACATGTCATTTTTTGATACAATTATATTAAGTTGTATACATATTTAGATTTACTTCATTTTCAAAAAGTTTAAAAAATAAAAATTTAAAAAATAAAATCATCGATTACTACATACAGCCATTGATAAATGTCAAAATATACAAAAATAAAAAATAAAACATGTCTTGAAAAATAAAGAAAGCGTCTCATCTTGAGGTAATTAGAAATAGAGAAAATGTCACAATTAATTAATACTTAAATTTTACCAAAAAAAATAAAAAATAAACTTAATAACAGTAAATAAAAAATATAATTGATGTGTATAGAGCATCAATTACATTTAAATTTACTAAGGAATTTCTCGACACTATAGAACGTCTGTTCGATCAACCATAACTTTAGTCTATGTTTGAAAGACTCTAGGCTGCTTGCGGTAGTGACGTTCGCGGGGAGTCTATTATAAATAGTCGGACCCATGACATGGGTGAGCTTGCTAGATTAAAGGTGCTACAACGGTGAAGGACACATCGTGATGAAACCTACATGCCTGAGAGTTCTTCATAATGTTCTCGAAGGCATATGAAGTCTGCCAATCCGCACTTGACCAGCGTGGTGGACTAAGGCCTAATCCCTCCTATTATGAGAGGAGACCCGTGCCCAACAGTGGGACAAAGAAAGGGTCGTGATGATGATGGAGGAAAACCGACGTGAAGTTGTTTTAATTTTATGTCTGTCTATAATGTATCTTTATCATGCCATAATATTTATTCTTCATGAAGCGCTCACGCAAAGCTTGTGAAATTCAACCAATTATAATGACGTTATTTGCTGTCTCCATGTATCGGTATACATTCGCTGTCCCCCTTGAGAACAGGCCCCCTCTTGGATGGAGGTTACGAACTTACTTAAACTTTACATGCCTTGGAGAATATGATGGAGAATGTTTCCCTTCAATACAACCTAAAAACGTGTGAGAAGAAAGTTATATTTTTAAGGAAATCAGTGAGCTTTTTTGATTTACATTGAGAGCGTACGCCTTCCAACCGGGTAGGCTCGTTCGCGTCTCAGCAAACAAAAACAAGGAATAAGCCGAGACAAGGTGCTTGAGCAGCTGGCGCTAATATGTCGTACATTTTCCATTACGCCCACGCTTTGGAAAGGTCAAGTACACATGAGTTTTTGCCCGCGTGGAAGGTAGTAACGAGCATGCAGCAGCGCCTACCAAATCTTGAATCAGAAAAGGGCTGGGTAAATTAGTTTTGTTAGTAAAGGATGCTTCTGCAAACATCAGTTGGCCAGTTCAAACCAGCCCAGTTGATTTGTAATTGTTAGTAAGTGTATTCCGAATTTATTGTAATTTCAATAGCCGGTTCTCGCATTCCTCTGAAGAGGCCAGTCTCTGGTCACTCCACAGGAACTGGTGGGTGCGGATCCTTTAGTCCTGAACGCGGAGATCTGCCTTCCCATCGATGTTTTTATAAAAGAGAACTTTAGAATTTGTGCATTTTGTGTGTACATATAATACTAACCACCCTGTTAAAGTCTCTCAGTGTTAACGGTAACCACTACATTCCAACTTAGGAAACTAGCTAGTACATACATACTATAGAGATTCCATAATCGTGCTACCACAATCTAATTATGTAGTGATAAAATCATTTGGTTAAGGCCCATTGATCGAAAGGCGCTCCCGAAACAAAGGCCCGATAAAGCAAACGACGCAGCCGATCGCATCCCCAGGAACTTCTGGACGTTATCACGTAGTAAGCCGTAAAACGGTTGTTCCCGCACTCCCGGCGCTAAAGTAGTGAGTTATCTCAAACTATTCGCATAAAATCTAGCCCAGAGTTAGGGATCGGGCGGGATTCTACCACGAGTTTTCAATAAAATTGTATGCTGGAAAAAATGTGTGATAGTCCAATTCGATGTGGTAGAACCTATATGGAACATTTTATTTATTTATTCATTTATTTTTGTATAGTACAAGCAGATGGTATAACAAAATTAAGAGAGTCATGTCATTATCGTGACATACAAATTTTAATAAAATAATATTTTGAATTACTAGATCAATTATTTGAATTGTACATTACATTATATCACAGTTAAATAAATTATATATTAATACATTATATTAAAACTATACGAAGGTACTTATGTCAAATTATATAACAAACTTATTATTTTGATTAATAAACATCATATTATCTTCCAAAAAGACATTTACTGAATAATAGCATTTATGTATTAGCATTTTTTTAGGTCGCGTTTACATTTACATGTTGATTCGTGGTAGTAGTCTACATGTTTTGTCGATCACTCGGGGCAGTAACATAGTACAGTATCGTCAAGTGGTCGAGGGAAGCCGCCCTTAGGTAAAGTTAATTTTACAACTAAAATGATTAATTTTAAGTACTTGTCAAACATTTAATTAATAATTCAACGTATTCCGCACTTCACTTCCATATAAATTTTAGCTTTGCCTTTTTTAACATCTCATTTCTCCTTCTGCGCATTACTTTATCAAAACGAAGTGTTAGAAAGTTTTCTCTTTATTTAGTTGTAATGTTTCTTTATTTCTTTAGTGTAAAATAAAAAAACAAAGTTTTTACGAAGGGCGGAGGTAATGCCTGGCGGCATTCTCTACCATTAAAATAAAATAAGACATTGAAAATACCTACTTAAATACCGATAAAATCAATGAGTTTGTGAAAATGTTTGTGAACCCATAGTTGCGGCCCCGCCACAGTATCCTCAGTCTGTAAAAACAGGAGACAAAGAGTTCATAAAAAATATAAGTTACAAAGGCACAGATACCGTTCTCTTAATTCAAAAGGGCTGGTCATTGACCTGTTACATTATTACAGTTTGCTCGTCAATTTCTTTTATAGATAACTTTGTACTCGCTGGAATGTGTGATAGAGAAATTTATATTACGTCGCTATTGAGATTCTTTTCACGATATTATCTTATTGTTATTGAAGATGCTCGGTCTTAACTTATTTGCCTTTGGCATAACATTCTATTGTCTTCAATGGGTAGGTACAGTAGGAACTACAGAATAGTCCATCTGAAAAAAGGGTTCTGTTTTGAAGATCTGATTTATACCCATAATTTCCGTTCTACAATAACCGTTTATTTATTAAGAATACCCTACGATTAAAGGCTAAATAGTTTTAATATCTTTATGAAATAACTACTGTTTAAATGAAAAATTCACGTTTTTCTTTCAGGTATTTTTCACTTAAGATCCTATTTCATTTAAGTAAGTTATTTAATTTCGATCATCTTTTTATGATAAAAGGATAGCGAACATACAGTAGAGCTGTTTATAGGTATATGCCAACTGCTGCCGGATATTAGTCTAGTGGTAAAACTCAGAGGTCGTTAACGCTGTAACCGCTGGGTTCTGATAATTAAACGCTTTGCAGTTTGAGTACATAAAGGTCGTGATGTAGGTAAATGCAGCTGAAGTACTTTTTTACTTTACCTACGACTTTTATAAAGCAAGCTTGCTGAAAGAAAGGTTTTTGTATATCAAAAAATCCTACGCGGCTAAGCTGCAGGGTCCCACATCGTTAAGTACAACGCATATATCTCAGAGGTTCACATTGATCCTAATACTACAAAGGGTCCGAGGTATCGCCAGTCCGTACTAAGATATCGCTAAGTATTTGCCCAGCGGGCAGGAGGTAAGGGGAAAATTCAATCAGCTAAAACGGCGACAAAAGAAAAGAAAAATGGCGTAATACTGTATAGTGTTGAGCGAAATATATTTTTGCACGAATATGGCTGTTGTTTGTTGTGTTTAAGTATTTGTACATAAATCTTGATCGATCCCGCACACATGGCCACACTCCTGGTGAAATATCCTTTCGTGAAGTGGTTTAGCCACTGTGTACCACGGTGAACAATTTATTTAGAGCCTCACATCTTTCATGTTTACGGGCAGAATGTTTCTGTTTCGTCTTAAACCCACAGTCTCCATTGTTATCGCTGGATACGTTAAGGAATATCAGTAGCCTTCGAGAGGCTTAAAGTACTTCTGACGGTTGGCCACTGACCCTTCCGTCAATTCCGTCAGTGGTGGAGTAGGCTTCAAGCCTTCCCTGTTGTGATAAGAGACCCTTGCCCAGTTGTGGGATGCTAAAAAGTTTGCAGAATACTCTCTTGACATGTAAGTGCAAAGCGGATAGGTATGGACGAATTTAATCAACTTGTCTACCCCTTGGAAACCCATGCGATACTCGTATAAAATTGTATTTTTATTAAATCAGATGTAAGGTTTCTTTAATCTTAACCCAATATACGACGGAACTTAAAATGGCGAGTGACTGCTTGTAGACTCAACCATTACAGCATCTGGGGGCTCAGTTAAAGGAGATTTTGTGCCGCATCTGGCAGCTGCATCTGTCAGAGATTGAGTAATGCTCAATATGGATAACATTAAAAGAAATACTGGTAGGTATTCTAAGTAATAAATAAATTCCCGTTTGAACGTTATTATATTCGTTTTATATTATAATGAATCTGCTCTTAAAAGTTGCAATAGATTTATTATGAATCCCCATCAAATCGTGTTTTCGTGTTTTCGTTTTTCTTATCTTAATAGCCATGAAGCTAGCCATATAGACTGGAGTAACTCACTCGAAGACACGCCCGTATCCAAAATAAAGTCACTGAAAGATTTGTGAAGGTGAATTTATCCCCCTTTTTCTATCAGAATACGAGATTCTCTCAATGATGTATGAGATAAACTCACGCACTAAGCCAGCTTGGCAGATTGGTGGGCTAATGAAGGGTTTTTATGAACAGAGTTCGCAGATTCTACAATTCTTCAAGAACATTATTACAAACATTCAGGAATTGTCACGCATGTCTAACTAAAAATAATGGAGAAGAAACATGCGCAAATTCTTCGTGTTATTCCCAACGAACGAACAAGTGGACCGAGCTAATAAAATCGCTTGTATTTACCGAGCTGCTCGCTGGGTGTTGCAATTATGCTAATTGCATTAATGACTGTGACTCCGAAAAGCAAATTTATTTTATCCCCCCACTCGCTAACGAATCATGAATAAGGGAACAAAGACATAAGGTTTTAATGCATGGGCTTATACAGAGTGGCTTATTTTAAATCGTTATGATGTTAATAATAAGTTACCTTAAATTTTCACAAAAAGGCATTATTTGTTAATGTTAACCAACACAGATAGCAACACCAAAAGTCAGTTTGAGTATGCTGGAGTAAGATACATACAAGTAAATTCTGTACTGTATCAATTTTGGACGGCTGGTTGCGCAAGAAGGCAATGGTTGATGGTAAAAAAATCGCAGTCACCTGTGCCACGGATAATTATATAAATATGCAATGATGACATCGTGAGCTACTTATATCTGCTCCAATACAACAGGCAGTAGCGTGAAGACCACGACCGCTCTATCTGGAAATGTGTGAATATAAGAAAAAAAAACATATTATTATAATGCTGAGACTAAGCAAAAATTATGGATCGGATATTGTATTAAACAACTTGAAGAGGAATGGAATGTAAAAATGTTTTTATTTTTGTAACAAACGGTCTAATCTAAAACGAATATCGAATGTTACTGCCAAAGGGTCCCTTTGTTTAAACTTTAAAAAATCAGCCTGTATGTCACGTAGAAGTTTTAATTGGGTATATCTGAGGTTATACACAGAATGAATCGAGGAACTTTGTGACCTTTTCATCGTCAGGGTTAAAAAGGTTTTGCCGTCACTTGTCGGCGTGTATTAAAAAGCACCATAATTTTAAGGCATCCATATTTCATTCCTTTTCTTTTTTGTTCAAGATTAAATATCCATTGAAGGCAAGTTTTAAAACCAAAATAAGTGATGGCGAACGTACTCGTACCACATACTATTTCCTCTTGTAATAATTGTTTTTAAAAGCAATTTATGTTGCGCTTGGAAATCCTTTCACAGACAGACCCTTCCTCCTCTTGCGCGGCGCTGTAGACGCTCTTGAGCTGAGGGAATTCGGAGAAGGGGAGATCCCCTCTATCCGGGCAATTGCTCCAGGGGTAAATCCCGTCGGTGACTTCCCCGCTGTTGAGCGTGGGAGCCAGTCGATCGTCGCGCACGCGGTACGGAATAGGGTCCAACAGCTCTCTAGAGAGCGGTCGGCCTTCAGGGGGACGCGCGTGCAACAGCGCTACCCCCATGCTTACTAGCCGGTTAATAATTTTAGAGACGACCATGTTGGTCCCCAAGGGTAGCAACGTATATGTGACCTATAAGAGCATCTTTATTCATCCAAACTTCCAACATTGGTAAATGTTGAAACAGTTCATCAAAGTCAGCTGATCTGTACCTCCAAGCCGCCTTGGCTGCGCGACTGGAGGGTTGCCAAAGAACACGGTCACCTTTTGTTGTCTTTGTTTACGGTTGCTACGCAAATTGAGTCGTAGCTTAAAAGCCTCTTACCTTATTATACTGCCAGTGTTATCTTAATATTAGGTCTTAGGGTTGTTTTATCTGCAGGCTAGCATGTGCATATGACGGGCCCGTTGGCGTAATCGGTAGTAAATAGAATAGATACATAATAATAATAATAATAACATGAAATTTAAGCTACTTACTCTTTTTAAAATAATTTGGTACAGGTACATCATTAATTTAACTAATAATATCAGTATTATAAATCGCACACACTTTTCCATATCCCTATGTCTGCAAAATAAGGTTTTCCTTTATGCAGAGAGCTAACTAAAAGCGCCCTTTAAATTGGCTGCTGCAAGGTAGAACAAAAATTTTGGCGCTCCTAAACGGTCGTCAAAGAGAACAAAATTTGCTTTATTCGAAAAATGTGTCTTGCGCAGTAAATATTCTTTTATAACACACCGTTCGGATAAGAATTTAAAACACGTCGTAGGTACGTTGTGAGGACGTAGGTGTTGTCAGCCTTTTGTGAGCGAGTGCGCACACCAGTAATTTTTGTCCGTGGGATGAGCGCACCCTAACTTGATGACTTCACGGGACATATACAAAAATATTTTATTTCTCTGCTCGAATATTCCTAGGTTGCCAGTGCGTGCACTCGATTAGAGTTTACTATTTACTTTAGCAAATTAAACTCAGAATCGGTCATATAATTATACTCTTTATTTCGGTTATATTATTACATGGATATTTATTCTAGATCTAGCGCTCGCTAGCAAATACTGATCGGCTTCAAGTCTTCTTCCAGAAAGCCAGCATGAGCGACCAAATACAAGTATCTCAGCTACGATTATCTCCACCTCCCCACTAAAAGTTAGAATGATCTGATTGGTCGCTCACCATTAGAAAGCTAGACCATTAGAAGCATCTTCACAAAGTGACAAAGGCTATATAATATTACTAGGTGTAAACGAAACTGTTGTTGCCTAATTCCACGCGAGCGAAGCTGCGGGCGTCCATTAGTCTCTTATAATTTACCTACATTACCATTTTAGGTATCTACTCGATTTAATGCCAAAAAACGCCGGCGTGCATTGTTTCCACAATTTTTTTACAGAACCTCCCAAAATATGTGAAAAATGAAAGGAATGAAACTAGAATGGCAGTCAATACAGGCGCAGTTTGATTGTTGATTGAATTGAAAAGTGACGCGATACCTCGCGCGCGGCGGGGCGTGAAGATTCAATCACTGGCGGAATCAAACATGGCGCTTAGTCAGCTGGAAGCGAACATTGATTTGTGAAGTGTTTTTATGAGGGCGAACCTACTCGTGAAGCTCTGGTTGCGCGGCTTGCGCAAAGCATAATAGTACGAGATGCCAACCACGATTTTCGTCTCATAGTTTACGGCCAAAACTGTGTCAGGACCATAAGACCACTCTAACATGAACATCGAAGTTTCTATGCGTCTGTTTGCCTAGCCAAGTAGACTAGGTTCCCGTCACTGTGCTACTGTTGTACGAGTAGTCTAAGCTTGATCTTTAGCGCAAGTTAGGGAAGTTAGCAACAAGTCCTAAAAGCGAGGTCCTGTTGTTGTTGGCTACTTCCGCCGCATAATGTCCTGCATCCTCTAGCTCGAACTCTCGCGGCAACTGCAGTTCTAAGCCCGGTTCTAGGTATCCGTTAAATATAATACAACTAGTGGAAGCCCGCAGCTTCGCTCGCGTAGAATTAGACGTAACATTGTAGGTATATACGAAAAACTTTTATACCTACTAACTTTGCACCCCCCCTTTTACCCCCCCCCCCCCCCTTAACAGATGATTTTCGAAACTCAATAAAAAACCTTCATAGGTACTGAATTTCATTCGAATAAAATCAAAAACGGCAAAGTTTCATAATAACTTTGCACCCCCGTTTTACCCCCTTAGGGGGTGAATTTTCAAAAATCCTTTCTTAGTGCTCCCCTACGTTATGAAAGGAACCCCTGTGCAAAATTTCAAGTTTCTAGCCCTTATAGTTTAGGCCCTGCGTTGATATGTCAGTCAGTCAGTCAGTCAGTCAGTCAGTCAGTCAGTCAGTCAGTCAGTCAGTCTGTCAGTCACCTTCTCCTTTTATATATATAGATTTCAGACAACAGCCTTGTTATTCGAAGATTGGATTGTACTTAATACACGTTCATAATAATATGTGATAGAATTAATTTCAAGTTAAAATTTTTTAAATCAGTCATAGTCATTCATATCATTTATTTTCATGAATAAGGTGTACAAAATAGTCATTAATACTCAATAGGTACGCTTATTTTACCACTAAGTGGTGTACAAAATATAATTCTAATAATATAATAAGTAATAAGTTTTAAAGTATGTACAGAATTTTATAAAAACGAAATAAAATAGAAAATAGCATTTGCAATTGTTGATCAAATACCTGCTGCATTTTTTATCTCAATACAGTGTCAGGATAAAAAGTATCCTATATGTTAATCAGTGTATCTACTTCCATATCAAATTTTATCAAAATTAGTCCAGTTGTTTGAGTGTGAAGAAGTAACAAACATACACACGCAAGTACACACATTCACAAATTTTCGCCTTTAATTAATAAGTGTAAAGTGTGATAGAAAAAACCTAGAGCTGGAAAGTTTCCTCAATGAGTAGTTAGTATTGGTTGGGAATGTTATTAAAGGCACCGCGAGAATAAAGTTGGGACTAAAGTTGGCAGACTAACTTAATCTTATAATGGAACGTGTTGGCAGCCATACCACTAAAAGATTACTTTCCATTTTTTGTGCGCTCAATAACACCTCGTTTGGCTCGCAAATCGATCAACCTAAATTTTGAATATGAATATTTTGTTAACGAATCTATACAACAATTTGCGTTGTATTAGATTCAAGCTACATGTATGTGAGCGGCGGATCCAACATTTTGGTTTGTCAATTGTCGAATGAAAGGCTTATGATAATAGATGGGTGGAATTGGACTCAAATTAGGACAAGTATTGTATCAGGGGGGTTAAACGATTTGAAGGTTCATGTTGAATAATTTGATTTCGAAACGTCACGGTAGTAATGCGTTGGCGATCACGTTTCAAAAGACGAGGACGGTGCCGCTGGGTTTTAGTGGGTATTCCGACATAGGCGAGTCCCACATACCTGACTAGTGGACGCCCGCAGCTTCGCTCGCGTAGAATTAGACCCATTAACGACGTCTACCCGTCTAACGATTTCAAAAACGGCAAAGTTTCATACTAACTTTGCACCCCCGTTTTACCCCCTTAGGGGGTGAATTTTCAAAAATCCTTTCTTAGTGCTCCCCTACGTTATAAAAGGAACCCCTGTGCAAAATTTCAAGTTTCTAGCCCTTATAGTTTAGGCCCTGCGTTGATATGTCAGTCAGTCAGTCAGTCAGTCAGTCACCTTCTCCTTTTATATATATAAGATGGATGAGTCTTCACGGCGTGAGATGCGTAAAAGCATTTCCCAGCGAAAAAAAAAGAGGATGGATTACTAGAGCAACTTTTCAATACTACAGGTACATATATACTCACTATTAATTTTTAAGGTATGAGACTTGCCATAACTGCACGTATTAATAGGTGGAATGCGAATTCGGCATTTTCGCCCATTCACCGCTGGCTTGTAAGGTCACACGTCCAGTGCAGCGATAATTGATATACAAAAAAAATAAGATGGTTTCGAACACATACAGAAAGAAAGAGTGTTGGCAGGTAGAGGCAATGTGTAGCGTCCATAGCCCAATGGCTCGAGTTGATTCAATGTGATCGAAAGAGTTAAGCAACGACGGGCACGGTCGGTTTGTGGATGGGTGACCGCTATTGGCAAAATTTCATGGACGCTACCGTGCTTCGGAGGGCACGTAAAGCCGTCGGTCCCGGTTGTTTTCAATGGTGGAAACTGTCGTTAAGCCTTGTCGAAGACCTTCGGGTGGCTTGAGAACATTTGACACTGGGTTGGACACTAACCCCTCCACTAATCCGCATTGGAGCAGCGTGGTGGAGTATTCTCTAGACCTCCCGCAGCATAGTCTGTGGGGGAGACCCGTGCCCAGCAGTGGGACATCTATAGGTCGCAGTGAGCGACTAAGCCCTAGCAAGGACATGTGCCTTCCCAGTTTGCAGTGGCCTGTGAGTGCCCTAGTTATGATTCTGGTATTGGGTCTGCTGAGTTTTAGTAGTTTAGTATTCCATCTCAGTGTGAGTTGATCCTTATTCATGTGCAATTTGGAGGACTTTAGAGTTCTGATAGCATGTGTCGGCCCTCCGACCGCTTAATAGCTCATTGCCCAGCTTCACACGGCCACAGCTAGTAATTCAAAGTATTGATACACGTATGAATTGCGGTCTTTCGTTTGAGCTTCGGCTCATACGTGCTTGACTTGGTTTCCTTACATGATTATTGCGTTCGGTACGGTTATGCTTTTCTAAAGGCGACCGTTCTACTCTCCGACCGTACTCTTTGAACTTTGAACGAGACTTTTATGAGTCTTTCTTAGGGCCTGTCAAGGTTATCGTGGGTGGCAGCAGAGCAGTACCAATTGCATGCTTGTTTGGATTATAAAATATGCATAAAAATCTATGCTCATGTTCCACCACAATCCATTCTTTGTCCTACTGGTAGGCACGGGTCTCCTCTCAGATATGTATTTTAATTCATCATCCGGGAAAATTGCACGGTTCCCGTGAATTGGACAAAATGTTGAAATAATTCATACTCGTAGTTGAAGTTAACCGGCTTACTCACGATTTAAGTCGGAAATAGGCCGACTTAAATCACACGTGACTCGTTAGTCACGTGTGATTTAAGTCGGCTAACTATGAATATAGACACACAAATCGTTCAGTAATAAAATACTGACATAATCGTTCGAATTAGCTATCGATCGATTGTTAATCGATTGGCTATTTATTGTAGAGGTAATTCTGCACGCAAAACGATTTAACGCGGGCGGAGTTGCGGAAAAAGGTAGTAAACAATAATATCATTATTTTCATTAATATTTTAGTATCATCGGTGAAAGTAATAGGCGAGGCGCAATTTGTGATGAGTTTAGAATCCTTTATCGTGGTTTGATCAATGACTACTTACTAACATCAACTTGAATTCAAACCCAAAATGATTTTCTGAGTAAACGAAAGAAACAATTACAGTCCCAAGCTTCTGTTGAACCAAACTTTATTAGTATTAATAAAAGCGTCTGGCTGCTAGCTGCGCTACATAACTTAATAATCCCTTTCAGCTGTAATTCGCAAACTAATGCTTAATTGAATAACTAAGCGGAGAAATATGGAACGCGCTAAATTTAATTACAGTTGAAAGTATCTGTAAATCAATCTAATTATAATTAGGTAACTATTGAGAGACACGCGGTACCTAATCATTTTACTAATAATTAACTAACCAAGCACTTATATTTACTCTAGCTTTCATAAAGCTAAGCTAACCTATAATCTATAGACTTCCCAGTTTTGGGCACGGGTCTCCTCCAACAACTGCAACTGCGGAAGGTCTAGAGCATGCTCCACCACGCTTCTCCAATGCGGATTGGTAGAGGGGTTAGTGACCAACCCGGTCGAATGTTTTCTGGCCACCCGAAAGTCTAGCTATACGTATGTTAACGTATAAATCCCAATAACAGTAATGAACAACCTCAATATATCGACACAGACCGATTAAAAAAATTAAAGAAAATCTCTATCCGAAACTCGCGGAGAATTCTACTTAACGCTTGGCTGTTAGTGCCCGCATCACCTTTGTTTCCATCCGGATTGCCTCCGTCGGAGAATAGACAAGAACACGTGGCTGGCTAATTTTCGAGTCAATAAACAATCTCTTTCTGAAGGGCCCCAGGCTTCAATTGCTCCAAATAGACAACTTAAGCACGAAGTTCAAGTTTAAACCCTGATCTCTAAACTGATTAGGTGTGATTTTCTTGTAATTCACTCATTATCAACACCTTTAGGTTAGTTAATTTTTCAAAACTATATAATTTAGATAACATAAAGTTAAACATAAAGAAAAAATGTTAATAGACCTTGACATACGAAGCACTCTTAAAAACAGTGTCGTGTCAGAATTAGGTATTGTTTTACGCGTAAAATTTAAAAAGGTCTACCAGTATACAATTACCTACATTTTAATATTTCACTTACCTAATTGTACCTATATATCATTTATTGCACATACAAGATTAGTATAAAGATACGTTATTTTGGAATTTTCTTTAAATCACCCAAAAGTCCGTATACGTGCACTGTCGCATGATGCTAAAAAATGGGTTAAGAACAACACAGCCTACTTACCGCATGCAAAGCGTTGCGTAGCCATTAAACTAGTGACACAAAAAGCAGAGCGTTTAGTCGGTTGTAAGAGCAACCGATCGCTTGACTCAGTTCCTTTTCGAAAGCCCTGGAGACCCAAGAGTTAGGTCAAGTAACAGTTCGTGCTAATATAAGGACGCCCAATGTTGCTTGCTAGATAGAGTGGCCTCATCAGTGAAGACTTTCAGTATACAACCATAATGTTCGTATTGGTGTAGGTGTTGGCTATATGACAACATTATGTACGATCGTAGATATTCTACAGACCACGATTTGTTAACTTTGACTGATATTATATATTTTTTGTATTATATATTTTATGTAACACCCCTTCATCTTCGATCTCGGAAGCGATAAGACGCAATTTACTCATATTTTGTTATATTTGTAACTTGCCTTCTTCCAAGTTAATAAAACTACTGTTACGTGCTAGATTTTAATTCGCCTCCATCCGAAAACACGCGCTAAAAATAGGTCAACCAAAGCGATAATAATTAAATCAAATAGTAACGAAATAAAAATCCGCCTTCATCCTCAAAATAAAATATAAAAAAGAAATCGGCCTTACGTAGCCTTAATCACACGTGCGATGAATTTTCCATGGCGGTCATCCATCCAACTGCCATCTGAGACCTATCTGTCTTACCCATCTATATCAAAGACACTATTAAATGTCTAACCATAGCTTATAACTATCAATATTCTTAAATGGACCCATGTCACTACGAACACATAAAAACGAGCACTTGGAATACCAAAAATAATAAAGCGATACAAAAAAACTGGTAAAAAATTGGTTGTTATCCGTTCCAAAATAACTTTATGCAAGCCATTCAGACGCGGAGGGAGGACGTATGCGATGTCAAATCAAAATAATCAGTGATAGTGCGACCCCGAGTCTCCAAGGATTACCGACGTAGCCAATCATTCAGTTTTTAGCCCGGATTTTACCGGAAAGATTTTTGAGTGAGAAGTGCAATGTGAGATACATTTTAATAGCTGGCGTCATGGCATAGGTTTGCGATTCACATATCTGTTTGTGAATGTGAACTGACTGAAAAAAAAAAGTCAAATCGTCGGGTATTAACCTCAGGTACCTACAGAGAAACAACTACACAGGCGAATCCACGTACTTAATGTAAGTAAACAATAAGAATAGCTACCTGCAATTGATTTACATAATGGCTCTCACTCCTCTCCTTCAAAACAATAATAAAGTAAAAATAAATAATACTCGTTAGAACGTTCGCCAGCCAGTTTAATTAGGATTCATCAGACTCAGGACTCAGCGGAACAAGTTGCAGTAACAATGTGCGGACCGGCCGCAACATGTTTGCTCGCGCCGCGCAACTTTCCGACAAACACCACAGCGGCGACTAACAATAGCGAAGTTGTGGACAGCACTATATGGAGTACCTGCTGAATTAAAAGTTACTGAATAATTCAGATGCAGTTACTATAACTTTTGTGTTAATAATTAAGCTCACAATAGTTCTTGCATCCAACCAACGTTGATTATTTTTATAGCAGCCCGTAATCGTTGAATCGCAATTTTGTAATTGAATGGTCACAAATTTAAATTGAAATTAAATTATTGATCCACTAGCAGCAGCTGTTATTTTGCAATTGAGAAAGTAATTGAATAACTTCTTTTTTGCGTAATAATATTATACTCGTATAATATAATTATTGTAATAGAACATGTTGCGGAAACCATGTGCCACAAGATATTTCTCATATTTTTAACTAACAATAGGGATGATGAGGAAGGATAATGCTGTTTAGATGTACCACCAGGTGAAGTCATGAGCGAATTGGAATCTGGATTTGTGCCCGGTGTATGGCAATAGACTCACTTGTAACATTTCTTTTATTTATCTTTTCCACGTCGAGAAATTGATTAACCTGCTGTTTTTTTTAAATGAATTTAGTGACTAAATCGTTCACACAGGGCCTCGATACATACTCGATTAATTTAAATGTAAGTATTGTCTAATACTCGTACAATAAGTTCTCGCCAGGCACCGGCCGGAACAAGTTGCGTAACGTGTGTAGTCCGCAACATGTTTGTCCACGCCTCGCGCGACTTTCAGCCACACACCGCACTACTGACATGGCGAAGTTGCGGACAGCTGTGGCGAATGTGAGCGACTAACTAAAGTCACCATGGTGAATTATTTTTAACCAGTATTTGCCGAGTTGAACATTCAACCGTCGTTTTAAAAATATTTTAGTTTCAATGCCGGTTCTATGTATGGGCAAGGTTCTCAAGTACATTAGTCACGTGGTACGTCGGGAGCGCGACAATTTAGAAAAGTTGATTCTGGTCAGCCACGTGGAACGAAAGAGAAGTGGAGAGAGATAAAAAGGGCGTAAATTCACCATTCGCGCATCGACTTTGCCACACACAGAGATGCCTGGAAGATCCTCCATGTTTCTCTATCTTGTGTGGGATGAACTACTATTCACCACCATTCGTGCATCGACTTTGCCACACACAGAGATGCCTGGAAGATCCTCCATGCATCTCTATCTTGTGTGGGATGAACTACCATTCACCACCATTCGCGCATCGACTTTGCCACACACAGAGATGCCTGAAAGATCCTCCATGCATATATCTTGTGTGGGATGAACAACCATTCACCACCATTCGCGCATCGACTTTGCCACACACAGAGATGCCTGGAAGATACTCCATGCATCTCTATCTTGTGTGGCATGAACTAACTTATGATGACCACGACCATGAGGAAACGACGTAGTAGAAGAAGACTTTTATGCCTCAGAGTTAAGCATTTTCGGCGTCGAATTATTTGTATCCAGCTCGCAGGACCACGAAATTATATTGAAATCTACTTAACAAATCCCGCGAGCGGACGAGAACTCGAGAGCGATTCTAAAATAGGGTTTATAAAATATCCTGGACCGCTGGATTATTTATGATAATTGTGAATAAGTTTGCCTTTGCATTTTATTTAAAGCATTATTTACCTACGTGTATTACGTAACAAAAATGACAGAGTGGCGCATCTCACCTATTCTACTACCTTAGGATGTGATTATCTCATTATTTAAATAATTAATTTAAAATATTTAATCGATAAAATACAGACATATCGATACCCACGGGGCCAGTACGAACGTAGTGCCACCAGTAGGGACAATCGGTGCGATCTGGGCCGGCGGCCCCTTAACTGTTTAGTACTGCGTAATGTATAACCAATAAATTTTGGCATTAATATGTCACACATGCCAGTGTTGCACCAGCTTCGATTAATGTCCCTGTGCCGATGTTATCGAGTGCAAATTGACGCTTTTAACGTAATTGAATAATCTACGCGCCACCATCAATTATGCTGCTGTAAAATTACCTGGTAAATTATGTTCGTGGTAGGCATTTATGTTGTCTAAAATAATAACGGTTGATAGTTAAGTTGTTGAACAGACACGGAACGAAGCCTGTGTATTTTGGATTTTTTTATGGTTACAAGATAGCAGATAGTGGTGCTGCAAACAAACTTGCAGCACCGCCCATGACAACTGTGACTGACTTTGATCATTACTTAGATTTACGTTAGAACTTAAACCATACCTTTCCAACTGGAGCATAATTGCTTTAAAAACAATTGTCACTGGCAAAAATTATACTAGTTTTTAGGGTACCGTACCCAATGTGTAAAACGGGACCCTATTACTAAGACTTCGGTGTCCGTCTGTCCGTCTGTCACCAGACATGAACCGTGATAGTTAGACAGTTGAAATTTTCACAATTAGTAAAAAACACAAAAAATTAAAATTTTATTGGGGCTCCCATACAACAGATAGAACATATGTTTTTTTGTCAACAGGCTGTATCTCTTGAACCGTGAGAGACAGTTGTTTGCACATTGATTGATTGATGATCTGTTGCCTCTATATCAAAAAATATTAAAAAAGAAAAATGTACATACATGATATAGTTTTCTGTGTTGCATGAACGATTTTGGCAATTAAAAAAAGAAAAATTTTAGAGGGCTCTTAGGATAGACATGACTTTTTGCCGTTTTTATATAAAATGGTACGGAACTTATCGTGCGCGAGTCCGACTCACACTTGGCCGGTAATTTCATTCAAATCCTTAGCTTTATGAAGTTACAAAATATCGTTCGTTTTCTATTAAAAATTCACCTTTTTCATGAAGATTAGACACAACCCAGGAGTACATGATGCATGAAGGCATACGCAGTTAAATAATAACAAACATTGCATGGTAAACAGCATTGAATTTAAACTGACCTCAAGCATTTGATATCCTATCATGCATGCCAAAATTCACACAAACCGTGCCAAATTTCGTAGCGTGTTTATTAAAGGTTTTGTTCAGTGATTAATTAATGAGCTCGCTAATAACACTCGCAGTAGAATATTCAATGCATTGTTTCTGCTAGATATTAGAAATGGGCTGGCAAATTCCATATTCCACTTGCCTAAGCTAATATTGGTTAAGGCACTGATTAGGTAAAGAAATGAAGAACAAATTTAATGTTTAGTACGATATGTATGCTAGTCCTCGGCGACTGCTCGGTCACTTTAAACTAAAAGCCATTTTAAACTGGTCTGTATCAAAATTAAAAGAGGCTAAAATCCGGAGGGGATAGATACCTCTCCACGCTGCTCCAATGCGGATTGGTGGAGGGGTTAGTGGCCAACCCAGTGTCGAATGTTCTCAAGCCACCCGAATGTCTTCAACATGGCTTAACGACAGTTTCCACAATTGAAAAACAACCAGGACTGACGGCTTTACGTGCCCTCCGAAACACGGTAGCACATCCACATCCATCGACAAACCGACCGCGCCCGTCGTTGCTTAACTCTTTCGATCACATTGTTTCGACGCAAGCCATAGGCTATAGACGCTACAACTATTTACCTCGACATAAATATATTTTCCGGCCGGGATTCGAACCGGGGTTAGGCAGTCAGGTTCACTCACCGCGGCACCACGGAGTCGTCTCGGATCAACTGATTACATTCCGATGCGTAATATTATACCTTAAGTCTCCTGTTCGTACTTTAACCTTATGTGCGTAAAAACTCTGATTTTCTCTAGAAAAGTGTCACTATTATTTCAAATGCGTTTTCATGCCGTATGTTTAAGCCTAGGAAATAGCTTCGTTCAGTCTAAAAGAGCTGATTCTAGCTAGTTCAGTCGACCGTATAACTTAAGCAGAACGTAACACTTTGAGCAATTTAATTCGTTTTGCAGGCTCTGAGATCCCCCGATAGAATAGCACCCTCCGTTGAGTGACACGTACTGCCCACAAAGAGTCCCTTCCCATAGAAATCTAATTCCCTTCGTTACCGCAGCAATAATAAAGCCCAACAATAAAAATAAACAAACAACTACTACCTCCCACAAATCCATCAAAGCCTGACGCGAAATCCACTTAGAAAATTGGCGAAACGATATGAATATTTAATGCAACGCTCGAGGTGACGGGTCTGGAACGATTCGATTACCGAAACTTTTCCCGAATTGATTTGATTCCGGCCGCTTTCGAAAGTAATGCAATTTTGGGGTTTCCCTTAGATCGCCTGCTTAATAAATAAGACCTTACTTTTATCGGCGGATTAATATTGCAAACCTCTATTCAACATCGGCTATGTTTAATGTTCAGTTAAATAAAACTTCATCCGATCGATTGACACGTCCGTTCTCGCGTCTTCAATAGTTATATTCACTGTGGAATAGAATAATAATTGTATTGATTCATAGTTCGAGACACTCCAAAATGGGTTGCTACGGATTTATAGATCCATCTTCATAAAGTAGTTAGTTTTATGTTCCAAATGTAGAACGACAAATACTGAAGCGCGAAAATGACGCCAATTTCATCTAGTTTTATGTCCACATTTCTGAACGGAACATAGACATAAAATACAGCATAGGTACGGTCCAAATGTATTTAAACAATCATAAACTTGAATCGGAGCGAACTTAAAACTTTATATGGTTGCTAGACGAGGTGTGACAATTGGAAATCAAAGTTTAATGTGAGAACAAGCCGTAATTCGGGTGTACGCCACATCTGGCGACGGCGCGGGCGGTCGCCGTAAATCCAGCTATCTCCCGATAATATCCCGACGCCTATTGGATTCCATATCGGCTGAACTGTGGCATGTCGCTAGAATTTGTATTTACGACGCCGTTTCTGGCCGCCGCCGCTGCGGTAGCCAAATGTGCCGATCGAGATTGAGGAGGGGATAAACCTGGCGTTACGTAACGAGTGTGTGTTTAGAGACAGATTTTCTTCTGTTTCATAAGCCCAAAAAGAATTGATTAATCACAGGATCAAAGGAAAGTTAAAGAAAACCATCACGGAGAATTTAGTTTATTTCAATGTTCTGGTTTTATTTTCCAGCTGAAGCAAACAAAAAAAAAAGTTATTTTTAAACTTCCTTGAGGATTAAGAAAATCGCCTCTAGAAATGAGTGGGTATGAGGAATGGGACAGGGGCTATAAAAGATAGTGTTGTTCCTTTGGTTTAGCTGGTGATATTAATAGTCCAGTTAGTAATTGTTAGTAAGAGTCTCGTTCTTAGTCAGTCACAGATGTGTTGCTACCCTTGAGGAGTTAGATGAACGCCTCTAAAGAAGTGTAATCGGAATCCTGTCTTTTCTAAGCGGAACACAATTGCTTTAAAAACAATTAATCATTGGACGGTAGAATTGGTAGGAACGTTACCTTGGGTGGTATAGTTCATAGCAACGGCTCGCGTCGATCATATGTGATCGACCGAGTCAAGCAACGACAGCGGTCAGTTTGTGGACGGGTAACCGCTACTGGCATAATTTGATAGCCGCTACCGTGCTTCGGGAGTTTAATGGTAAAAATAATCGCTAAGCCTTGTCAAAGACCTTCGGGTGGCTTGAGAATATTCGGCCACTAACCCCTCCACCAATCCGCATCTCATCGAGGAATATTAGTGTTTAAGCATTAACGTTGCCAAGAATAGGATGGAGGTGAATAGGCCTATAGAATACCAATAAACAATTCCAATTGGCAAGCTGGCGTGCCGGCGTGCCATTCCCCTCACGTCCGCAGCCACGGACATCGTTAATGCCGTGAACAGCTGCTTAGGCCAGTGGCTGGCACTAGCTGCCAATGGAAGGGATTTTGCTGTATTCTAAGAAAACTCGGATTTTCTCGTAGGTAGGACTGATACAAAAGCGTCACCTTTGAATCGTTACCTGGCAATATAACTAGTTAAACTCAGCAAGTCGGGCAAAGTTAGGTTTTTGTGGGTATAAGATAGCAAACGAGCTCGCAGCACCACCCATCCTGCTGCATAAGGCAACTATGATGAAAGCCAGTCCTTGGCTGCTGAAAAAAGCTTCACTTTTTATATTTAAAACCATCATTTAATGTAAGAAGTACTAGTAGTTTAGTTCTGCACGTCTGCACTGCAAATTATAATTTTACAAATAGTTCAAGTATGACGATAGATAAGATAAGATAATTTATTCATCATAAATTTTATAATATATTACTTACATGCTACTTAACTATAATGTTTAGTGCATCAAGTGCATTCATTAGGGATTTCATAACCTCTACTTTAGTTTATATAACTGTGGTGTAGAGGTATAAAAAATGCTATACCACACTTCAGATCGAGACAACTAGCCTTATGAAACGAATATAGAATATTCGGCGGAAACAGAACACCACCAACATTACCCACTTTCCCGGCTGGACACGAGAAATCCAGACTTATCCTTGTGTTTTCACTAAAATAAATGTTCGAATGAATTGTTGGCGCGCGCTGCAGCGTGTGGTCGACTCCTTGCTCGGCGGTGGGATGTCATTAATCCAGCGACCACACAATTCGGCAACTCTTCAGTAATGTCGATTCTAAAGTGTTTCTCGTGTAAATTCACCCTACGATGCACTTGGAAAGACTGTACTGTGAATGTGAAGTGACAAAAGAATTGGATCATGTATTCCTCTTAAAACTAGTGGAAGCCCGCAGCTTCGCTCGCGTGGAATTAGACATTACAATAGTTTCGTCTACACCTAGTAATATTATATAGCCTATGTCACTCGGTGAAGATGAACCTTTTTAATTCTCATCCACAAACCGACCGCGCCCGTCGTTGCTTAACTCTTTCATTGAATCGATGCGAGCCATTGGACTATGGACGCTACACTTGTGTCGAAGGTATAGGTGTAAATACCTAATATTGCAGCAATTACGATTCCAGTTATAAACCCACGTAATATAATAAATATGTAACGCAAATATGTTACAAAGGAATAATATAATCCTCATCCAACACACAATCGCCGTACAGACATACCGGTTTGGTTATTAAGCCATACCTTTATACATCATGAGGTGTGGCAAGTTATAATCCCAATCAAATATCCATGAATAGCTCATGCGAGGCCTAGTCTTGTTAGCGGCGACTCTCATTAAGAATGGAGAGGACGCGGGTAGTCTTCACCAAGTATTCACCGCAACTACGGTAGCGTTTGATTTGGTCCGTTGCTTTCCAAGGTACTCAGAACATAATTGATAGTCTCGCGTCCCTAACACATTACATGTTCAGCGAAAATGTCATATTAGGTTGGTATTCTAAGCAGAATAGAATTTGAACCACCTTCCAAGTCAAAAAGATACCTACGGATTCAACTCCTGCTACCTTATTTCATACGCCTTCTGTATATTAACGGTTTTAAAACCAGGCACTTTGTTGGGCCCCTCAAAGTGTTTATTTGAAGTTTCGTGAGTACCTATATATTACCTTCCTTCTTGCTTTTGTATTTACCACGTATGTACTCATATTTTAACATGTAACCATTTCGTTATAAGCAAAGGCTTCCGGCGCATACATATTTGCTGTAGAGTCAAAACAATTCAATGCAAAAATAAACAATAACATAGCACTTATCACCCAAATAAATGTCAACTCTAACCGGAACCCAGCTCAAACCAATCCGCAGCCGCAGCCTCGCGACCTAGGCGCTGAAACTTCTGGAACTATCGCTATCGAAGCGGGTCTTGACAAACGAGGTGTCGGTATTTCTTAGCAAGACGGATGTACTGACCGTTAGTGCAAGCTATCGATTGACCCATTAGGCTGCCATTGCACCGGAGGCTAAATGCTCCTCAACTCCGCAGTAATGATTGCTCCAATAAATTGCTCAGGATTTTTTCTTCGACGTTTTCTCACGATCCAACGAATCGCGAAACTTGTCGATGTGAAAACGGCACGCCCAGAATTCACCGAACTTGACCATTCAAGTGGAACGCGAATAAAAACTCTTCGTAATTTAGTTTGCTGTGCAAATCAGTCGAGGCTTGGCGCGAGGTGTTTCGAGGAAAAAACTTGATTCGTCAACACAATTGGAGTCCAGAAAAGTATTGGGAACCTAACATCCTTGACTGTTATTAATTCAATAAAGTAATTACTATTGAAATGGAGCAATACGATAGTAGATCGTGGGACTTGGGGCTTATTTATAAAAATATTCTAGACCGTTTCATGACTATCAATATTTTAATGAACTTGCTTAAACACTATTAAAGCTTCAATATTTTTATACGAATAAGTCCGTTAAATTCTATCAATTAGTTTCTACAGTTGAACTATTATGTACCGGCACTAGAATTCCTAGAATACGGAGCAGACTATTGCATTGTTTGGCGCTCTAAACATGTCCGTAGTCGTTCCGCTGCCAACTTACATATCTCAGGCGCTAAGCCAAAACTCGCTAATGGCGCGCTAGGTGCTTGAGTGTTCATCAGCGTGGCTATTCGTGAATACGTTAGGACAGAACTTTTTATAGGTACAATTGCTGGTGGAAAGATAGCGGTTAAGGTAAAACTGTAGATAAAGTTATCAGGCGTTACTTTGCGAAAATCAATTTTTATAAGGTTAGTTTTAATTTAGTTTGTAACAACCCGCGAAGACGTATGATGATGTATACTTTCATGCATACAACACCTCCCTCCAACATAAGAAAGCATGCACATACAGCAATGAAAATACACCTGCACATGCACCACCATCAACACGTGTTTCGCCCCAAAACGGAGCATCATCAGGTTATGTTGACTTTATCTATTAGGAGCTAAAAGGGCTTTTAAGCTCCTAATAGATAAAGTCAACATAACCTGATGATAAAGGAGTTTTTTTATCAACTACAATATTTTGCCATTCCAAGTAATCATTACGCTACTAAAGTAAAAGTACTAGGTAAGATTGAACCAGGCGCTACCTTCGAATAAAACGGACGCAAATTCAATGAAACCTCCGAAGTAAGTGGCATCACGGCGCCTCCGCAATATTTGCATCAATAATTCTACAATACCTACTTCAGCGAACAAACCCCTGGAATATGGAAATAAAACCTATATTCCAGATAAAAGATCCACCACTCAATGCGGAGAGAATTCCTGATTGAATTCCGTGACCTATAAGATGTACTTCTTAACGGGGCTGCGTATCGGCTAAGGTACGCGTTCTCCCGACAGCGATTGAGTGTTTTTTTTTATATTATCTTATTTATTAAACCAATATCAAACACTTAATAAAATAATAATAAAGTATTGTGCTAAATTATACAATTAAACAAGCAAGTGTCCACCGTGAACAGCAGACGCTTACATCAGATTCTCATTATTAATTTAAATAAATGTAAGTAGAACAGATATTAATATTACTTGTATTTCTAGAGTGAAACCGAATTTATTAAAATCATCGGCACTGAGTGAGTTGGGTCTAGAAAGCATTCAAAGAGATCTTTGGGATGCCGAGACCGTGAGCTACGCGAGAGCAATTGCATTGGGAGAATTTCCGTAATGTTTTTAAGAGTTCATGTATGAAATAAATAAATAATAATTTTCTTCTAGATTCTCAAATTCAAACTATTAAAGTGAAATTAGGTTGGTTTTGGCAATATTCGCAGAAAAATACTCGAGTCTTAGCGATGTTATTATTTTCTCGTGCGATATACGACACATGCTTTAAGAATACGAACACACCGCATCTTGATGCAAATAGTACTAATAATAGTAATAAGCTAGCATAGGTTCATGTTGTTCGGAATAGTGAGGTATCCTCTATCGATGAGTACCGTCTAACCTCGGGATTGACTGAATAGTGTACTCGTATTGAAGGTTTTGAAAACAGGGCAGCCTATTGTATCCCACAAAGGGTTGCGCTCACGATCAATTATCGATTCAACAGGAAACATCTACGGATAATAGCCAGAACGTACGGTAGAATTTGGAACATCTTCGCATTAGTATGAATTCTCTCTTTAGAGTTACACATTGAGATTGTTGTCTTTAGAGCTGACATGCGGCAGATGTGAAATGGTTCTTATTAAAAGTTTTTAAACTATTTCTGAATACCTAGTTTATGTAGAAAAAATACATAAATTTCAAGGGCGCTCGGCCGGTCCCAATTATCACAACAATCATTATGCCTTGTTGAAGACGTTTGGTTGGCTTGAGAACATTTGACACTGGGTTGGTCACTTTCCCCTCCACCAATCCACATTTGATTAGTGTGTGTGTGTGTGATAATGATATACTCTAAACCTTCCTCATGCAGCTGTGGGAGAGACCCGTGCCCAACAGTGGGACGCCTATGGGTTGTAGCTTAGCTTTGTAGCTTAGCTTTGTCTCGACTAGGGCACAGGATAAGAATGTTATAAATCTATATATATAAAAGGAGAAGGTGACTGACTGACTGACTGACTGACTGACTGATTGACTGACTGACTGACTGACTGACTGACATATCAACGCAGGGCCTAAACTATAAGGGTTAGAGAGTTGAAATTTTGCATAGGGGTTCCTTTTATAACGTAGGGGAGCACTAAGAAAGGATTTTTGAAAATTCATCCCCTAAGGGGGTAAAACGGGGGTGCAAACTTAGTATGAAACTTAGCCGTTTTTGAAGTCAAGTGGGCAACCCGAATGCCCAGACGTCGTTAATGGGTCTAATTCTACGCGAGCGAAGCTGCGGGCGTCCACTAGTTCTTCCTAAAGCCGATGCCCAGATAGATAGTCTATCGGGACTTCGAGCTTAGCTTAGTGGTAGGTAATTATTGTAAATTAGCCTTAAGGCAGTTTAGGTACCTGTGTAGGATTAGCTATTCATTTCATGATTAATAGCTAATCCTTTGCCTTATATTAATCAGTTTAGAATAGCATTATATCTGTTTTCTTTATGTAGTTTGTAGTTACCTAGACTTTCGTTAAGCGTGTCTACCTCATAGCGAAATAAATTATTTGACTTTGACTTAGATATTACGAGTAAATACAAAGCATTGAATATCTGACACAGTATATACGAGTATATATAAAAGGAGAAGGTGACTGACTGACTGACTGACTGACTGACTGACTGACTGACATATCAACGCAGGGCCTAAACTATAAGGGCTAGAAACTTGAAATTTTGCACAGGGGTTCCTTTTATAACGTAGGGGAGCACTAAGAAAGGATTTTTGAAAATTCACCCCCTAAGGGGGTAAAACAGGGGTGCAAAGTTAGTATGAAACTTTGCCGTTTTTGATGTTATTCGAATGAAATTCAGTACCTATTTTTGCTAGAAGGTTTTTTATTGAGTTTCGAAAATCATCTCTTAAGGGGGTAAAAGGGGGGTGCAAAGTTAGTAGGTATAAAAGTTTTTCGTATATACTTACATTATTTCAATGAAATTTTGTATTTAGGTTATGTTACGTCTAATTCCACGCGAGCGAAGCTGCGGGCGTCCACTAGTACGAGTATATGTCTCCTCTATGGGTCAGATACTTATTGGCGATACCTACAAGGAAGGGAAAAGCTGATTCAACCGCGGGCGTAAGGGCACAGGACAGAACAAGGGCATTCTGGTTCCAATCCCCTTCGCTTGTAACATACATAATGAAATATAGTTTTGGTATAATCCCTTTGATTTTTGTCACATCTGTGGCCAAACATTTTACTAGTAGGTTCATGCTAACAACAGCTAATATAAGTATACCCGTACCACACCCACTGACGAACCGATCAACTAATGTTCCTTTAAAACCCTCTGTTAACTGGACCACAGAATACTGGACTAACCATCCCAGTCCTTACTTATACATATATATATATATATATATTGGCGCACAGACAGATAGATAAGTTTACGGAGCGTAAAAATCTGTCGGAAGTGTTAACAATAGGTTTATAGTTTATGAACTAATCGAACTTTTACTAATCCAACGCAGACAACATTTTGTCCAGACCGCAACTGGAACAGCTAGTCGTGAAATATTGTTAAAAACTGGAAGGTTTGACTTGTTAGTGGATTTATTGAAAACTATTCCAAAGTTTTATTGAGTTTCTGAACGGGCTTGTATTTTTAAATGCATTTATTCATTTTCATAGGGGAAATGCAGAATGTACCTATCTTAAATATTTTAAATGAATGACCTGATTTGTTTGCTTATCGTTATAAGATTTATAGCCGGGGTTACGGCGAAATTCAAGCGTGATGCTGTTGTTATTTGTGGAAAAGAGGCACGTCAGTTCTAATAGATCACTTTGAAGCACAGTATGATGTACAAACAATATCAAAGGTACAAAATGATTGTGTGCAAATGTCAACGGCTAGTCAGTTTGGTGGGAAATAACAAAAGGCTTTATTTTAACTACCGAAGAAGACTAGACTTCTAGAAGAGTAGACTTTTACTGATGAGTATTTGACCGTGATGGAAGCCATCGATGGTTCAACGCCTGAGGGAGGGGACGTCAGGCCAGCCACGGTCGCACTTCCCTGCAACGTCCAGTTTTCTGCGCACTATTAGACTCATAAAAGCATGAATTACAAATACAGTAAAATTCATAAGTCTTAAATGGGGCATAACAACAATACAAAGCAAACAAAGCTAAAGCCGATGACCATATAGATAGTCTATCGTGACTTAGAGCTTAGCTTAGTGGTAGGTAATTATTGTAAATTTATCTTAAGGCAAGTTAGACACCTGTGTAGGATTAGCTATTCATTCAATAATCAATAGCTAATCCTTTGCCTTATATAGATCAGTTAGTAGCTTAAGTAGTTTTTAGTTAGGTACCTAGACTTTCGTTAAGCGTGTCTAATCACCTCATAGCGAAATAAATTATTTGACTTTGACTTTGACTTTGATACATAACAAAAATGGTCTAAAAATATTTAAAACAAATCCACCACCAGTGTTTCCTAAAATGAAACAGGTTAACGTCTTACTAACATTTAACGTCTCATTTAAATTTAAAAAAAAATGTATGCACCAGAAAGTTTGATTACTTGTTTTGGGAGTGTTTTAAATAAATTTTCAATTTGTTTACATAAATCAGTAATGACCGAAAAAAGGATGTTTCATTGAACTTCAAGAAAGTCGGAATTCCAATTCATTCCATTAGGAAAAACGTATAATATGCAGTTTTCGTGAAAAGAAAGCCTGACATTGAGCCGAGTTGCCGGTCTAACTAAAAAATATTAAGTAAATAAACGAACCAATCTGCATTGGATCAGCGAATCGGATTATGCTATAGATCTACCTCAGATGTCGCTCTGGTGGTGTGGTGGTGTAGTGGTTTAAAATACGTCATTTTGTGGAATTTCGTGCAGGACCCTGTTAATTTTTTACTTTCGTATGTTTTTAAGTACATAACTAGATGATAGATTTACGTTTTAGACCAGTACAAATTTATTTGACACGACAATTATCATCGTACACTGGTAATGATTTCAGCATGGAATAATTAGAATAAGATTAACTAACCACGAAATTTCCGTCAAAGGTAAAAACCATAAGCAACACCTACTATTTAAGTAATTACTGTTCAATTACCCACACCTGCACAGCGGTCATTTAACCGCCGCGAGCGGTTTGCAAATGATCCATATTTATGTTATTGCGTACCAGCAATCATCCGTTTGAACTGCGGTTTTAGTTTCAAGCAATAAGCTAAATTTATTTGTTCGTAGCCTGAGCAAAGTAAAGGGGCGATAGCTTAGTTGTTAAAAATTAGGTCGGCCATGAATAAATCGACATTACAGGTAAGGACGCAAAAAAGGTAGACCTCAGGAAAGATGGAAAGACGAGATAATAGCAGTAGCCGGAAACAGTTGGCAGGATAAAGCTAAAGACAGAGATAAATGGCAAGCTCTGGAGGAGGCCTTCACCCGAAGAGGGGTCCTCTGTTAGTGACATTATACAAAAAATTAAAATATTTGACATGGAATAACCAAACATATGACACCTATGAACTAGAACAACTGACATGGAAAATTTGACATAATCAGAAAACATATTATTTGACAAATTTATTTATTAGTGACATTATAATCAGATCCATTTTGACATACTACCACAGAAAATGTTATAATTTAATCAACGCAACTCTAATGACATTCAATATATTTTTCTTTTCTTTAATGTACTAATTTGTTTGTAACTATGTCACAGAGGATTAAATGGCTTTTATTATTATTATTATTATTATTACAGGTAAGGACGCTTTACTTCAAATCCCAAGTAAGGACGCTTCACTTCTTTATACGAGTACATGCATTAGCGTTTTAAACAATTTATTGTCATGTAATGGTTAAGACAAACATCTAGAGGAAACCTAATGTTCGTCATAACAGTCTCGAAGACTCGAAAGACAAACAGTACCTACTCGAAAGGTTAACTAGCGAAAGAAGGCAGCTCTTTTTGAATGAAGTGTCCTTTCGGTGGTAACACGATTTGCACTAATACATACATATATTTTTCCTTCTGTGATTGAAGCTATTCGCACTTTGCCATCAGCGTGGTGGAATATGACCCCTCCAACTCCAATTGACTGGAGACTCCATGACCAACAGTTGGTATATAATAAAAAATAAAATAAATATTAGATACTGTAGTGCTCCGTGTCACCCTTGTCATAAAGGGTACATTAATTGGCTCGTTACCACACCAGTGCGCAGTAAACGTCCGTTCTCGCCCGTGGCTAATACGTGACTGTTTACCTCACTCCCGTGTGCTCGAGACAACGTCATGTTTAACAGATTATATATATATCACATACACTACATCCCTTCCTTATTATAAATTTATTAATCGAGAACATAGTCCACATTAAGATAGCAAACGAGCTCGCAGCACCACCCATCCATTTGTTAATTAAATTAATTTTTTTTTTTTTTTCAAAGTTCACTAACATTGCAATTGGAGAATTAAATATTTCAATCTTACTTACATATGAAATGCATACTTCTATGTATTTTCATTCTAAGATGAGTTACCTTCTGGTACTGTATACGTAACCATAATTATTTGTCTAATTAACACCAAATGTACGCTTTCAAACGTAAGATTTAGAAAAATAAGCAAAATTTGTTTGTGAACGCCGTGCCCGCCGCGAGCACGTTCACTCCTGAAGATGATCATCACAAGAGACCGAAACCAGTCGGACCATTCTCGACTCAAACCACACGTGAGCAAGCCGGTAACTTCAACCATGAATATAGACACTCACGAATCGTTCAGTAATAAAATTTGTTTCGTTTACAACTGACGTTGGGCTTATACCGGCTGATAGCGTGTACGCAATGGTCTCGCTTATCTTTTTCGCTCTAACATAATATGAGTATCTATGTTATTTTTCTTTCGCATTGCCAATCTATTAAGTATTATAAACCTATGAAGGACACCAGTTGATCAGATCGTTAGTAACAGTCCAGCCAGCAACCGTCAGCAAGTCGCTTCATGTCAGACATAAACACGACACGCGCCGCGTTTGATGCGTTGGTGGCGTATTTACCTCTTGTAATATAATGAGTATTGTTTTTCGGATTAGTCATCAACGGATATCATATACTATATAGTCGCAATTGCAGTCAGTAGGAAGTACTAGGTTTCTAGTTGTGTTTTCACAAAGCCTAAGATTGTATTCGATCTTGTAAACTGGCATGTTACACCATCCGGATGTCGATACTATATATTCAAGCATGTTTTTAAAATGTCCATACATGCATATGAGACTCCGACACCCATAGCACAGGTCAGTACCCAGTTTAGGGTCCATGATTTTTATTTATTTTTTTATTTAATAAAGTATCGCTCTAAAAATCCATATGTAGATCTCGTAGATTTATGAAACAACTAGAAATAAATGAGCTAGGTACCTATCTCACGACGAGTAAGTACATTCCTTACTACTACATCCATCCTTCAAAAAGTGTTGGATACTCGGCGTGCCGTTTTCTATCACCATTACAATGGCCCTATCCCAATACATAAGTCACAAAAAGGTATTGAGTAAAGAAAAATATCAGTATAAAATAGACATTAATTGATACGGACATAGGCCTTTCCCAAAATGCAGGCCTCCAAAGCAATGCCTACGGAATGTGTATTAGAATTTATAATAAGATATCCGAACCTATACAAAACTTGTTGTTTTTTTTTTTTTTTTTTGACAGCATAATCTAAGTGACCCATTAATTTACCTACTATGACATTTGCATACCACAAAGTGGTAAGAGTGAGGGACTACCTTTAATTGTAGCATCAAATTGTGCTACTTAAAATATGGAACGTACTTACAGCAAAGCAGCGTAGTTTCCGACACATAGCATAGGTACCGACAACCTTACCCTTCGACGGCTGAGCAACCATACCCTTCGTTGGCCGCGTTTGGCTTTTTATAGGCACGGTCGGGTAGTTGACCGTTTAGTGAGGGTCGATCGTGCACCGTCCTCGGCTGCACCTTGGACTTCTTCAGGAGCATTGGTTACACCACTTTTCTTTAGTAGGTAGGCATTATCCAATCATTTGTAACCACTTGCTGTTGCAGCTGTCACTGTAGCACCGCGACCGCCTAGCGCACCTGTAACACGACGCATCAAATGCGCCCGTCCGACGATGCATCTTGTGCAGACACGGGTATTCCCATTACAAGTGCTATATCCGATCTAGGCTTAAGAGTACGTACGCGGCGCCAGCATGGTATGCTCTGGCGGCGCCACGCAGCGCAAGCGTCTCCAGCCTCGCCCTGCGAGAAATCACAGGAGCGGGGCGCTACGTCCGGAACGCGGTGATAGCGCGCGACAGCAGGCTGGACGTGTTATGTATAACCGCGCCGACAATGGGCCACATCCTCACCTAAGGGGGACAGCGCCGCTGCACGCGCGCAACCCTGAAGGCCGACCGCTACCTAGAGAGCTGTTGGACCTTCTTCCCTCCGACCATCTAGGGGGAATTCGCGACATACGGCTAGTCGCGTGCGCGACGTACGACTGGCTCTCACGCTCAACAGCGGGGAAGTCACCGACGGGGTTTACCCCTGGAGCAATTTCCCGGATAGAGGGGATCTCCCCTTATTCCGAATTCCCTCAGCGCAGGAGTGCCTACAGCGCCACGCAAGAGGAGGAAAGGTGACAGACCTGTCTGGTATTCCCACTACGAATCCTGTGCAAGAGGGAAATAACCTGGTGACCATCATCTTTTCCATTGCTTAAATCTTAAAGCAACTGTAGCGTTACGGTTGTCTCCTTCGAAATCCAGCTTTTCCGGAGCTGGCAATAAGTTTGTAATTTTCGTGGTAGGTAGATATGGGGCGACCTAGAACTGAAGTAAATCTTGGTAACTACCAGTTTACAGTATATTATTAATTCATCCCCACATCTACATCCAGTCAACTAGTATCATAATGCATTTACTGCCTAATACGCAATCACGTACGATTTACAATTTCATGTAGGTTCGCACTACCTAAACACATGATCACATACGATTAACAATTTCATGTAGGTTCGCACTACCTGAACACACGATCACGTACGATTTTCAATTTCATGTAGGTCCGCACTACCTAAACACACGATCACGTACGATTTTCAATTTCATGTAGGTTCGCACTACCTAAACACACGATCACGTACGATTTTCAATTTCATGTAGGTTCGCACTACCTAAACACACGATCACGTACGATTTTCAATTTCATGTAGGTTCGCATTACCTAAACACACGATCACGTACGATTTTCAATTTCATGTAGGTTCGCACTACCTAAACACACGATCACGCACGATTTACAATTTCATGTAGGTTCGTACTACCAGTTACACACGATCACGCACGATTCACAATTTCATGTAGGTTCGTACTACCAGTTACACACGATCACGCACGATTCACAATTAATGTAGGTTCGTACTACCTAACACACGATCACGCACGATTTATAGGTTCGTACTACCTAACACACGATCACGTACGATTTTCAATTTCATGTAGGTTCGCACGACCTAAACACACGATCACGTACGATTTTCAATTTCATGTAGGTTCGCACTACCTAAACACACGATCACGCACGATTTACAATTTCATGTAGGTTCGTACTACCAGTTACACACGATCACGCACGATTCACAATTCATGTAGATTCGTACTACCTAACACACGATCACGCACGATTTATAGGTTCGTACTACCTAACACACGATCACGCACGATTTACAATTTCATGTAGGTTCGTACTACCAGTTACACACGATCACGCACGATTCACAATTAATGTAGGTTCGTACTACCTAACACACGATCACGCACGATTTATAGGTTCGTACTACCTAACACACGATCACGCACGATTTACAATTCATGTAGGTTCGTACTACCTAACACACGATCACGCACGATTTATAGGTTCGTAATACCTAACACACGATCACGCACGATTTACAATTTCATGTAGGTTCGTACTACCAGTTACACACGATCACGCACGATTCACAATTAATGTAGGTTCGTACTACCTAACACACGATCACGCACGATTTATAGGTTCGTACTACCTAACATATTCTTGCTATCTGCGAAAAATATTGATGATAGAATAAAAATTAAATAATATAATAATATTTACAAAAGTGTCGCGATACCATATATCCAACTACTGTAGTTATGCCACTATAACAACTTTTTTACATTTTAAAAGTTGATATAATTTGCTCAATATAATCAAACCACATTATTCATACCTCTGTATCAGTCCTTATCGCATTAAATGATATTTTATTAAAGACCGTTTCAATACCTGTAAAATACAAATTGTTAAAATCGGAAATTCCATTCAAAACATACCAATAACGAATTTAAAATGTCCGTCTAAGGAAAATAATGCATTTATAAAATAAAGCGGTGTGGGTGGCCCCGCGCAGCGTAGTCTCAGATATATTACTTAAAGGATGAATATAATTGATGAATTGCTTCATATTAGCAACAAATGTTTGCAGTCGAATTAATTAATAGAAACATAGGATATGTAGGTACCCTTCATCTCGATGATCCCCGAAGAGTATCTGTATCCATGTTACATGTCACACATGTCCACAATACAGATTAAAATCTTTTCGTTTTACACCCATATGAGCAATCCTTCAGGTAGGCAATCCATTTCACACAGTACAGATTAAAATCTATACGTTTTATCCCTTTAAGAACAATCCTTCAGGTAGGTGTAAGTACCTGGTTATGAGTTTATGATACAATTTATTTATTTATGATTTTGTTATCACTGAAATAAGAGCCTATATCATCTTGTCTACTTGAAACTTATATAATAATAATATAACTTAATATAATATGCCTTGGCCAAAGGCAACGAGTTTTTTGTAGTAACTTACATAACAAATGCTGTAAATTCAATCTATTTATAAAGCGTATTTTTTATTATGTATTGGAATGAAATACAACACAGGTAATACAACAAAGAGCCTACCTACTCTTTTTTAAATTCATAGGTATTTGTGAAATTTAAATTTTTATTATAACTAGGTAAATATAAATAAAATTTTATTTTTGAAATTAAAAGTATTTGTGAAATTTGTGTAAAGAAAATTGTAATTATTGTGCTTGTATTATTTTTCATTGAAATAAAGGGCTATTTTATTTTTTATTTTTATAATATAATATGCATGTTCTCTGTGTAAGTTGTGCTTCCTTGTAAGTGACATTTTCACTCTGGCACACAACACCATTTAATGTAATTCGTATAATAATCTGTGAAATGTTGTTAGGATGCCTTAACTCTAATAAATAAATAAATACAAGAAATCAACCTATCTAGGTCAATACTTAGTACCGTTATGGCTTATTAAATTACCAACTTTAGTTGTAATTCATTAAAATTATTGATTACTAAAGTCATAGCCTCTAATAAATAATAGCATAACTAGTGTTGCCGCTGTTGTTCCGGTATAATATTACTCAAAACAATATAAAACCACCACACAGTTTACGGTAAGTAGTTGTAATGTATTGGAAAACAATGGCGGTTACATACATGTTACGTACGGACAATTCGATTGGTCGCGTAGCGGTCCCACGAACAAGACATTCCGTGCCTAACATTGGACGGGTCTCTCACCACTCTAGATTTAGTTTAGTAATAAGTTAAAATGTAATTTTCTATTGAAGAAAATTAAATAGTTTATAGAACTTAACGTCTCGACCACCTAATTTCACCCTGCCGCCGATATGTAACTTACATACCTACACGATACATAATTCTAAGTGTTCACTGAGTGCGATGCGTTATAGTGAAGAGTAGGACGCGAATCATACATGGGTTTGTAAGAGTAGCCTATTTTTTTTGTAATGAGCGCGCACAATGTCCCACTTCAAATGAGGCGAAGTGTATATTGTTCGTCGCGATACATTTGAAGTACTGACTAGAACAACTAGGAATTCGAACTCAATTTTATGAATAATAAAAACTGTAATAATTTGTTTACAATAATCTGCCGCGATACCTGCCTACCGCATAGCAATGCCGCGCCACGATGATTAGGTAATCGGGATCCTTATGGACAGAGGTATGTACATTTATTTTATGTTGATCCATCAGTAATTTAACAATCAATCATAAAGTAATAAACATCCAATGCATAAAGTTCTTAGACCATCCAATTTTATTTATGTACCTACATACTTATTCAACCTTCCTCTCTCCGTATTTCGAAAAAATATTTTTAATATTTTTAATTTACCACTAACCTTTTATTCTCGTCGCCATATGTAGTGCTCCGTGTCACCCTTGTCATAAAGGGTACATTAATTGGCTCGTTACCACACCAGTGCGCAGTAAACGTCCGTTCTCGCCCGTCGCTAATACGTGACTGTTTACCTCACTCCCGTGTGCTCGAGACAACGTCATGTTTAACAGATTATATATATATCACATACACTACAGATACACTCTCACACACGGCCATCTGACCCCAGAGTAGGCGCGAGCCTGTAATATGGGTGTCAGAGTCTGATACATATTTTTAAATACATATTTAAATAGATAATATTAACATCCAGACACAGAACAAATACAAGTGTTCGTCACACGAATATTTGTCCTGAGTGGGATTCAAAACCACGACCCCTGGCGCAACAGACAGGGTCACTACCGATTGCACCAACGGGCCCGTCTATGAAAGAAAAGGGCGTTTGGTGAAGGAATCGGGAGCAAATTTGCATACCTGAGAAATCTCAAGCCGCGTTTAGCGGTGAGTTAGTGTCGTGTCACGTTCTCACACCCGATATCTATTACTGAAAGCATTATCGTCTTACGTGACGAACAGATTCGTCTCGTTTTAATAGAACACGTTCTGAAGATGAAACGCGCGCCAGTATAGCATAACACGAAATAACAGCTATATCTCGCGGGTCGTGCGGGGATCCTACTATACTCGCCGCGGTCGCACGTGACCCAAGTACCAAGTGCTGTGGGGACACACGGGCTACAAATCGCAGCGGTCACGGCGCGTCAGATATTATTAAAGGGAAACATATATGCAAGTATGGCTTTAATTTAAGAATTATTGTTGGTATAACAATGATAATACAATCTAGACCTCCCGCAGAAGTGTCTGTGGGAGAGACCCGTGCCCAGCAGTGGGACGTCTATGGGTCGCAGCGATAACAATGATATAATAATAATAATAAACATTATTTTTTCGTAGTCCCAATATAAGCTTTAATTCGCTTAATTAAACCAGTTAATTAGATTAATTAGAACATTTGTTGGTCAGCTCATTAATGGGTACGAGGACTGGGGACTGCTAGCGATAGGTAGTCCTGTTACTTGGTGTTAGTAAAAGTCCAGTTAGTAATTGTTAGAATGAGTCTCTTTTCAAGTAAGTCACAAATGTGTTGCCCATGAGCAGAGCGGAGCGACTTCATACACTATGCCTTGAGGACTAAGATGATCGCCTCTAAAGAAGTGTAGCCGGAAAAAAATGTTACGAACGGATTGTTACGAACGAAGTAACCGTGAAGTAACCTGCGCATCGGGCTTAGTACCATGCCTAGGCATGTCTAATTTGGCGGGACTATTAAAACTGTGGGCTGAATTAAGAGGACAATAGAGTAAAATAGAGTCTAGCCGGTTACTCCGATAAAGCGGCAACGCACGAACTCCCATTTCGGGAGTCAACTTCACTCTCCCGACAGAAAGCGCTCTTCCGATGGCCTCTCGCGAAGCTTTTGTTCGAAGGTCCGCAGCGCTAAGTAACCGCGTGATTTAGAGGAACTGAAAAAGGTTGATTGACTTCGAGTGGAAACATCGAAGCTACCAGATCAGGAAAGGATCTATGAGAAACAGACCATAGAATGGTTCCCCTGAGCTTAATTGGGGCCTTAGCTCAATAAGTGCCTCCTCTTAACCAACACGCGGTGCATACTATTCTTGACAATAAATTATCGGCTTATACCAATTTTGCTAGTACTTCATGGAGGGCCAAGAATGTCCAGAGCACCTCATCACACAATGCTGTGCTCGTGGACGCCTGAGGAGCATTCATTTACGAGTGTACGAATTGCTTCCGGATGAAATCAAATCCATCACCATCGCTTAAGTCCTAGCTTTCCTCAAAGCAGTAGGACTAGATAGTGAACTATAACTGGCTGTGGGTACAAACGATCAGTTTTGGTCGAGGTGCCCGAAGCTGAATAAGCTCGAGCTAACACTTCAAATAATAATAATAATATACCAATTTTACTCTCTAACTTTAAAAAATAAAATCGGTTTGAGGAGTTCATGTAGCCATTGCTCAATACAAACGCAGCAACTACTTTTTCAAAAGGTACTCACATGCACATACAGTTAACAACACAACGTAACATCCATTACTCGAGTAAAATAATTAAGGAAATAAATATTTAAACTCGGGACCCGTGCCGCAGTTTGACATTCAGGTCACTCACCACCGCGCCGCGCTCTGTCTAGTTCTTCAAGGATCAAATTAGATTAGGACCTTAAGGATTAAAGGATATCATCCACATCCTTTAATAATACGACCAAGAAACGGTCACTAAACTTGTAATACAGAGTAAAGTTAGCCTGTAGAATTTCAGCCCCAACCACCATAGATAGTCGATCTTTAGAACTAGACCCTATTAAAACTGGGTAACCACTTTAAGTTTCAAACTTCACTAGAAACTTGACAGCCTTACAAAATGTACGTAAAAATTAACAAACTTTAACTCGGCCTTTGTTAGGCTAAGCCTGGGTTGCTGACAGGTTGTACCGTTGGTGGATAAACTATTTAAATGTGTTTTACTTATAGCGCCCGTTGTTTGGCAATTGGCTCACCACCTACTACATAAACCAAACATAAATAAATTGTGGTAAAAAAACGGTGGTAGGGTCTGTTAGTTACACTTAGTTACACTTGCTGTTAGTTGGAATAAAGTTGTACGTAATAAGTAAATGTGTACGCCGTGCCCGCCGCGAGCGCGTTCACTCCTGAAGATGATCATCGTAATAGATCGAAACTAGTCGGCCTATTTCCGACTTAAATCACACGTGAGTAAGCCGGTAACTTCAACTATGAATATAGACACTCACGAATCGTTCAGTAATAAAATGGAATAAGGTTTCACGTTGCTTCTCTTAGATTCTAAGATCAACCTAATAACGATCAAATTACCGCTGAAATAGTCATATTATTCCCCTTACTTATATTACCGTGTCACAGTATAAGTAAGTCTAGTGAGGCTTAAACCCACGCGTATGACTGGCTGAATGGCTTCCAGCCGAGCCAACATTTAATTACCGTCAGAGCGAAATTCAGACAATTTTTCGCACATTTCATACTCAACGCTATGTAACTCATTCATTGGAATCCATCAGTCGATGATTCGTAAAATATTATTTTGGAAATGTTATTTTGAAAATGGTCCGTATATATATTTTTTTTCTTTTCTATTTCCTTTCTTCAGCGTGGTGGAGGATACTCTATACCTCCCGCAGCAGTGTCTGTGGGGGAGACCCGTGCCCAGCAGTGGGACGTGTATGGGACGCAGCGAGACGAGGTCCTTCATAGAGTGGCGTCGATTATGTGAAGGCATATAGGTACCTGAAATAACCAATTATATGGAAATGAGTCGAGTTCAAATTCTGTTTCAAAAATAATTATGAGATATTACATTACCCCGGTAAAACTGTTTCTCATCATCATCATTGTACTTCGATCGCTAGTGGAAAAATTTCATGGGTGCTTCTGTGCTTCGAAGGGCACGTTATGCCATCGAGGCCTTTTCAATTGTAAAAACAATCGCTAAGCCTTGTCGAAAAGCTTCAGCTTGAGAAAATCAACACTGAGTTGGCCTTTAACCCTTTCACCATTGGAGTAGCGTGGTTGAGTATGCTCTAGACCTCCTGCAGTTCTAGCGTTGGGAAAGACCCGTGCCGACAGTGGGTTGTCAATGGGTTGTACCTAGCTAGTTGTTTTTGTTCGATGTTAATTGGTTGAAATATGATGATACTTGGTGGAACTGTCGAGAAGTCAAGCCAAGCCGGGAGCTATCAGCAGTATCTAGTTGACGGGTGGATTGTTACTGCCAAGAAAGGGTTGGTACCACAAGCTACATAAAAAGCGAATCTCATATGCTTGTTTTATATGAGTCCAATCCCATTTCACGGACAAACTTCGGGAGAACGATGACCTGTTATTTGCTATAGTGATTTCAAGTCCCTACTTATTTTATTAGTTATCTAGTTAACGATAAGACGTTGGCTTTGAGGTATGAAAGGATTCAAAGTATGGAGTGAATTTCAGAAGAACCGGAACTAGGACGTGAGCGGATAAATAAAATAGTGGCTGCAACTCGAAGAAAACTAAGAGATCCTAATTGATTTTATCCTTGGTAAAGTGGGCTTACTCAGTATTGATTCCTTTGTCCTTAAAATTTGATTGAGTCCACAGCCAATTAATGTTTTAAGCTATGCTTAGAATATAAGTGCTCGTTAGTTACACTGTTATATTATTTGCTGTAGCTACGTTAAGGGTCGATGAGCTGAAAGATAGGCACTTCAGCTATCCTTGCTGGGACGTTCTCACTGTGGTTTAAAGTCTGCCAACCAGCATGGGTCAGCATGGCCAGCATTATTTTACGATTAACTCACTTCAGGTAGATTGACAGCTGGATATAAAAGAATTTTATACACATGATGCGATTAACTAAGGATGACAAAAAAAACTTTAGTCTGTCCATTTGGGAAACTTCGATGAAATCTTATCTCCTTATGAAAGATTATCCTCGCCATTGGAGAGGGCATTAAGCGAAGCCGAGTACATCGGATTAAACGGACCAAGATTTGAGTACAAAGGGAGATATTCAAAAAGTGCTTACGAACCCCTGGGATTCTGTTGGAAGTAGGGTATTGTTTTCACACAAAGAGACTTCGTATCGTGGCCAAGAGGCTAGAAGTGATTCCGACATTTTTCTTAAGTTAAAGAAAAAGTTTAACTAGTTCGCAGACCGATATAGGTAGGCATCGACGTGAACCATGATAAATTATTTTATGGATATTTTTACACAACAACATCACGCCTGTATAGTACACCAACTTCAGGCTGTAATGTTAGATTTAAGTTTGTGTCTATTAAATAAATAAATAAATAAACTTTTCACCACCACATTCACATTTTTTTACATAAAAACAGCTTTTCATGACAAATACGAGTATTACTTTCGATAAATCGCCCTTTTCCCAATACTCGTCAACAAAGACACCGAATATATGAAAAACAAATGTCGGCCAGTTTAAAAAATCTAGATAGACCCAAATTCGACAGTCTTGGTTAATCTAGATTAGCAGCGCCTCAAAGAGCTCATAAAGAATTAAAATTTTATGGTTGCATTTCATCAGATTCGGGCTTGCAGGAGTTGAACATCTTAATGCATTGCGTTCGCTCGCACCAATATTTCGCCTGAGGGTCCCAAGTTTGCAAACATTTTAGTGTCATAAAATATTCTAAAGTTGGGATATAAATACTAATCTGATAAGGCGCAGTACATCATCCCATATAATGTTCAGGCAGCTATCATTGTATGCCCTTCTGATGGGTATTCGAGCACTTTTAGACTGATTATTGGACAAGTTATTACTCATTACAATGTTATATTGTAAGTCGACGAGCGGTTATAAAGACGCGCAGTTTTTATATAATTAAATTGTCGTAAATCGAAGCAGAACTTCTCTACTTTTTTAGATTCAAAAACAAGTTATATTATCATTTGTTGAGCTAAATAATCCCCGAATAGACAAATAAAATTGATTTTTTATTTGTTATAATAAGTATAAATAATTTTATTTATTGAAACACGTTCCATTATTTACTATTTTGTTGGATAAAAGTCCCCTTTTAGTCGCCTTTTACGACAGGCAGGGGCTACCGTAGCACTATTCTGGTCCTGAGCTACAGGAACGGAAGTAACATATACCTAAATATTTTATTATGTCTCTTCTTAACTATCTAAAGGTTATTAAAGTTTGTTACATTGTGTATTACGAGGTTTAGTAATGAAGATAACGATGAGACAATGCAATCATAATAAAATACCATGAAAACACTATAAAAGTAGGCGGATAGTTCCGAGTCGGTAATAAAACGAATCATAAATAAACCAATCCATCAGATAAACGTCTGAAACTCGGACAGGTCAACAGCATTCCTAACTTTTCTGTTATCAAGAAGTTGTGACAAGCGATTCTGAAGAATAATCTTGGGATTAATACCTTTCTTTCTTTATTGGCGCGAGGGCATCACTCAGATGCTCTCAACTTGGAGGGGCGAACTTTGACGCTTTTGCGTTTAGTGCCGCGATTCCTTGTAGTGCCTCCTTGTTGGGGAGAGATTATTTTTAGAGAGCATAGTTTTGTTGCAACTTTGGTTCTGTATCTAAGAGTTTCGCTTTAGGTTTGGATATGAGATAAGTTTCTAAAAGTGTTGCATCTTTGCTTACGCCTTTTGACTTATTGACTTTTGACTCATTTTTAAAAGATTCATTCATTAAAAAAATGCTGACAAAACCAGGCAGCGTCCAGTTACTTAGCATCAACTACTAAAAAACCTACTTTTATAGCCATCAGTTTGTGCATGTTTGAGTCCAGACGTTGCCAGGCAACCATCCATTTTGTGAATCTCGCATTGAACGTACGCGTAGGATGAACGGAACCCAGAACACAACACAATTTATCTTTCTAATAGAACACGACCCAAACATATCCATAAAACCTTCACGCGGAATCTATTTCTGTTCGCAGCGGGATCGCACGATGAGTAATGGCGGCGATCGAGGCTGCACGGCGGCACACAGACTCACACACAAAAACACACACAGAAACACGTGCACATAAGACACAGAATCACTTACACATAAGACGATTGCAGGCAGCTATTTATTGCACATAAGATTAATCAGCATCCCATTTCCTTTCACTACGATACGAACCCGATTGTCAGAAGTTTATATGCTGCCCAAAGGTCTTCAAACTAAAAGACAGTTATGTTTTTAGTCGGTACCGACTGCTGAACAGAAAATGCCCTCTCAAGCACTGAAGCACTCAAGACCGTTTGAAATAATAATAAATAAATATCATGGACATTCTCACACACGGCCATCTGACACCAAACAAGGCGCGAGCATGTACTATAGGTGTCAGAGAGAGAGTGATATACATACATAGATATATTTAAATACATACTTAAATATATAGTATTAACATCCAGGCACAGAAAAAATACAAGTGTTCATCACACGAATATTTGTCCTGAGTGGGATTCGAACCCACAACCGATTACGCTAACAGGCCCGTCAACATGCTTTCATTATAAGCGATACACGCTTAATGTCCACGCCTTAAGCGTGTCACACACTACGCAGATGCGGTAAGATATCTGTATCTGAGCGCATATCTGTCCATATCGCTCTCTATACTAAACTCAAGGAGCAACACACACTACGCAGATCACTTATATTTTACCGTCAAGCATCTGTCGGCACCGACATATATCAACAGATGGGCAGATAACATCTGCCGATGCAACAGATTGTATACAGGTTGTTTAATAAACTAGAGTGACAGCTAATCAAAAACTTCTGTGTTGAAATTTTTCTAAATCATAATCGCTGCGACCCATAGACGTCCCACTGTTGGGCACGGGTCTCCTCTCAGAATGGGAGGGATTAGGCCTTAGTCCACCACGCTGGCCAAGTGCGGATTGGCAGACTTCACATACCTTCGAGAACGTTATGATGAACTCTGAGGCATGCAGGTTTCCTCACGATGTGTCCTTCACCGTTATAGCAAGTGACATTTATGATAAATCATAATAATCCTCCCGAATTTTGTTGTTAGTTGTCCCTTAAACCCTGTAAAAATATTAATTGCTTACCTGCCTTAAACAAACAGCCAGTCGTTCTTCGGTAGAAATGCATTCTCGCATTTTAGTATTATTTTTTTTTATATCCCCTTTGCTCAAGTCATGAATCGCCATAAATGTCGCCCTTGGTTTTCGGAAATAGATGGTAAATTTGTTATCTGATAGATCCTTGAAGAGATTAAATTCACCTCGATCATTTTTAAGTTTTATATGCCTTTCCACCCAAATTTTTCGCCTTTTAGTACATAACGCAACACGGGCATCAAATTCAAAATCATAATCCTCTTCTGAGGAGCTGTCTAATAAATCAAAAAGCAATAAACGCGAACTCATTGGCATATTAATGGCATTTGTATCAGAATTCATCATACTGTATAATATGATCCGCACCAAAAAAAAGTGTATTTCGTATATTATCGTATCTGCGAAGTGTGTGATACTTTCAGATAATATAAGTTTTTATACGCAGATAAAATATTATCGTATCTGCGTAATGTGTGACACGCTTTATTCTTGGAAAATAGTTGTGAACAAACTGAACGGATATTTATTTACGTCTTCTAAAGCAGGTAAATGTAACACGGTGAGCATTTACGAACCACCGAATAAAGGTCCATCATTGTGTGTACGGAACCATGAACACAAAACAATGCCTCTTCCTAATTTAACGCGACACAAACCTATCCATAAAACCTTCGCACTAAATCTGCCTCATTCGTCAGAGCGCGCTGGAGTGAGACGACACAAAATGGAATTCTACCAAGCTATTTGTGTCCTGTGATTTGCAAGGTGCACCATCACCAGTGGTGAGGTTTTTATTTAATTAACGATTGAATGAATGAATGAATGAATTAATGATAGTTTATTTGATAATACCTAGCTGCAACACAGTACATGAGAAATTAATTTAAAAAAGATATATTCAAATAAAAAAAATTACTATAAATAAAAGCTTGTGAAAAATTCTGCACTGCAGCGACTACTGACAAAATGTTTGGACTCAATCTAACTGTACTAGGCTACAACACTGATTTTCGGTGCAGCCTCTGCTGTCGAGTCTTTCATCTTCGGCGTTCGGGTTTATCCTGACTATTCCGGCATAGCATTGACATATTTTAATTTCTTATATCGCAAATAACTAAGAAAAGTCATTGATGCGTGTCGCTTGGGTTTGAACCCGGACCGCTCGAGTGATAGGCGAATTCGATAGCCACTGGACTGTCACCGCTTTACATGGTTGGTGCGTGCCGCTAGAATTTGAGTGAAAAGGGAGTTCGAGAGCCACGGGACTCTCACAGCTATCGCGACCATGTCACATCCGCTATGTAATAATCTCCGTGACCTCCCAAAGCCCTTGATAGCCCGGCGCCAACTATAAAAGCTAATGGGGCTTTTCTGTAAAATGTGACGTCATTTGCGCTATCACACTAAATGGATGTTCAGGTTGAACGCTGGCTCCGAATGGTCCGACTATCGCGATGCTTGGTAATTGCATTGTTATGACATCAAACTACTGTAGGAGGTGCTATTTCACAGAAGTGCGTTGTTCAATCGGTGGTTTGATTCGCAGTTCTTGTATTAATTTGGCCTTATGGGTTTTTGTTTTGTGTCCGGTGTAGTCCTGTATGGCAATAGGCACACCGCCCTGCCTACCGCTTCGGGGAAATAAAGGCGTCCATGCAAAAAATCCATCCATCCATCAGCCTTTTGAGGTCCACGGCTGGACATAGGCTTATCCTAAACGACACCGACAATCCGACTGTTCCTGTGCCTTCTGAATCCAGCGGTTCCCCGCCGTCTTCTTCAGGTCATCTATCCACCTTGTGGAAGTCCGAGCCCTTTTTCCGAGTTGTGGTCTCCATTCAAGGACTTTTCTTCCCCACCCGTTAGCAGTTCTTCCTAGGATTCTTAGCCTGGTCAAAATATTTCAATTTCATTAGCACAACTACACCGATGCATATTGTTTATGTGACGGTTTCTTAGTAAAGAATGTGAAAAATATTAAAATTCTGGAGTCGATATAATTTGTTGCAAATATCTGGGGCGGCTGTGGATCGGATTGGATCCATTCACCAACATAGTCGTAAATGAAAAGAGTAACTCTTTCCGTTAATGAATTAACTACGAGTAGATTCAATTAAAATATAGAGGCAAAGTTAAAACACGCATGCTAAAATACTGCAGAGTTTAAATAAAATTCGTTTTGACAACAAGCGTTTTAATATTTTTACTTTAAGGAATTGAACGGCATTCAAAAAGGTTGTGTCGACCCTCGGCAAATGGGATGAGAAGGCAAGGTAGGTAGGTACCTGTGGAACTCATCGATCACTCGAAATTGAATCCGAAGTTCAGTGGACCGGCCGCCGTCCCGCGCCTGAAATGAGACGTTAAACGCCAGTCAAACTGGCCGAATTAGCGATTGAAATGTCGCTCGCTGCTCGTCACGAAACGATTTCGATGTAATTAACAACTGTTGGATGGAGCAATGATTAATTCGGGTGCTCGCCTTTAAATCCCAAAAACTAGATATTTTTTGTATTTTAATAGATGTAAGAAAGCAAAAGAGCGTGCAGTACCATCCATGCTAGCCATGACAACTGTGATTGACTTTGATGAAGACTTTAGAAGGGATAGGGATGGTTAGTCCAGTTAGAAGAGGACGTTAATAAGAACATTAGTTCGTCAGCTCGTAATTACAACTAAAATAACCTAAAAATAAACAAAGAAAAACAAAATAGTCTAGATAATTTTTAAATAATAGTTATAGAGATCTGTGAATCTACTCATATCTCTCACGTTTCCAATAGATCCAGCCTTTTATTTAAAATTCACCGCGTCAACACCGCTTCAATATCGTCGGCACTGAAGAGTCGCACATGCTCTCGATCATATTCTCTTTGCAATATATTTAGCAAGCTTTATGTCAGCTTTATATCCACTGAGATTATCGGTGATGCATCTGTTTATTGAGACCGCAGTTCAGACCATCAGTTAATGCTGCCATCGTTCATCAGTCGACGTATGCGAATGGTATCGGTGCGATATTTCATATCTCGAACGCCGGTGTCGACCGCTTACTATTCCGGTGACAGTCCCTAATTAGTGCCTTCGGATGTCATACAGGCTGAACTTATCTACTCTGTGTTATAAATTTAAATTTCGCTTTATTCCGCTGTAGTATGCATATGTCCAACTACTGTAGTTATGTCAATATAACTAATTTTTACATTTTTAAAGTTAATAAATTTGCCGACAATAATCAAACCATATTATTCATACCTCTGAATTAATCCTTATCCCATTTAAATTTTATTTTATTAAAGACCGTTTCAATACCTGTAAAATACTTTTTAAATTATTAAAATTCGATCGATAGTGTCTTTGAAGGGGGTGGCACCTAGTTGCCACCCCCTTCAAAGACACTAACGAAACTATTGTTATGTCTAATTCCACGTGAGCGAAGCTGCAGGCATCTACTAGTAAATTAATATTGCGGAGTAATTTTCGAACAATCTGATATTATTTCCGAGCAAAAAGGAAACTTTTCTCGGAAAATGACGTTGCCATAGGAAAGATAGCCGACGGAAGCTAGTGTCATGAGTACGTGCTTGTGTAACCAGGAAAATGTTGGGCCAACTAATCCCCTGTTAGTAAGCTGTAAAAAACATTTTATACGATTCGTGGGCCGTCGCTCGCTCGCTGCAAACCTCGGCTCAGGGGTACACAACGTTCGGGACGCATTTGCATTTGTTCTGTATTCGGGCCGGGCCTCTAAGCAGACTAACTCGCCGCAGCGAAACATCGCCGCTGCATTTGTATGTTGAAAGACAAATCCAGCTGAACCTTAGGATTAGACAAATATTTGCAGTGCTTCTCTTGAATAAATAATATCTTCCTCTTGTTCTTGGAAAATAATCTACTTTTGTATTGAATATTTAAATGTTGTTTTAGACTAAGCCTTAAAATTGTTAAAATTATTAGCTAATTTCTAGATAACGGGTTACGTACTAAATCAAAGTTATGCTCTCCTCGTGAATGATTACTTAAACAGCTACATTTGTTTTCTAACGAACTGAAACAAAAGTTTGAAAGCTTTTTAAAAGCTTTTATTTAACTTCACTCGTATGTATCTTGTATATACGTCCTGGAATCTTGCAATCAATATTTCACCCACTTCCACTAAAGCTATCGAGCTGAAATTTGGCACACATATTTGGTTTCGATGACAATGCATGAAAATAAAAAAAAAGTTTTAAAAAGCTTTTTTAAAAAAAAATTTTTTTAACGATATATTCTAGCATTATTTTTGCAACTTTTGAACACACTGTAGCAATGTAAATGAGTCTACATTGGCTGTGTCAAGCGGACTAAAAAAAAATAAGAGCTCTCGCCACAAGTGAGATGTTATTTACTGAGACGTTTTGTTTGCGCCGACCCGCTACTGGAATTGTAGATCGAAGCTAATTTATATTTATCGTGTCCTTAGAATTTGCGGATTCAAAATGTATGTCAGTGCTTTTAATAAAATTCCATCCATTATAGTTTAAGAAGTTTCAAATTATAATTTTTTCTTAAAACTCTCGAATATGGGGGTGAATCTATAGATAGTAAATAGGATGTGATGCCGAGTATAAAGTCCAGCGTTCGCTCGGTGTATTAAAAATTCCTTCGGTGTCACTGAGAAAAATGATAACTATTTTAAACGGCAATACCATAATATTTCAGCGAAATTGAAATTTCACCGATAAATTTTTTTGTTAAAAGTTGGTGAAGTTTATTTGGAACTACAATAAATCAACTTGATTTTAAAGAGTACCTATACTCATCATTAAACGCGGAATTCTGCATACTACTTTGGACATTACGAATTCAAACATGCGTACCTTATTCTATTCATATACAAACTCTTATGTGGGTACAAGACTATACATTTTTCTTTTAAGAAGATGTTTTAGGTTGTCTTATTTTCAATGGTCGACTTGGTCGGACACCCCGCAGTTGGAGAAACGACCAATTAAATTGATCAGACGAATTGACCTTAAGGCAGACATAAATTAAGATATCCCACACCCTGTTTGCTTGTAAGCCAACTACCTAGCAAGTCTTTGAAAAAGAGCCTGTTTCGTATGTGCTTATTGCAGTGGAAGTGAAAGACGTGTGTTCTAAATTATCTCTTTATTATGATTCTTACATTACTAATGATCTATATCTATGAATTTAGTCACACTACATTACATCAAGTAAAAATAGGTAACCAAAGTGTGTCTCAGTCTTAAACACTGAACTATTACAGCTTATGAAGGCTAATGCTTGCGATATACTTACTTCAGTAGCGAGATAGCTAGCTAGTGTAAGAGCATTACAAAACTTGGTTGAGATCAGCTTGGAATTTAACGCACTAATTTAGAAAGTTGTGAGGGGAGAAGTTGGTCTGATGCATGCAAAGTGCGGCTTAGTTTCATTTTTCCTATTTGATTTTTTATGGATAGAAAACCCCACTGACATTCTGCCAATACGCATTGGAGCAGCATGTAAGATGGCAAACGAGTATGCAAAACCACCCATCCGCTGCCTCCTCTGATAACTGAGGCACCCCACTAACCACTCCTCCAATGGAGCAGCGTGGTGGAGTGTGCTGTAGACCACCAGCAAGTTGCAACCTGTAGGCGTAACGTCGGGACGTTACGCCTACGTTAGTTTTCTTAGCTATAATTATTATTGGCTTGGGATACATACTAAGATTAGATCTGTCTTCGCCCGAATAAATCAAATTGTATTCTGATAAATTTTCCTTTAAAAATGTTTCGAGTTTTTACGCCGTAAAGGTTGTTATGACGTCACTAACAAAAACGAAGTACCTGCTCAGTTTTTAAATCTGATAAAACCGATGTAGATTGAACATTTTTCCTTAAAAACTTATTAATCCACTGAATCTTGTTTATAGCTCACTGATTTGATAGGTAAAAATGGCAAAGGAAAAGCACATTTTTATTGGATATCTCTTAGATGTTGGTACTAAATATATTTTTTTACTTTGTTAAGGCTTTTAAGTTTGATACTGTGAAGTAGGTATACAAATTTCATAAATAATGTATTGAAATGAAATTACTATGAGGTAATGAGTTTTAATAATGTTTAATGTCAGTTAAACATCTAAATTCTTCATGTAGCATTCTTAGCCCAATAGCTCGCGTCGATTTGATGTGATCGATAGAGTTAAGCAAAGACGGGAGCGATCGGTTTTTGGATGGATGGCAAATTTAATGGGCGCTACTATTCTTCGGAGGGCATGTCCCGGTTGTTTTCAATGATAAAAACAGTCGCCAAGCCTTGTCGAAGACCTTCAGGTGGCTTGAGAACATTCGACACTGGGTTGCCAACTAACCCCTCCAAAAATCTGCATTGGAGCAGCGTGGTGGAGTATGCTCTAGACCTCCCGCAGAACTGTCTGTGGGGGAGACCCGTCGTTGCTTAATTCTGTCGAACACATCGAATCGACCTGACCCATTGAACTATAGAAGCTACATGGTAAGCTCATAACGTTGATCATTACTTCGTCTAAATCAGACAATTCTGATCATAAATTAAGAAAACACGGTCTCTGAACCGTAGTACGGCATTCGAGTAGGTACCACTCACCCAAATGCACCCATTTCCCGCAAAACTTGCCCTATCGTATCAACCTCAGTCACACTAACGACTTTAAATATATTACAGCCCGGTCCCGAGTTGCCGCAGTCCCCGCCCGGACTCCCGGACTCCCGGACTCGCAGTTAAACGGTCCTAAGCGTGATGTGACGTCCGTGTTTAAATTAGTTACTTACGCGGAATAAATTCTCCTTCTAGTATGTTATTGCTGTATCTTTGCCTATCTGAATTATTAATTCGATTTTTTTTATCTTGCGTATCATCAGTTCTGTACTTCTTCAAAGGGATAGGCGGTGGTTGTCTGGGTGATTCATTGGTTTAGTTACTAGATGATATGCCCACTCAGCGTTAAATTAAAAAGCATATAAGTGAATAGAGTGATACTAAGTGATATGGAAGTTGCGTTAAAAATATAATTAAAAAGCTTTGTTGAACGATAATTTCTTCGACACCGGAAAAACCCAATCCACTTTCAGTCCTCCCTAACATTCAATCAGCAAAGTTGCCAGACGCCAAATTAACTCGGATCCTGCCGACGCCTCGACTAGCATTAGCCAATAATTGTGGCGGAGCGGTGTGGGCGGTACTCGAAACCCGAGCGCAATGCAACCAAAAGTTAATCCGCCGGTTTTGGGTTGAAACTAATTAGTTGATTGCACATAGCAAGACTCGTTTAATTAAATGAACGCGGGCGATACCGATAGACGCGGGCGACGGGAAGCGCACAGGCGTCTCGTCGAGCGTCTCGTTAGGATCTGGACGTATATTCTGGAATCATTCGATAAGAACAAATATTACAAATACAAATAACTCTTTATTGTACACAACAATAATACAATAAATAAAATTTTATAAAAAACTCAAACGATGACCAGTGGTGGCCAAAAGGTGGTCTTTAAGAAGGTCTTTCTCTATTTTTTTATGGATATTAGATAGCTATAAAGCGGTGACAGCCACGTGGATATCGAACTCGCCTCTCACTCGAGCGGTCCGGGTTCATACCCAAGCGGCACGCACCAATGACTTTTCTAAGTTATGTGCGATTTTAGAAATTAAATGTCAGTTGCTGTAACGGTGAAGGACACAAGAGGAAACTTGCCAGCTTGAGAGTTCTTTATAATGTTCTCGAAGGCATGTGAAGTCTGGCAATCTGCACTTTGCCAGCGTGGTGGACTGAGGCCTAATCCCTCCCATTCTGAGAAGAGACCCGTTCCCAAGAGTGGGACAAAGAATGGGTTGTGGTGGTTGTGGTGGAGATAGCTAACGAGCATGCAGCAACACCCATCAACTGCCGCCCAAGGACTGGGTTGGTTAATCTAGTTAGCAAAGAGTGTTAATAAGAACATTAGTTGGTCAATACTTTAGTAGGTATGAATACTGGGAATGGGACTGTTAGTGACAGTAGGTACGTCTTGTTAGTTAGTGTTAGTAATAATCCACTTACGGAGCTTTATTGATCTAGCTTGATATAAAAATTGTATGTTTTATTTTTCTATATTTTTGTAGACGAGTAGCAAATATACATAGTGTAACGTGTCCAGATATTCAAAAACACGGCCCAATTTAATTTTTTCGTTTCAGTCTCTGCCTTTACACAGGTTTAAAAAAACCATCAAACAAACATTATGTCAAAAAGCTTATTATAATATTCAGGAGTATTTGGATGATAAGAAGGCATGGGACTGAATTAAACTCTGACAGGCTATCACTATGCTTTTGTATTAATTATACTAAATATTGTAAGCAGGTGGCACATGGGGTGATTCTTGGCATACACGATGGGCTGTCTCGTGTCTGTCCTGAACATGTCATGGTCATACTGTACATTTTCTGTACAAATTAACTTGAATTTTAAAAGAGTACCGAGAGTTTTTTCCTCCGGCTTTTTTCTCTCTCGGCCTACACTAGGGCATAGGATAAGAATATTGTAAATTCTTCCTAAAGCCGATGACCAGATAGATAGTCTATCGTGACTTAGAGCTTAGCTTAGTGGTAGGTAATTATTGTAAATTAGCCTTAAGCACCTGTGTAGGATTAGCTATTTATTCAAGGATCAATAGCTCATCCTTTACTTTATATTAATCAGTTTAGAATAGCATTATATCTCTTCTGTTTAAGTAGTTTGTTTGTTCTAGACTTTCGTTAAGCGTGTATAATCACCTCATGGCGAAATAAATTATTTGACTTTGACTTTGACTTTGACTTCGTATGTCGAACGACCAATTATTTTCCTCTAGAATCGAGTGCTCGAAGTGTGGCGAGCGATTTAGAAATAAAGCTCCTGGCGATTTTACCTTTTATTTACTCAGCTTTGTAAAATTTTTGTTTTGTTTGTTGCATGAGAAATGCAAAGCTTCACAGAAAAGAAGGGATTCAGTTTTTATACGGAAAAAAAAGTCTTTTAACTTGCCGAATATCAGCTTCAAATTTAAAACATTTGAATAACCTTTTTGAATAACCTAATAGGGTAAATGTCAGTAATTTCTAAAATAGTCAATAAGCATTCCCAATTTGTATTGGCTATAAAGTAAAAACATTAGAATAATTAATTTTGCAACCAAAAGTATATTGTGCTAATTCTGAGCAAATCGATTTAATTTCTTTGATTTTAATAAACAATAATAACTTCTTTGAAAATTCTGACACGCGCATAGTAATTTTAGAACACGTCATTTTTTAGATTCTTACATGACCCGTTAATATTTATTAATTCTTCAACATTCAAATTTGAGAAAAAAAATATTTGGTTTATTTTTCTGCATTTCGAACGAAATGCCATTGCCTCGGACGAATCTATTAATAAAACAAACCGAGGGCCAGTTACATAAATCACTAAGTCGGGACAAAAACCATATTGTGTCAACAATCGCGTCGCCAAGGATAAGTTTCCTCAATAAAAACGCCCCCAACTCGTCGAGTCGCGGATAGAGGTCGCCCTTCGTTCGTTCGTTCGTGAAGCTTGAACAATGCACTGAAGTTAGGAATAGGTGTGAATTGTTTATGATCTTGTATTTATACAAAGGCAATCAACCACAACTTTTTCTTTGGGCAAGAGTCTCTCTGAATGGGAGGGGTTAGGCCTTAGTCTACCACGCTGGCCAATGTAGATTGGTAGACATCATACGCCTTCAAAAAAATTATGGATTATTTATCAGCGGTGACAGCCCAGTGGCTATCGAACTCGAGCGGTCCGGGTTTAAACCCCAGCGGCACGCACCAATGAATTCTCTAAGTTATGTGCGATTTATGAAATTAAATGTCACTTGCTGTAACGGTGAAGGACACATCGTGAGGGAAACCTGCATGCCTGGGAGTTCTTCTAATATTCTCGAAGGCATGTGAAGTCTGCCAATCCGTACTAGGCCAGCGTGTTGGACTAATGCCTAATCCCTCCCGTTCTAAGAGGAGACCCGTACCCAACAGTGTGACAAAGAAAGTGTTGTGATATGATGATGATGAACCCCCTCTAACAACGAATACTTATTGACACTTCAGCTTTTCTCACTACACAAACTGTAGATGCAGACGCAGTTTATTCGCAGTGTATGTCATTACAAATGCGTTTGTGTAGGAAAGTACATAGCGTAGCTCCTCCATAGACTGTTGAATAACTGCGCAGCAGCACTTGTGACATTATCACTACAGGAAACTTGCATCGTGTTGAGGAACTAAGTTCAATCAAGCCAATCCGATCTCAACATCTTAATCGGGCAAATAGATGGCGGATAGTAAACTTAAAGGAGCCTCGATGAGGTCGGCGGCGTCCCGATCTCAATCTTTGCATCACCTAAATCTTCCGAAACACCAATTGAATTTAATTGGATGGGAGACTCTGTTGAGGCCTTTGTAAAACAATTACGGGGTGTAAGTTTAGGAGTGTGGTGTGACCACGTTGTTCCAAGGCTTCCGTGAATCATTTTTCTTCTTTAGAACAGAGGAATGGAGTGTATGCCTTGGCGCCACCGCGTTATGCCAGCGGATTGGAATAGGGATTGATCGGGACGCATGGGCGTGGGTTAAAGCCAAGTACAGGTGACGACGACGACAGTGTGTACACGAACTATTTCGAGCCACTTTTGATCCTACTCTAACTCAAGGAGAATCTAATAGAGACTTACAACTGATACTTGAAATTTTTCATTTCTAGTAAGATTCCCAATAATTGCTAGGAACCCAAAATTCATCACAAAATCTATGATAGTTGTTGAGTCACTCGGATCATGAATATTAAATTTTGTTGTTTTCCGCCATCCGCAACACAGGTCTAGGAGGGGGTGTGAGTATGTGAGCGTTTATTTAAAAAATTGCTTCGATTCATTGGCGACTGTTCGACTATTTTTTGTTTGCCGCTAGGTGACAGGAATCACTTACCTTCCGGTGGTCTGCTATAAACGCTAAAAAAATATTTAAGAGTAGCAATACATTTGAGATCACCTTTCTGATAACACACTTCATGGAAAATATGTGGAGGCACAGAAGAAACACAGTTTTATTATATTCATGACTTACCTGCTGTAATATTCATTAGTATACAAAAACTTGTTATAACCAGCATGACTCGGGTGAGATCGGAGATTAATGCGGCTCACATACGGCTGGCACAGAGGAGGACATTAGGGAAATTTCAGAGAGAGCCGCGCTCCGGACTCTCCCGATACGTCTTACAGCTGCTGACAACGGTGCTACTTTTATGTACGCGTTTTAGCTCGTTGGGGTATCGAGTACCCTTTTTGTTTAACGTGTAAAGAATCTATTAAAGGCGGGTGGACACCGTGGGTGCGGAATTTTCATTCACCATCAGAATTTTCATTCATCATTCAGACCTCGGGGTAAAAGGAAACCGGAAAACTATTAAAATGTAAATTTTTAAATGATAAATTAAAAAGTTTCTTCCCGTGTTCTTCTCAGTAGGTAACTATTTAGTAGTCTGTGTCGGTAGCATCAACTTTGTAAACCGGCGGTACATAATAAACATTATTATGAACTTCATTAAATTTTTTATGTGTAAGCGTGCACAAGTATAACAATATTATATTATGATTTATAAACGATTGAATCTGAATCTGAACACTGTTAAAACGCACCGGTGCTCTCCAGCGCTATGCCCATTACAGGTGTTAGGTACGAGTACAACCCATAGACATCCCACTCTAAGTCCCGGGTCTCTGCCAAAGCAGCGGGAGATCTAGTCTATCGCGTACTAGACCACGCTGATCCAATGCGGATTGGTGGAGTGGTAAAGTTAGTTAGTTCCTAGTTTCCAATGTTCTCAAGCCACCCAAGGTATCAACGTTTGCTTTTACAATTGAAAACAACAGGACTGACGGCTTAACGTGCCCTCCGAAGCACGGAAGTACCCATGAATATATGACACTAGCGGTCAGTGGTCACCTATCCAAAAAACAGACCGCTTCCGACGTTGCTTAACTGGGTCGATCACATACGATCGACACGAGCCATTGGGCTATGGATGCTGTAGTGTATGCGATCTATATAATCTGTTAAACATGACGTTGTCTCGAGCACACGGGAGTGACGTAAACAGTCACGTATTAGCCACGGGCGAGAACGGACGTTTGCTGGCGCACTGGTGTGGTAACGAGCCAATTAACGTACCCTTTATGACAAGGGTGACACGGAGCACTACATATGGCGACGAGAATAAAAGGTTAGTGGTAAATTAAAAATATTAAAAATATTTTTTCGAAATACGGAGAGAGGAAGGTTGAATAAGTATGTAGGTACATAAATAAAATTGGATGGTCTAAGAACTTTATGCATTGGATGTTTATTACTTTATGATTGATTGTTAAATTACTTACTGATGGATCAACATAAAATAAATGTACATACCTCTGTCCATAAGGATCCCGATTACCTAATCATCGTGTCGCGGCATTGCTATGCGGTAGGCAGGTATCGCGGCAGATTATTGTAAACAAATTATTACAGTTTTTATTATTCATAAAATTGAGTTCGAATTCCTAGTTGTTCTAGTCAGTACTTCAAATGTATCACGACGAACAATATACACTTCGCCTCATTTGAAGTGGGACATTGTGCGCGCTCATTACAAAAACAATAGGCTACTCTTACAAACTCATGTATGATTCGCGTCCTACTCTTCACTATAACGCATCGCACTCAGTGAACACTTAGAATTATGTATCGTGTAGGTATGTAAGTTACATATCGGCGGCAGGGTGAAATTAGGTGGTCGAGACGTTAGGTTCTATAAACTATTTAATTTTCTTCAATAGAAAATTACATTTTAACTTATTACTAAACTAAATCTAGAGTGGTGAGAGACCCGTCCAATGTTGGGCACGGAATGTCTTGTTCGTGGGACCGCTACGCGACCAATCGAATTGTCCGTACGTAACATGTATGTAACCGCCATTGTTTTCCAATACATTACAACTACTTACCGTAAACTGTGTGGTGGTTTTATATTGTTTTGAGTAATATTATACCGGAACAACAGCGGCAACACTAGTTATGCTATTATTTATTCGAGGCTATGACTTTAGTAATCAATAATTTTAATGAATTACAACTAAAGTTGGTAATTTAATAAGCCATAACGGTACTAAGTATTGACCTAGATAGGTTGATTTCTTGTATTTAATTATTTATTAGAGTTAAGGCATCCTAACAACATTTCACAGATTATTATACGAATTACATTAAATGGTGTTGTGTGCCAGAGTGAAAATGTCACTTACAAGGAAGCACAACTTACACAGAGAACATGCATATTATATTATAAAAATAAAAAATAAAATAGCCCTTTATTTCCATGGAAAATAATACAAGCACAATAATTACAATTTTCGTTACACAAATTTCACAAATACTTTTAATTTCAAAAATAACATTTTATTTATATTTACCTAGTTATAATAAAAATTTAAATTTCACAAATACCTATGAATTTCAAAAAGAGTAGGTAGGCTCTTTGTTGTATTACCTGTGTTGTATTTCATTCCAATACATAATAAAAAATACGCTTTATAAATAGATTGAATTTACAGCATTTTTTATGTAAGTTACTACAAAACCTCGTTGCCTTTGGCCAAGGCATATTATATTAAGTTATATTATTATTATATAAGTTTCAAGTAGACAAGATGATATAGGCTCTTATTTCAGTGATAACAAAATCATAAATAAATAAATTGTATCATAAACTCATAACCAGGTACTTACACCTACCTGAAGGATTGTTCTTAAAGGGATAAAACGTATAGATTTTAATCTGTACTGTGTGAAATGGATTGCCTACCTGAAGGATTGCTCATATGGGTGTAAAACGAAAAGATTTTAATCTGTATTGTGGACATGTGTGACATGTAACATGGATACAGATACTCTTCGGGGATCATCGAGATGAAGGGTACCTACATATCCTATGTTTCTATTAATTAATTCGACTGCAAACATTTGTTGCTAATATGAAGCAATTCATCAATTCTATTCATCCTTTAAGTAATATATCTGAGACTACGCTGCGCGGGGCCACCCACACCGCTTTATTTTATAAATGCATTATTTTCCTTAGACGGACATTTTAAATTCGTTATTGGTATGTTTTGAATGGAATTTCCGATTTTAACAATTTGTATTTTACAGGTATTGAAACGGTCTTTAATAAAATATCATTTAATGCGATAAGGACTGATACAGAGGTATGAATAATGTGGTTTGATTATATTGAGCAAATTATATCAACTTTTAAAATGTAAAAAAGTTGTTATAGTGGCATAACTACAGTAGTTGGATATATGGTATCGCGACACTTTTGTAAATAATGAGGTGTCTGCAAAGTCGTAGTACATTATTTAATTTTTATTCTATCATCAATAGTTTTCGCAGATAGCAAGAATATGTTAGGTAGTACGAACCTATAAATCGTGCGTGATCGTGTGTTAGGTAGTACGAACCTACATGAATTGTGAATCGTGCGTGATCGTGTGTAACTGGTAGTACGAACCTAAATGAAATTGTAAATCGTGCGTGATCGTGTGTTAGGTAGTACGAACCAATAAATCGTGCGTGATCGTGTGTAACTGGTAGTACGAACCTACATGAAATTGTGAATCGTGCGTGATCGTGTGTAACTGGTAGTACGAACCTACATGAAATTGTAAATCGTGCGTGATCGTGTGTAACTGGTAGAACGAACCTACATGAAATTGTAAATCGTGCGTGATCGTGTGTTAGGTAGTACGAACCTATAAATCGTGCGTGATCGTGTGTAACTGGTAGTACGAACCTACATGAAATTGTGAATCGTGCGTGATCGTGTGTAACTGGTAGTACGAACCTACATGAAATTGTGAATCGTGCGCGATCGTGTGTAACTGGTAGTACGAACCTACATGAAATTGTGAATCGTGCGTGATCGTGTGTAACTGGTAGTACGAACCTACATGAAATTGTGAATCGTGCGTGATCGTGTGTAACTGGTAGTACGAACCTACATGAAATTGTAAATCGTGCGTGATCGTGTGTAACTGGTAGTACGAACCTACATGAAATTGTGAATCGTGCGTGATCGTGTGTAACTGGTAGTACGAACCTACATGAAATTGTGAATCGTGCGTGATCGTGTGTAACTGGTAGTACGAACCTACATGAAATTGTGAATCGTGCGTGATCGTGTGTAACTGGTAGTACGAACCTACATGAAATTGTAAATCGTGCGTGATCGTGTGTTTAGGTAGTGCGAACCTACATGAAATTGAAAATCGTACGTGATCGTGTGTTTAGGTAGTGCGAACCTACATGAAATTGAAAATCGTACGTGATCGTGTGTTTAGGTAGTGCGAACCTACATGAAATTGAAAATCGTACGTGATCGTGTGTTTAGGTAGTGCGAACCTACATGAAATTGAAAATCGTACGTGATCGTGTGTTTAGGTAGTGCGAACCTACATGAAATTGAAAATCGTACGTGATCGTGTGTTCAGGTAGTGCGAACCTACATGAAATTGTAAATCGTATGTGATCATGTGTTTAGGTAGTGCGAACCTACATGAAATCGTAAATCGTACGTAATTGCGTATCAGGCAGTAAATGCATTATGATACTAGTTGACTGTATGTAGATGTGGGGATGAATTAATAATATACTGTAAACTTGTAGTTACCAAGATTTACTTCAGTTCTAGGTCGCCCCATATCTACCTACCACGAAAATTACAAACTTATTGCCAGCTCCGGAAAAGCTGAATTTCGAAGGAGACAACGCTACAGTTGCTTTAAGATTTAAGCAATGGAAAAGATGATGGTCACCAGGTTATTTTCCTTTTGCACAGGATTCGTAGTGGGAATACCAGACAGGTCTGTCACCTTTCCTCCTCTTGCGCGGCGCTGTAGGCACTCCTGCGCTTAGGGAATTCGGAATAAGGGGAGATCCCCTCTATCCGGGAAATTGCTCCAGGGGTAAACCCCGTTGGTGACTTCCCCGCTGTTGAGCGTGAGAGCCAGTCGTACGTCGCGCACGCGACTAGCCGTATGTCGCGAATTCCCCCTAGATGGTCGGAGGGAAGAAGGTCCAACAGCTCTCTATGTAGCGGTCGGCCTTCAGGGTTGCGCGCGTGCAGCGGCGCTGTCCCCCTTAGGTGAGGATGTGGCCCATTGTCGGCGCGGTTATACATAACACGTCCAGCCTGCTGTCGCGCGCTATCACCGCGTTCCGGACGTAGCGCCCCGCTCCTGTGATTTCTCGCAGGGCGAGGCTGGGCCTGGAGACGCTTGCGCTGCGTGGCGCCGCCAGAGCATACCATGCTGGCGCCGCGTACGTACTCTTAAGCCTAGATCGGATATAGCACTTGTAATGGGAATACCCGTGTCTGCACAAGATGCATCGTCGGACGGGCGCATTTGATGCGTCGTGTTACAGGTGCGCTAGGCGGTCGCGGTGCTACGGTGACAGCTGCAACAGCCAGTGGTTACAAATGATTGGATAATGCCTACCTACTAAAGAAAAGTGGTGTAACCAATGCTCCTGAAGAAGTCCAAGGTGCAGCCGAGGACGGTGCACGATCGACCCTCACTAAGCGGTCAACTACCCGACCGTGCCTATAAAAAGCCAAACGCGGCCAACGAAGGGTATGGTTGCTCAGCCGTCGAAGGGTAAGGTTGTCGGTACCTATGCTATGTGTCGGAAACTACGCTGCTTTGCTGTAAGTACGTTCCATATTTTAAGTAGCACAATTTGATGCTACAATTAAAGGTAGTCCCTCACTCTTACCACTTTGTGGTATGCAAATGTCATAGTAGGTAAATTAATGGGTCACTTAGATTATGCTGTCAAAAAAAAAAAAAAAAAATCAACAAGTTTTGTATAGGTTCGGATATCTTATTATAAATTCTAATACACATTCCGTAAGCATTGCTTTGGAGGCCTGCATTTTGGGAAAGGCCTATGTCCGTATCAATTAATGTCTATTTTATACTGATATTTTTCTTTACTCAATACCTTTTTGTGACTTATGTATTGGGATAGGGCCATTGTAATGGTGATAGAAAACGGCACGCCGAGTATCCAATACTTTTTGAAGGATGGATGTAGTACTAAGGAATGTACTTACTCGTCGTGAGATAGGTACCTAGCTCATTTATTTCTAGTTGTTTCATAAGTCTACGAGATCTACATATGGATTTTTAGAGCGATACTTTATTAAATAATAAATAAATAAAAATCATGGACCCTAAACTGGGTACTTACCTGTGCTATGGGTGTCAGAGTCTCATATGCATGTATGGACATTTTAAAAACATACTTAAATATATAGTATCGACATCCGGATGGTGTAACATGCCAGTTTACAGGATCGAATACAATCTTAGGCTTTGTGAAAACACAACTAGAAACCTAGTACTTCCTATTGACTGCAATTGCGACTATACGAGGTAGTATATGATATCCGTTGATGACTAATCCAAAAAACAGTACTCATTATATTACAAGAGGTAAATACGCCAACAACGCACCAAACGCGGCGCGGTTGCTGGCTGGACTGTTACTAACGATCTGATCAACTGGTATAATACTTAATAGATTGGCAATGCGAAAGAAAAATAACATAGATACTCATATGTTAGAGCGAAAAAGATAAGCGAGACAATTTGCGTACACGCTATCAGCCTGTATAAGCCCAACGTCAGTTGTACACGAAACAAATTTTGCTTATTTTTCTAAATCTTACGTTTGAAAGCGTACATTTGGTGTTAATTAGACAAATAATTATGGTTACGTATACAGTACCAGAAGGTAACTCATATAAGAAAGAAAATACATAGAAGTATGCATTTCATATGTAAGTAAGATTAAAATATTTAATTCTCCAATTGCAATGTTTGAGAACTTTGAAAAAAAAAAAAAAAAAAATATAAAAAAAAAAAAAAAAAAATTAAATTAACAAATGAATGGGTGGTGCTGCGGGGTCGTTTGCTATCTTAATGTTCTCGATTAATAAAATTATAATAAGGAAGGGATGTAGTGTATGCGATCTATATAATCTGTTAAACATGACGTTGTCTCGAGCACACGGGAGTGACGTAAACAGTCACGTATTAGCCACGGGCGAGAACGGACGTTTGCTGGCGCACTGGTGTGGTAACGAGCCAATTAACGTACCCTTTATGACAAGGGTGACACGGAGCACTACAGATGCTTTAACAGGTAAGGTTCTGGAATAAGGCTTTCAAACAGAGCATTGTTACCCGGGCACGAGTACCTAAATTTTGTTTTTGTTTACTAATAAATGTAATGAAAGTTCTTAGAAACGGTAAAACTCAAGTGAGTAATACTTTTGCTAAGCAAAACAAGTGTGTATTATTTGCTGAGTACTCGGCAAATTCCCCTAAGTGAAGATTTAGAAGTGTGTGAAATGTAGTGAATATAAATAATGATGACGTCATATATCATCCGCTCTGCTCAAATTATTGTATTTTCCTGTTACTGAAGCGGTATATTAACGTTGCATATTTCCAGAATACCCGCAAGTATACCAGGGAAGCTTTAAAAGGATTCCCCGCTGCATAAACGGAAGGTACTATATTGAGAAAGGGAACATATATGTAGAATCAGGCAAATTGATTCGTGACCGTATGCTGAAAGTCTTTGCTCGTGACCACATTAGCTCATGTTCCTGCGTTTCTGTAGCCATTCAAAGGCAGCTAGGTTGAAATTCGACAAAACTAATCTTAGTGAAATGGTTCTAGGAAGCATGTTTGTTGTTATGACACTGACTTCAGACAAAATTTCAAACACTGTCGACAGTGTTTGAAATTGCTTTGTTACAGCTAAAATGTGGAATACGTTAACATGCACTTTATCTATTGACTAGTGGACGCCCGTAGCTTCGCTCACGTGGAATTAGACATAACAATAGTTTCGTTTACACCTAGTAATATTATATAGCCTATGTCAGTGAAGATGTAGCTATCTAATATTGAAAGAATTTTTGAAATCGGTCCAATAGTTTTTGTGTGAAAACTTCACAAACAAATGTTTCCTGTTTATAATATTTGTATAGATTGGTCTGCAGATCACCAAGAATACCTACAAATTAACTAGGCAGGTAACATTGAAAACTAAACAAATTGTTTATACATTTATGATAGTATTAGTAGTAGTAGCTTTAGTAACACTAAACCGAGTTTGAGATAAGCAGACTGCGTTAAAGCTAAAGAAAATATTTAGGGTTTATTTATTTATTTAAATCTTAATGTACAAAGGCAGACTTAATTATAAAGTAACGGTGGCAGGCACGTGCGGTCAGCAACGCGCGTCAACATGAGAGGAGACCCGTGCCCAATAGTGGGACAAAGAAAGGTTGTGATGATGATACTTAGCATTAACACGCGCAGCGTAACACGCATTACCAAAGCACGCTTATTTAAGCGGAACACATCTGTCCCCAGAGAGGACTCGCCGAACTCGACTTTATGCAATATTGCCGAGCAAATTTCCCTTTGCTATTATGATGAAAACTCTCATGTTCGTTTTCTCATATTAAAACCACATTTCTCAAGAGGATGGTTGCTGTCGTGTTAATCATATTCACCGACAGGCATGCGTTCTCGTATTTACACTCGTTTTATCGTACCTCTACAGATAACGTACGGAACACAATAGAATAATGGTCCAATTTAGAATTCGGCCAAGTCAATACCACCGCCACCGAGGTAGCTAGTACCACTTCTGCCGTTCAATTGTTTTATATTAACTTAACTTAAACGCTTCAACCCATAGCGTCCCACTACTGGACACGGGTCTCCCCCACAGACACTGCGGGAGGTCTTGATCATACTTAGCTAACTAGTGTCGAATTTTCTCAAGCCACGCGAAGGTCTTCGACAACGCTTGACGATTGTTTTCACCATTGATAACAACCGGGACCGACGGCTCAACGTGCCCTCCGAAGGACGGTAGCGTCGGAATTCCACGGGAACATGAGTTCGCATCTATAACTAAAACTGCGAGCGAAGCCGCGTGTGGCAGCTGGTACTAAATAAATCAACTGTTAATTTTTGTGTCCTTGCTCCATTTCAGAAACCGCGGGCAAAACTCACAGATATTTGTCGACGCTGACATTAATCATCGCCATTGAGCCTCCTGGCTTTTATCCGAATCCGGGTCGCTAAGTTTTGGCTGAACTAAGCTTTGCCATCGGCTTCATTCGTGTAAAAATCTCATAACCCAGACACCACCAGACATCTAGTTTTTTCTAATTTAAGCAGCATAAGAATTTCCTTTAACCCTTTTACCCATCTATTGAAATACTAATTACTAACTACTGCTTGAATTATTAGCAAGCTTAATAAGGGTAAAAGGTGTTGATTTATAAGTAGAATGTTCATAAATAAATCTCGCTGAAATAAGCAAATGGTAGACTTAAAAATGCGCATTTATATGATGCATCATATCCTTGTATGAATATAATTCCAGAGCAAAGAAACTGACAATAAAGCTTACATTTCTTTGTCGAGACGAAGATCTCAATTCTTTGTGCTCAAATTTATTACTGCCCCAGGCTAAAGACTTAAAAGTTATAATACATCACAAACAGACAATAAAACAGACAAACAAATATATAATATACGTTCATTTTTACTGACATTATGACATACATACCGATGGCGTTTTAGGTCAGTATAGTCACTAAATGGATAAACATTTTGTATGGATATAATAATATATGTATATACATATGACGGCACGTCATAGTTCCTGCCGTCAGAATCGTTAGAAAAGAGGGAAGAACGTGGGTGAATCGATCCCTCTTAACGGAGCGTCGAACTGTGGTGGCAAGATGCCTCTACGTAGTATCTCTATCTAGTCTGTGGAAGGCTCGCCCTCTAGAAGTTATGGTTATTGTTGGGCTAGAGAAGAATGGCGGGAAAGTAGAGGAAGGCGCTTGCACCACGGACGGGACGAATCGTTTATTCTAACGTCGTAAAGTTATTTTGATTACTAATTAACAAAGTGCATTTCAATTACAATATCAGTGTTGACTAAACGCGTAATTAGTATGGAAGACACTGATACAGGCCATCCTGAGCCGACATCAGGCGTGGGATTAAAAAATGGTCAAACAGAAACCAAAAACTTATTATCAATTATGGAGACCTTGTTTTCACGAATAATCTCCAATGGCCAAACCCACATCCACACCAGGACAAATGTTGTATTTTGTTACTTACTACACGATTGGAAAAGCTGGTAATGTATCTACAAATTTGCCAGACCGGAAGAATAGGTAATGGCGAATTCGATTCAATGTAAAAAAAAAGGAGTTCAATAATAAGTGACCATCAGTACTCAAGTTCATCGTTGGAGACATCTGGTGAGCAGTTCCTTTTTCTATTTGGTATCATCATGTTAACTTCTTTGCGAATGTCATAGTTTCCGGGTACAGTACAGTATACAGAAGCCGTGTATATCATAAAGGTATTTGGGGTGATGATTTACAATGTTTTTCTCAAATCATAAGCACATTTAAAATTGGTAAGATTTTAGTAGATTATAATGTTTCACATTGTTCCTGACTGTTAGTTCTGTGCCTGTTATTTTAGATAAAGGTTTTACCGCACAGATAACTTTCCAATAGATTCCGCATACAAGGGAACCGTAGCGCACCATGCGTGTGTATTATTATTGCACTAATAAAAATATGAGCTTCGATGCTTCGCTCCAGTTCTTCAGTGCTGACCAAGTATTTGACCTGTTCGCGAGCCGTTCCTTTGTGATTTCCAACTGTTATTCTTGCTTATTTTTGTGAATACAAGTTAGATAAAATTACATCAAGACACTTCACACAGACAATTTTCATATTGTGAAAAATATTATAATTGTGAATAGAAACTGTAACACTGAGATTTTAAAATGTATCTCTGTCTGTTGAAAATCGCTATAATTAGCAAGTGTAATGTTACCTACCCATTTTAGTATCAAAATCACTAAAGGTAAGTCTGTGAAAATATTAATGAAAAATTGCCGATTTGAATAAAAACTATTAAATAATGTCCTTGAATTAATATCGATAATATGCTTTCTCAGTTTATATCACTACGTTTCGATGTTTGACCTTGAAATAGCCAATCATAGTGCATTCACAGAGTACATTTTACATACTAGCGCATTTGCATGCCCCGCGCGTCCCGCTCATACCGCTAAAGGAGATTGCCCACGGAGAGTATCGCTAAATCTAAGTTGTGTCACTACTTCATGAAATCAGTAATTCCTATTATTAATTTAAACAATTTTTGTAACTATTACAAAATAACAAATTCTCCGGATAAAAACTGACCAAATTAAAGGTCTTGCTTTTGACCATTTACTTTGTCGCCATCTTTGCCAATTGCCACTGCAAAAATACGATTAGTGGTGGACCAAGGAATCGATAAGTTAAGTGAAATTCGATTATTCATATAATATGATGAATGAGCAATCGATGATAAAATCGATTACAATAACTTTTAGTGGAGCATTTTGATGGAGACTTCTTATGGTGCTGTTATTACTACATTTAAGGCAATGGATTAAAAAAAAAAAATAGTTTACAACTACTAAGCCACTGACAACATTTTTAAATCTATTCTTAAATGACCAAGAAATTGGTTATTGAAGTTTAGTCTGTATGTATACGATCTCACTAATAATTGTCGATCTTCAATTTATTGCAGGATAAGCTACTACTCACAATAGTAAATATTTTCGTTTTTAACATTGTTGCCCGATTAATATTAAAGCTTTAATTAATAAGTAATAGGATTTAATAATTGATTAATGTTCTTAATTAATTAATAACAAATAAATTAGGGATTGCATAGTACAAGGATAACAGTGATCATGTTTAAAAAATGACCTCCTAAAGTGGCGCTGCGATCGCTTCCATATGATATAAATATAGCAGTTTTCAGCGGACTGATGTGTGCCGACGGTGCCAAATACCATCGAGAATTCTCGGCACGCATATGGAATTAAACTCACAACAACTTTTTGTCGCTAGGTTCTTAAAACAGTCCGATTTAAAAGAATTCATCCAAACGACGTAGCGTTCAAGATCGATCTGTCGATCGATTTCAGATCAACATGCTTAATCGATTTTTCGATAAATCAATCTCCTTTGGCGACTTCGAATCGGAATAAATGATCAATCATGTGGTAACAATTGGGGGTAATCTGGGTTTTGCCGTGACAATTGATAATGATCAACTAATATTTACGTACTTACATAAAGCAAGCTGGTTTTGTGAGAGCGAGATAGGTGAACCGGATTTCCTTCAAGTTTATTCTGATTTATTAGGCGAAGACAGGGATTCACTTTTATAATTCTTAAATAAATAATCCGACTACTTCATAGATGGTGTACTTACCTAAAGCGCGTCAAAACAGGATTCTTAGAGATCAAATTAATAGATCCTCACAAAGTTGTGCAGAGATTACCCTATCGATTGGCACCGGTAGAAAGAAATATTAGATGCAGGAATAATCCGCGAAAGCTCCTCTCCTGTTGCTAGTCCAATACTTCTTGTGAAAAAAAAAAAAAAAAAAACAGACAAAGTTAGATAGAAAGTATAGAAAACCATTAACTAACTTCGGTATTGGAAAATGATCGCTACGAACTTAAAAGTCTCAGCGGGTCAAACCGCGTTTACAAGCACGCGCACGAGAGTTTGTGCTCAGTAACTCGGGGACATACCGTCATATTTGAAACCACCGCCAATCCGGAGAAGGCCGTGACGGCACCAAAAGATGTGCCAACCTTATCATTCAAAACGTCACGGATGAACCAGATTCAGACTCGGCATCTAATATGAGCCCGACATAATAGACGTTCAACATGAAATCGAAATCCACATTCAAAGGATTGCCTATAACCTTTGGGAAAGGTTGATCGATTTAAAATTTTACTGTGTTAAACGAGTTATGCTAACCATTTTTGTTGAAGGAATACGTTAATCCGGATCATCAGCATTTTGAATACGTGGTACGATGGTTTAGTTGCAATCACAAGTAGCTCGTCAAGCTATCGAGTGATGAAAATATGAAAACGAGAGGATTGCTGTTGAAATTCAAATTAAGGTCGAGCCTGGTGTGACGGTCCCATTGCTGGACACCATCAGAGTTCTGGGTTCCAAGGTCGAGCCTGGTGTGACGGTCCCATTGCTGGACACCATCAGAGTTCTGGGGTCCAAGGTCGAGCCTGGTGTGACGGTCCCATTGCTGGACACCATCGGTGTGACGGTCCCATTGCTGGACACCATCGGTGTGACGGTCCCATTGCTGGACACCATCAGAGTTCTGGGGTCTAAGGTCGAGCCTGGTGTGACGGTCCCATTGCTGGACACCATCAGAGGGTCCATTCGCTGGACGGGTCCATTCGCTGGACGGGTCCATTCGCTGGACGGGTCCATTCGCTGGACGGGTCCATTCGCTGGACGGGTCCATTCGCTGGACGGGTCCATTCGCTGGACGGGTCCATTCGCTGGACGGGTCCATTCGCTGGACGGGTCCATTCGCTGGACGGGTCCATTCGCTGGACGGGTCCATTCGCTGGACGGGTCCATCACTGTATGCAGCACGGTAGATACAAAAATGTTATTACGTTCGTTAAGCGTATACAAAATGCCATGTTGTGAAGGATTAATGAATCTGAATCTGACACTATCAAAGTTTTGCGGCCAATTGCTGGATGGGTCCACTGCTGGACAACATCAGTCAATAATAATAATAATAGTTTTGCGGTCAACTCGTGCGATGCGAAACATGCGGTCTACCTCTAGACGCTATTAGTGATTTGGGTACGTTATTGGACACCCTCAGTATTGTGGAATCAATAGTGGTTGATAATAGACACCATTAGTGTCTCCTGCTGTAGTTTTCCTAATCCCTGGTTTCTCAGGCTGGACGAGCGGATTGAGTGATCAAAACCTTGTCACAACAACGTGCCAGTGTTTTACAGTGTTTTTGTTGTTGTTGTTTGTGTTTTACAGGACAACGTGAACAACGCCCGAGGACGGTCGAAGGTCAGTCCGGCCGTGACGGCACGTCATAGTTCCTGCCGTCAGAATCGTTAGAAAAGAGGGAAGAACGTGGGTGAATCGATCCCTCTTAACGGAGCGTCGAACTGTGGTGGCAAGATGCCTCTACGTAGTATCTCTATCTAGTCTGTGGAAGGCTCGCCCTCTAGAAGTTATGGTTATTGTTGGGCTAGAGAAGAATGGCGGGAAAGTAGAGGAAGGCGCTTGCACCACGGACGGGACGAATCGTTTATTCTAACGTCGTAAAGTTATTTTGATTACTAATTAACAAAGTGCATTTCAATTACAATATCAGTGTTGACTAAACGCGTAATTAGTATGGAAGACACTGATACAGGCCATCCTGAGCCGACACATATATATGGTCTATGTCTTCCTGATATCGATGTCACAAGCAATATTCGGACGTATTCGCAGATAAATATTTGTACTCGGTACTTCTGTAATAAAACACCGAAATTAAATATGTGAAACACGCAATTTACGTTCGAAAAAACCATACTTTAAACATTTCAATTTACATTTATTACACACATTTTATCGCTAAGAAAAATTGCAATGGTAATGACCACTAGATAGATAATTTACCCGTGTGATATTCAGAAATAGAGTCTACGTCGATGGTCTGTCAATAAGAAAAGAGACTGATGTGAAACTGAGCGAAAATCACATATTTTATTACATTTAGTGCGCTACTTTCATAGAGCACATATGCGCAAGATTTATATATCAATGGTCAACATTCTAAGATGCATTTGTGATTTACGTATATCAAGATTTAGACCAAAAATCGAGCCCCTGAGCCAGTGAGGGCACTGATGATGAAGGCATAAAACCTTTCACGGTTCCGGCACTCAGCCATACAACGAACAAACTCATCCCATCCCACATACCTTTTTACCACCATACGTGCCATGAAAAGCTTTCAATTTGAAGAAAAAAGGATTCATAAAACATAAATAGCATCCCTTTGAATGGCGCCTTTCAAATCCTTTTCACCTTTGAAACTACTTTTTTAAAACGCGGTATACAAAGAAGTCTTGGATAAAAGGATGCGATGGCCATGGATCGTTTAGTGGAAAAACCGTATTAACTTAATTTTCTGCCAGGCTGGACTACAGAATATTTATTGATTCTACTTTATAAACTTAATGCTTCGGCTATATAACATCGCTGCGACCCATAGACGTCCCACTGCTGGGCACGTTTCTTCCCCTTAAACACTGCTGCGGGAGGTCTAGAGCATACTCCACCACGCTGCTCCAATGCGGATTGGTGGAGGGGTTAGTGGCCAACCCAGTGTCGAACGTTCTCAAGCCACCCGAAGGTCTGCGACAAGGCTTAACGACTGTTTCCAGCATTGAAAACAACCGGGACCGACGGTTTTACGTGCCCTTCGAAGCACGGTAGCGTCCATGAAATTTTGCCACTAGCGGTCACCCAACCACAAACCGACCGCGCCCTTCTCTTGCTTAACTCTTTCGATCACATTGAATCGACGCGAGCCATTGGGCTATGGATGCTACAACATAATGCTATGTTCTGGCCTCAGTCTAAGTCAGTCTCAGTAACCATAGTTACCTTATGTCCATAAAAATAAAAAAGTGTTTTGCCTTTATTATGTTATACGAGAAATTAGTTTCTCGTAGACGAAGCACATAACGTATTGAGAGTGGCATGCGAGATATAGTAAGATAATAATTTAACACAAATCTTATTAGCTTCAATCTGACGTGATACAACCTAATCCTCATTCAGCGCTAGACTTATCTTAGATTAATGGATACAATAACTCCGTATAGTCAATAGATGGTCATCTTAATAGCTGCTTTGAACGCTATCTAGATTTACTCGTAATTCCCACAACCGTCCGATGGACAGACAAACGTACCATCAATAATTCACTGCTATTCATTGAAATTGTGACAAACTGAAAAACCCTCTATAAAAGGGACTGAAGATTTTTGAATCGTTTGTCAAATACGACTGAGACACATTGTTAGTTGGAAACAATTCCTACTACTATACTTTGCGTATAACCCGTGGAGTCTACTTACCCTGAGGATGCCTTGTTTTGGAGCAAAACAAGTGTTGGTGTGTGCATACACCAAGTATGCATTCATTAATCGCGTGTGCATGTTTCCTTTGTGGGAGAGAGGGAGGTGCTGCGTGTATGGACGGTATACATTAATATACATTTTTGTTCGCGGATTGTTGCAAAGTAGATTAATCCTTGGTTTGTAGAAACAATTCCATATTGATTAACATATCGCTCGCACCAGACGAGTATTAAAGACCACTCGTTGCATTTCACCACCCATTTCATTGTCCCATTGGGACCAAGAAAAGCTTGTGATGGTGGTGGAGGTCTTTGTGCTTTAGTCTACGCTGGCCAAGTGTGGATTGGCAGACTCTTAGGCATGCAGGTTTCCTCAAGATGTTTTATGATTTCATAAATCGCACATAACTTGGAAAGGTCATCGGCGCGGGCCGCGTGAACCACAAGATAAAAACAAAACTATCCTTTGAGTTCGAGAACAGAGCAATAAACAAAATCCAGGTTGATTTATAGTTGATACGATATGCAGAGAGAGTCGTCCAATCCAAGACGTCTGCAAAAACAATACGGAACCCAATTTCCGTTTCCATCTCTCGTCGCTCGGCGTTTTAATGAAAACAGCGCTGTGGATATCCTTAAGACTTCATCTCCGTTCTTAGTGGGTCGAGAGCTAGTGGTACAAAAAATATTTAAAGATGCCGAAGATACTGGAGAGATACACATTAAAGAGATACACATTAGACATATTATTATATGTATATAAATATAAAATTAAAAAACAACTGGGCGTCCTGAAAATCAGCGGCTGCGGGCTTGCTAAGGGCGTCCCATTTCGGCATCGCTAATTTTACATAATAAAAAATTAAAACTATATTGTTTCACATGTATGTCGAAATAAAGTTATGTCTATGTCTATGTTTATGTCTATACGATACGGAGGACTTGGATATGAATATAAATAGCAAACGGGCAAGCAGATGCAGAAACAAATGTAGTGATACCATTAGGATTCGGAGTAACCCCGTCTTTTGAACTAATTAATGTTGATTTACTCCTCAAAGCTTACAATGTTATATAATAATAATTTTTAGTCGACAGTTAGTAAGCGGGCCCATTATAGACCAGTCTCGATAGCTTTTAAAACAAAAAAAAATAATAGTAGAATTTAACCTATTAGAAAAGGAGGAGAATATTATAAACATTAAAGGAAAAATAAATTCCGGGCGATCTGAGGTAGGGAACGGGAAGGGGGGGGTGTTTAAGGGGGAAAAACGGTTTATGTCGATTTCCGGCAAAACTAAAAGTCCTATGGAAAAAAGTCAAATGGCAAAGTTGTAGATAGTAAAAAGATCTAAAACTTTTGTATTTACACTTTTTTCACATAACCTCAAAATGTATGTGAAAAGTTCAAAAAACCAAGTTTTTGGTTTTTTATTTTTATCTTTTACAAATAATTTTTCTTTTTCACGAAATTTGGTGAAAACTTACCTTTTTATGTCCCAAATACGCTGTAATTTATTTGATTAGAAATATTTATTTTTTCAACCTTATTTTGAATTAATATCGAAAAAGAACCCTAATTTTCAATCGAAAATTCACCCGTCAAAATATCAGCTTTTTTCAAAAAGTTGGTATGCTTTCTGTTCGTTGAAACCTCTACTTTCCGATGGTGAAAAAAAAAAATATCTTACTATAGTAAATCTTCTCAGAAAATGCAATTTTTAATTACTTCTTTTCCTTCCTTTGCTTTTTTTTGTCTTACACATATACATTTTTTACATCATTATTCACTTTTTATAGATTTTCTGCACTGGTCTATTACGACTGTTACAAACTTTGAACATTCAGAAAGGGAAGACAATCCAGTTAGTAAATGGTGTTTTAATAGGAACATTAGTTAGTCAGTTCATTGCTAGGTATGAGAAGATTTAGTCTTTTTAGTGACATCTGTCTGTTAGTGTTATTAACAAACAAGAAAGTAGTTAGGAAGTTTCTTTTCAAATAGAAACACATCTTTGACCATACATGGAGGACTTAATACTTCTTAAATAGTTTATCGATAATCCCACCATACCTAACCTTTTTTTGAGTGAGTTGAGTGTTCCCCTCCACGGAAATCTTTTCACCTCAATCAAATCACCTTACCTAACCTAACCCAACCGTTATACAATACTAGTGGATGCCCGCAGCTTTTAGCAACTTTATTCTGAAACCAATAATAATATCCTTTAAGATTGTAACCCTTTATAACAAAATACATTAAATTGAAACACTGGCTCAACCCAATAACGCCGCGTTAAAAGTGAAACATTGTATTAATCCGCACCGCGAGCCCGCATTTTCCGCATAAAATGAATAGAAGCAGCGCAGCGTCGCCGGAGCCTGCAATTACACGAGCGATTGTCCTCCTACTTTCATTGAGGCAGTACTGCGAGCTATTATACATAGTCTGGCCGTAAATACTGTTAAAATTAAAAATAAACATAATATTACATTTGAAATTGGAATCTGTCATTTTTATATGATTATTCATTGTGTTTTGTCTTTAATGGTTTTATATTAATGTACGAGTATTAAATTAACACTGTAATAGTAATGAATGTTACGTGCAATAGAAAAAATGTGTTTTTCTTTGTAACAATATTTAGGGCAAGACTATGTATAATGCGGCGGGCGGGATCTAGGCCTGCGTATCCTTGGAGCCACTTTTGGATCCGGATCATGAGTTTGTTTGGAAATAAAATGCAAACGAGTATGCTGTAAGAAAAAAAATATCGCCTGTATTTCCCAGTAGGAGTAACCATTCTCGAATCGATGAAGCGAATCCCCTTGACACACACAAAAAAATTTATCAACATCTACCTAGCCGTTTAGGAGGATTTCAGTGACATACACACGTACACAAAAAAAATATACATTAAGATATATGTATCTTTTGAAGATGTCTAACCACAAAAATAATTTGTAGGTACACATATTTATACCAAAAATACCTGAAAATAAATTAGAATATTATAAGCGATGATAACTCGTAGTTAGTGGGGAGGAGTTTAAATCATACAGCACGTTGCTAGCTTCAATAAACTTTGAGCCCGGGGGAGTTGTTAGATTTGCTCGGGATCTAATACAGCTTTATCCTGGATACCTCCTGGGACTACGGTATAAGCGGCGCTTGTTTAAAATACATTTTAAAGTTTTGTTTAAACTTTTTGCTAGTGTCTCTACTGTAGTTAATCTCCCTCTAACTATAAGCAGACTGGTTCGGATACTTCGCTTTGGGTAATAAATAGCTCCCAAAAAATGTTACCTTTTTAATGGGTCTTCATGTATAGGTATATTTGTATTTGTAAATGTATTTCATTTTCTGTGTGTTTCCTCAAATACACACACAAATACAAGCTTTAAAGTTGAGTATTTACAACAAGATCTTAATGTTTATGGGCAATCAACTTTACCCAAGATGTGGTATGCAAATATAAATATAAACTAATAATAATGTAAAAAAAATTAGTAAATAAAGCAATAAACCCCTGCTCAATAGATTATTTTTATATTATTATTCTTGTTACAAACTTGTTGCGGTAGATATTCCTAATTTTTCTGTATGTAATCGTAGGTGCTTGTAAAATAACTTGCGAATCATAGACGCATTTATGATCATTTCAGTTTTTAACAATAAATATAAATTAATGTATCATGAATTTAAAATGTATATCTATATATACCTATAAAAGGAGAAGCTTACTGACTGACTGACTGATTGACATATCAGCGCAGGGTTACCGCAACTATAAGGGTTAGAAACTTGAAATTTTGCACAGGGATTCCTTTTATAACGTAGGGGAGCACTAAGAAAGGATTTTTGAAAATTCACCCCCTAAGGGGTAATACGGACGTGCAAAGTTAGTATGAAACTTTGCCGTTTTTGAAGTTAGTGAATGTCTAATTCCACGCGAGCGAAGCTGCGGGCGTCCACTAGTTTTAAATAATCATATTATAGAGTAGAGTATCCATAGTTTTTGCGGTTCACTCATCCCGGGGGAGTAGCTGGATTTGTTCCGGATTTAATAGAGTTTTATTCTGCAAGCTTCTCGCGGGACTGCATCGGTGTGCTATTCGATATTTAAAACGTTGGGGAATTTCTTCTTGCAACTTCAGTTCTTTTTACTACTAATGTTCGGCACAGATCTGCTACACCAAGATTTATGTTATACCTACTAAATAGTAGTTTACGGGTCGCTAAAGCGGTATTTTTACCGATATAATTCTAGTAAACAATCTTTGTTTGAAAGTATACATTCCATGTCCTATTCAAGTTTCAGGTTTGAAAACTGTAGAATAATTTTACCGTAATTTTTTTTTTTAAATGCTTGTTTAATTTTTTTTTTCATGCATTGTTATCGGAACCAAATATGTGTGCCAAATTTCAGCTTGATAGCTTCAGTGGAAGTGGGTGAAATATTGATTGCAAGATTCCAGGACATACTTACATAGGGGAGACTGGGGGCAAAAGAAACAGTTTTTACTTCATGGCCGATTGTGCTAAAACTGTTGATATTTAACAAAATCCTGTTAGTCTCCAAGAAAGAGAATTTAAGTGTCTACCAACTTGTGCAGCTAACGTTCGTGTACTAATTGTAATTTTGTTGCAATCACACTTTTAAAAGGGAGTGTCGAATGTTACAACTGACCCCTAGTACAGGGTCGTTTGTAACATAGTTTTGATGGCCAATAAAATGACATTTTTAATGGATATACCTATATTTAAATTTTTAAAATAATCACAATCATTAATATAATCAGTCTTATAATTGGTAACAAAAATAAATGCTTTCATTTCTTCAAGCCGCTTCGAAACAAAAAAATATATACTTCTCTTGGTAATTGATCAAAAGCTAATATATTACTTTAAAAAATCACAATTTTAGGCATATTATGTCATTAAATAACATCTAAATCGTACATTTCTTTGATGTATTCAACAATAATCAACAAAAATCAAAAACGACAATTTGTATGTAAAACTTGTGTGTTACTAACAACCCCATGTTACATTTAACCCCTGTCATATTTCTGCGAGTCTTCCAGAAAACAATAAAATAAACCGAAATAATCTTTGATAATAATTTATATTTCCCCAACTATTTACTTTGGTAGCAAATCGTTAAAACAAAAATCTATTGATTTTTTATTGGCTCAAAAAATGTTATATATATATATATATTTTATTTTCACCTCGGGGTCATTTGTACCATAGGGTCAATAGTAACGTTACTATTGACCCCGACAAAAATGGTACAATTGTTCCTGAAGACTGTTTTATTTCAAAACCAAAATAAATCAGAAATTCTGAACACTATTTAACTTATACATTAAGGTTTATATTGTGTGATATACATAGATTCTAATACTAGTCGTTAATTTACTTATATTTTGTAAATAAAAGAGTAATAACAGATTTTACAAAGCACGAAAACTTACTTCGGGGCTGTCCAAATGGCCGGAGTCAATAATATACGTCCACGGCGCTCGGAGCACATAGCCGACTGGTTAGCTTACCCGAGCATGACACGGCCTATGCCCCCACGCCCGCACACTCTTCTGCGTTTCTTGGTAACCAAGATATCACCAACGTTACTATTGCCCCGTGTTACTTTTGCCCCCAGTCTCCCCTACTTACATGCGAGTGAAGTTAAATAAAAGCTTTTAAAATAATATTATACATATAACTATGTCAAGATTTAGCTGACTAAGATCATATGAATTATGATATTAGTATCGTCTTGTTTCAAATAGATAGCCCTAGGAGGTTTTAAGATGTAATGTCATGACTGAGAACTTGTAATGTTACACTTGTGGCAATAAAGATTATTAGGTAATGAACTGTTTGCATCTTACAGTTTACTAACACAAATAGTCCGAGCAAGTTCCAAAACGAATAACTTCTTTAGACAGACCTAAATCTCCATTTTGGAAGGCGAATATAACTGGCGTTTGAAAGAGCCGTCATACTTCACGTAAGACGATTAGATGTGAGATTTGAAGCCATTTATTCCAGTCGCGCAATCGGACGGAGGCATTGCGGGTCATAACTCACGAGACTTTTCTCTCACTCGCGCTTAAATGACGTTAAGTTCGGCCTATTACGGGGACACGCAGGTTACAGCGCCTTTACGTCAGACGATGTTAGACGTTACGACATTCATGTAAAAACTGCGGAGTAAGCTTCATTGAGGTGTTTTCTCGATAAACTATGACAACATCGAAAAAGGCGCGAAATGATCTCATCTCAGAGCTGGTGACTCCTCTATTATTACTTGAATTCAATGATGACCACGTCATTTATTAACAGAATTTGACATTTCACAAATTACTTAAAGAAAAGAGATATATTGCTATTCTAAACTGATATAAGGCAAAGGATTAGCTATTGATCATTGAATGAATAGCTAATCCTACACGGGTGCCTAGCTTGCCTTAAGGCTAATTTACAATAATGACCTACCACTAAGCTAAGCTTTAATGTCACGATAGACCATCTGGTTATCGGCTTTAGGAAGAATAATTTACAATATTCATTATGCTTTAGTCACTAAATCATATGAATATTGTAAATTAATTATTGTTCCGGCTTTTTTCTGAAAAAAAAAAGAAAAAAGCCGGAGGAAAAAATCTCTCGGTATGTAGGTACTCATTAAAAATAAAATTCAAATTCATGTGTACAGTGTACAGTGTACAATGTAAGAAAATATTGATGTATAACATTATATCGTATCGTGTAATTTAAAACATCTGTGTGATTACGTCGCCTTTAAGTCCCGACCAAGAGGGCGCGTTATGAGTTTCAGCGTAACGACGCGGTGATAGCCCGGTGGTATTATTACGGCTCCTGCTCGAGTGCCGCAATCAAGACAAGCATATAAGTATTACCTAACTAATGACAATAGCATTAAGTAAGCGAGGACAGAACCTACAGGCACGGGTCTACCAACTGTGCAGACAAAGCGTACTCTATGCTATCGGCGAAGGGATTCGTGGTGAAATTGTCAGAAGTTATTATGTAATGTGGTGAGCCAATCTAATTGCCATAAGAAATTTCAAGTCAGAAATACACAATAATAAAATTTGCCTGACCCGGGGATAAACATTACTACCTGTAGCTTAGCGTCCATAGCCCAATGGCTTGCGTCCATTCAATGTGATCGAAAGAGTTAAGCAAGGAGCGGCACGGTCGGTTTGTGGATGGGTGACCACTAGTGGCAAAATTTCATGGACCGTGCTTCTGATGGCACGTTAAGCCGTCGGTCCCGATTGTTTTCAATGGTGGAAACAGACGTTAAGCCTTGTCGAAGACCTTCGGGTGGCTTAAGAACATTCGACACTGATGGCCACTAACCGCTCCAACTATCCGCATTGGAGCAGCGTGGTGGAGTATGCTCTAGACCTCCCGCAGCAGTGTCTGTGGGGGAAACCCGTGCCCAGCAGTGGGACGGCTATGGGTCGCAGCGACCTGTAGCTGAGCAGTCGCATTTGCGATCACTGGACCAACGGAGCAGTATACCACAAAAAACATAATAAGGTCTTAGGTCTAAGGTAATGCTTGTTTTTTATGTATTCTCTAAAACTTCAAATAAATATAGTGAAAGCCTTACAATTCGGGCAAACGAAGGCTCCTTACTCCCACAGCGGGTTACTTGTCTTAATTTATTATGTTTTCGTGGCTGACAAATCGATTACGTGTGGATAAAACCGATTTTATGATGTTCTTTTATTTACCCCCCCTTAAGAGATGATTTTCGAAACTCAATAAAAAACCTTCATAGGTACTGAATTTCATTCGAATAACATGAAAAACGGCAAAGTTTCATACTAACTTTGCACCCCCGTTTTACCCCCTTAGGGGGTGAATTTTCAAAAATCCTTTCTTAGTGCTCCCCTACGTTATAAAAGGAACCCCTGTGCAAAATTTCAAGTTTCTAGCCCCTATAGTTTAGGCCCTGCGTTGATATGTCAGTCAGTCAGTCAGTCAGTCAGTCAGTCACCTTCTCCTTTTATATATATTGATTGATATTGTTGTAGACGTTCGTGGAATTTCATGGAGTAAAATACCATCACTACCGCAACGCTTGCGAGGCAGCGAAATTTTAATAAACACGTAAAATTTACTGTGAAACTTCAGGGCGAAACTTCTCGTCCCCACCCAGCTCGGGTTCAGTTTTCATCTTAAATTTCCATTAATACCGACCGCGCCGCTCGATACTTCTTTCTTAATTTGTCACCAACTTTTTCCTTGAGATACAAGTTTTGTCGCTAAGCACTTTATGTTCTCGTGATATTTTCATTACGGCGCCTGATCCTATCGAACTCTAGTCGAAGTCAAACTTTTTCTTCTGCGATAATAAAATAAAAGCCTTATCTATTTTTTTATTTAATCGAATCTGAATATCTAAAATTTCATTGTAGGTAGAATATAACATTACGTTATATGTATAATACACAATTACTCGTAGTGGACGCCCGCATCTTCGTTCGCGTGGAATTAGACGTAACAATAGTTTCGCTTACACCTAGTTATATCATATAGCCTATGTCACTCAGTGAAGATGCAGCTTTCTAATGGTGAAAGAATTTTTTAAATCGGTCCAATAGTTTTTGTGTGAAAATATTACAACCAAAAAAAAAAAGCAACATTACGCCTGTTTTCCCGTAAGATACACAGATATGTCTATTTCACGCACTTTATACCAGTTATGTTTAGATCCCAAACACTACAAATACAAGTTAATTGTATACAAATAGATAAAAACAGACATATATTTTTTTAATCCTGCTTATTTGTATGCTTAATACTTTTATTACCAAGATGGTTGGGTCATGGATGTTCATGGATTTATAAGCTGTCGCCTTCTTTAGCCTATGTAGGTCGCCCCGGGCAGTACCACCGCCTGCCAAGCATCTGCCAAGGTGTTGAGTGTCATTCCTACGGCGTAGTATTAGTTTTCAAGCAATTATGTTCCGGTTGGAAAGCTGTAATTTCCGATTACTCTTTTCTAGAGACTTATACATACAAAATCTATGGTCTATATTCATACTTACGGTTTTATAAAATTACTTACACAGTGAGGGGTTAAGGGGTATAGGTAAGGGGTTAATATAACTAATGTAATAATATACTTATCGTTATCTATTCTCATGTTGCAGAAGGTAAGGAATGCACTTGAGCGACGCATCTGTGCTGTGGTACGTAATATTTAAAATAAAATAATAATATAACAATATCACGCTTGCATTTCCCCGAAGGGGTAGACAGATGTGTGTATGCACCCACTTATCACCAGTAATGTTTAGGACCCATGAAATAGTTGGTGAGCCTATTTCCATACACCGGGCACAAATGTACAATAAATACGTCCAGCTGCGATTTCAACCCGGGACCCGCTGTTCTGCAGTCAGGGCCACTCACCACTGTGCCACGGACTCTTCCGTATTACTTGTTTCAATATTAAAGCTAATTATTATATTTATATATAGAAAAATTCCAATACGAGCTTCGAACACCGGACTCGTCTAGCCAACAATGAAAGGAGGAGAAAATAAAAGTCTTCAATAAAAATACACTTTTTATTCAAAGTCATGCGCGACTACAACTAAGATTAACACTGTGATATCATTGTGCTAATATCGAGATAATACCACCCGTCTGCTGTACCGATTTGGGTAGAACTTAAGCTAACCGATCATTCGTTTGTTGTGTAGAGTCGAACCTGCTTTATTTAAAAAAAAAATGGAGGCAGTATTGGTAATTACGAGTTGAGAGCTGAGCTTATTAGCAAATATAATAAGCACCACTCCCGTTTATTCCAGTCCTGAGTTCCCAGGGAGCCAGCGTCTGTTTTAATTAATTAATTTATAAATAATAACATCTAAAATATTTATCTTGATTGTATCTGAAAATATATAAGTGGAAAATTTATTCACAAAATAAAGGAAAAGCCTGACGTAAATATTATCTTGCTAGATGCTTTTTAATAACATTTTGACTACTATTAATGTATCGATTCGATTCATATAATTATTAAGTAAGGACAGTAATTACTGAGCTATCCAAAATTACAGGGTCTCATTGTTTTAATTTGCCCTGTGCTGGTCCTTACACAACAAACCGATTTACTGAGAATATTCCAAATATGATGTTCTCGTTACAGTTTAGGTACAATTTTCTATGAAAAATTATCATTACAAATACAAAAGAAGAACGTACGTTCTAAAACAGTTGATTTTCTTACAAAAGGATAGTGTTACAATATTTTCCCTATAATATAGTCGTTTCAACATTTTCCTTGCGAATTTATGTGAGTAGGTACTTATTTCTCCCGCCACGGTGGCGCATAAAGCTTCGAAGAGGTGAAAGAACTCGACAATATTACGCCAGATGCATCTATAAAAATATGAAAATTTCATTACGAGAGTGTGCTGGAGCACTCCGTCCAATAAAAACATTCAGACTGTACTTTTGTAAGATCAGTGTCACTTCTACAACTCCCATTCAATTTATTTAAGAAGGTACTGCGCTCAATGTGTGTATAAAAGAAAAACCTTCAAAGTCTGTGGCGGTGAATAATGTAAACAATTTTGAAATATTACTTTCTCTACCAAGTGTTTCATCCAAACCTGTATGCAAGTGTTGCATACACTTACTAGCAAACAGTAATATAATTATTTAAAAATACTTGATTGTATTATTGTGTAAATAAGCTGCAACGTCCCACTGCTGGGCACGGGTCCTTAACTCTGTCGATCACACAGAAAAAGACGCGAGCCTGGGCTATGGACGCTACGTGCACGTTATTGTATGAATACTGTATTGTATTGATTTAGTAAAACGCAATAAAAATGTTGAAACCGACTACGACGATCTTTCAAGTGATATCGCACTAAACCCCCAAAATATTTTATAATACCTAATACATAAATTCGACTTGCAAATACTGAATTTATTGAGCAAATAAATTTTATAACAACGTTCAGAAAAACATGTGAAACTTGCCTCAGTACTTCTACACGCAATTTTCGACGTGTCTAATGCGATATCACGTTAGGGAAGTACCCTGATATCGATTAAATTAATCTACTCGATTCCATTCGGAAACATGGCGTAACTAGTATTTACATAATTATTTACACGTTTATTAATTATATATTAGTATGAATTAGAAGGTCCACATGAAAAATTTACATTTAATCATCATAGTTTTTAATGAGATAATGGTAACAAAATCACGCAAATAATACGCGTAATAACGTAAAACGTAAAATAATAATACGTAATTTTAGGTTGGGAATAGATTTCCGATTTTTATTGGTGCTATCCGATTGTCTGATCTGATTATCGGATCCGACTATCGGAGAGAAAAATTGGAAATCTATTCTCAGCCTTAATGTGGCATTTTACCCATACAGAACTAGTGACGTATCTGCGATTCAAACGAAATGCGTTTTTGGTGACATCAAATGACATGCCATGGCTGTGACTGCGACGTACACGATTTTAAACTGAAGATACAACTTAACAGTCATGCAATCGCTGAAACAGTTATCAATAACGGTGATCAAATAAAAATATTTCCAACACTGGGTAGCTCATACCAATTAGGGATATACATAAAGACATTTCTCGAAAAATTATAAAAGTATTCACATTACGAGTATTATCTGGCCACAGCAAGAGGCGCGTATCATAAAAAATAACAGCATAATATAACAATATTCATAACACTTTGTACGAAAAAATTAAAAGAAGTATGTAGTAGGTACATATTTATTCAGATTTCGTTATCTGAGTGCCCGATTACATACAGTATTGCCAAAACGCGGCAGTGAGGCCAGATACAATAGGAACGATGCTGGCAAGGTTTAAGTATGAATATTTTATACATAGCGGTAGGAATGGCCTTAAAAGAAATATTTCTTATAAGTGTAACACGAGGTTACACTTCGACCTGGTTTGTTTGTCTGATTTGGGGGCATGATTGACAGTAAAGTTATTGATTGTAATCTAGTACACCCAATCTACATATTATTACAAGGTAAACTTAAGGAGGTTCTTTTAACTTTTCAATGATATTAATTAAGACCGGCCTGGTTTTACTGCTTGGTAAAAAAGCCTTCACTTGTATAAAACATTGTTCGGAATTTCCAAATTCAGTTAAGAAAAATTCAACATTATTTTATCAAAACAAAACGAAAGGTCTTCAAAGGAACGTTAATTTAAGAAGTGTCCGCGACGAAATCATAATGAGAAAAATTTCGCACCAAAAATATTTAATGTAATCTAAACAGAAACTTAATGAATTTTTGTAGGAAACGAAAACTTTCAATTATAATTTCGTTTGATGAATAAATATACGGAAAAAGCTATTGTAAGAATATTTTGTGAGTAGAGATCAATACAAAAATATAGTTAGTTGTATGAGGGGTCACGATCGACGAGGGGTCGAATCCATTGTTATTAAGTTAGTTATAATTTATTTTACAATAACCCGCGATCTAGGATGTATATTTACGATGGTGTATATTCTCATGAATACAGCACATAAGAAAGAATCTACTTGAGATTAGAACTAACTTTACAAAAGTATTTACCGATGAAGTGCTTAAGACAATAACCAGCTATGGAAATTAAATTCAGGCAGGCAGACATTGTAGCAGACACATTAAACAGCGTAACAATAAACAGTAGTTCAACCTGAATTATAGTTTAATTTAAAATTGTATACCACAGTTACAGGTATACATAATATAACACGACGCCCCTAAGAGAATACGTACTTTGGAGAGGCAGAGGTATACGTACGTACATAGACGTTAAAGATGTGTTTAAACTTATTTTGTAACCCACAGTCTGGTTCTGGCACACTGCAGAACTAATTACACAATCACTAGTCAAACTCCTAGCTAATTAGGTATTATAATATACCCCAATTAACCCCAATATGATTATGGTTGTAATAAATAATAATGAGACCCACAAAATGTGTAATCGCTTTCGGTTAAACGCAAACTGAACAACGTTAAATATTATTACCTAATTAACTGATTTGTTATGAAAATGTTGTCATAATTATTCTTACAAAGCTTTTTCCTAAGTTATTCAATTAACTCATTATGATAATTTTAGTTGAAGTTGTTGTTGAAGCTTGGGTATACTGTAAGTGTCCAGTAGATGTAAAATCGTATATTGCGCCATTACTATCAAGTTGTGGCACATAATACTTAATAGTACAAGTAGTTGTGGCTTCATTTTGATAAATACATTTACAAATTAAACTTTCTGAAATGATTTTAAAATCTAAAAGGAAATAATATTAATAAATTTATAATTCTAAACTAAGATCTAAAGATCAGTAATGTGAGTGACAGCTAGACAATATCAAAATAACTATGCGTTACAAAATCGTGATGGTGATGAATACGAAACTACTTATCAAAACTTATCCTACGCCAAGAATTGTGCACTGTACATCGGGCGCCGCTCGAGCCCGACAGACTATATACAATACTATTTTCATACTCAGTCGCTTTTATCACTGTATTAGCGTCTAAATTGCTCCGTTTACGAGTGGTCGTGACGTCGACGTCAGATATCGTTCGCGTCCCCGACGTACCCCTCGTCGGGGCTCTCGGAGCAAATATCCGACGCACACTTCGCGTTCGACACTTGGGGCAGCGGCTTCAACACGTTCTCGGTGCCCTCTCCCGGCATCCTGGCATCACTGGTCTGCGTGTCGACACACCGCGTCTCCACCTGGTAGCACCTGCCCGCACCCTCCGCAATCCCCACTGGCACCATCACAGCACACGTCCCTTTAGGGTTCACCCACGACGAGCAGCCTTCGGGCGGCGCACAGCATTGCGCCGGCTCCGTTTTATATCCCTCGGGCGGCGAGGGGACGAACTCTTCGTTATAATACACCGTTCCGTTCCCTACGAAGGCAATTTGCCTGTTCCGCGGAACTGGATATCCCTCCAACGTACGTCGCACGTTCGTCGCACTGAATACCTCGTAATTGTTACAGGTCGGTGGGGTAGTATTGAATTCCGTGTCCTTGGCGAATTTGCATACAAGCTTCTGCCCTTTAGGCCTGTTATGGGGTAAAGTCTGATAGAAGGGTCCCACTACTGAATAATTCGACATCATCGGTGGACGACATGGATGTTTCGGGAGCCCGTAGTCGTATGGATAACCTTCGCTGTCTAGAAAGCAACCGGGGTTCAAGTGGACATCGGCAGAGTGTTGGTACATAGCGTTCTGCGGTATACTCATGCTTGTGACAGTTTGTTGATCTTGCCACGTGACTTGGCGTGGTGCGCTCGTCGGAGCGGTGAATGCGGTCTCCTCCTCGAAACCATCGCTTGCAGTCTGCGCTTTATATACCGATAGCACTGTGTTCTCATTTTGAGTGTTGTTCGCGACGGTTTCCGCGTCGCTAATTAGGTCAGGATTCCTATCTACAAAGCCTTTCATGTTGCCGCTTTGGTACGCGTCAGTCGATTCATAATCTCGGTTAGTCTGCACTGTGTAATGCAAAGCGTGATGTGAATGAGCGTTCACAATAACGCTGCCATTGTTCTTTGGCAGTGAACCGTTACTTCTACTGTTTGGCAAAATTTGATTACATAGCGCTACGTCTTTTCCGCTTTCCTTTTTCTTTCGACTTCGCGTGTCCGTCTTGAATTTTAATAGGACCACCGCTATAATGGCGATCAATAGAATGAATATTACAAATACTATAGTTATTATCACTACTAAATGCCTATGAGGAAACGTTACAACGATCACCACGGGCTCTTCTTTCATTAAAATTTTGATAGTGTAATTAGCGCGCGCCCTGCCCGCCGAGTTGTCGGCTATACAAGAGTATGTACCGTTATCGTCGGTGCCGATATTGAATATGTACAGTTCACTCTTTTTATCGATACTGCCATGTTCAACGTAAAACACGTGATGGGGATCCGAGGACGATGTCGAATAATTGCGTATTATTTGCCCCTGGAAGAGCCATTTTACTTTCGCTTCTGGTATAGCCTTGACAATACATTCGAGTGTAACGTTGTTGCCAGTAGTCGTCTCTAAGTGCACCGACGTAGGGGTCAATTTCGGAACGCAAGCCAGATCCGTTTCGCTTATGCTGACGATGGTCCGTTTTTTCATTCGTTCAGGTAGCGAGCAAATCGGTTCCACCGCGTGGGGCATATTGAAATTCAACAGCCAGCTGTGCAGGTCTCTCAAATGACAATCGCAATTCCAATTATTGTTTTGAAGGTCGATCCCTCGTAACGTGTCGGGAAACAAATTATCGCCTTGAATATTTGATAGCCTATTACCGTTCAATCTTAGCCATTCCAGATGCTTCAGTCCAGCGAAGGCGTCCGTTTCTATGGTTTCAATTTTACACTCGCTCAATTCCAGTGTGTTCAGATAGGATAGATGTTGGAAACAGTGAGTTTTGATATCCGTTATCGGATTGTTGTTCAACGAGAGTCTCATCAACGAAGGGAAGAATACGAAATTGTTCGACGGAATGACGGTAATGTAATTATTGGACAGATCCAATTCGACTAAATTGGCGAGACCCCTGAAGGCGTGGTTATCGATTTTCTGCAGCCGGCACCTCTGCAAGTAAATTTTTTGCAAATCCAGCAGGCCTAGCTTGTGGAAGGTTTCCTTTTGCAGGACCTGCATATCATTGCCGGCGAAATCTAAGACTTGTGTTTCTGAGTCGAGCGAGTTTGGAATCGCTTTGAGATCTCTGTCGGTGCATTCCACGTGCCGCTTGCCGTTCTTCCACTTACAGATGCATTGGGAGGGGCAGGCGATGGCGGGGAGGAGGATGCAGGTGGTACACAAGGCGATCAGCCTCACGTCCAAACTCCTCTTGGCTTTCATAGTTGCCTCAAGGCCCTGGCCACTCCACGGAGACGGCGGGCATTATCTGAAACAAAAAAAAATACTGTTAGCTGGAATATTATATGAAAAAGTAGTTTCGTTTAAGAGAAGAAAAAATATCACCATGACTGAACATCACCAATATTATCGATAATTTCACGACTGTTATTCTTAGCTATTAGTCTATATATCAAATGTATCTGTTTTCGATTTCGTCAATTCATTAAATTCAATAAATATCATTATGATCATCCTCACACATGGACATCTGACCTTAAACTAGGCAGAACTTGTACTATGGGTGTCAGAGACTGATATACATACATAGATATTTTTAAATAAATATTTAAATAGATTAACATCCACACACAGAACAAACAAGTGTTCGTCACACGAATGTTTGTCCTAAGTTGGATTTGAACCTACCACTCCTGGCTCAGAAGGTAGGCTCACTACCGATTTTGGCAACGGGCCAGACATAATAATATTATTAATTGATACTACATTATTTGAAATACGAGTCCTTTCGATAATGCGAGTATATTTCTCCACAAATCCTGCGCCCTTGCGGATCAATAAACATAATATCGAATTATGACTCGCCCCAGCCTGTAAAAGAAATATGGTACAGCGAACATTCCTTTCTTTCGCCTGTACTCGTATTTTGTGAGTAAATTGTTCAACAATAATCGTTTCAAAGATTGCTCAACTTGAATGAACACGCATGTAAGTGGAGAATACAAAGTGTAGGGATTGTTACTGTATTGGTAGCTGCGACCCATACACGTCCCACTGCTGGGCACGAGTCTCCCCCACAGATACAGCGGTGAGTCTATAGCATACTTGACAACGCTGCTCCAATGCGGATTGGTGGAGGGGTTAGTAAATAAATTAATGGTAGAGCCTAGTAAAAACCTTTGTAGTTTGAATATGAAACGCACTGATACGTACGCCCGCGGTCACGCGAGCAGTTCCACCGCTCACTAGAGCACAAAACGCCATTTCCACCGTGTACTCAAGGTGGTTTCGGTTTAAATAAGTTCCGTTACGCTTTCAAAGACTCTTGTGCTATATATACTAACAAGCTTTTACCTACAGCGTCGAATGCGTAAAATTAAACAAATGATCAATATAATTATCTTTCTGAAAGAAAGCTTTTGATATTTGATCTATATATATAGTTAAACAGTGATGGAATGGATTATGTTACAGTCTAATCAAGTTAATTATTAGTGTCAGCGCCATCTGTTGATGTTGTGCTAGACAGCTTTCCAATAAACGTGCAAACCCAAGGGAACATTTTACCGGGATGAAATGTATCCTTTGTGCTAATCTAGGTTATCATCTACCTATGTGCCAAGATCTATCCGTATAATAGTTTTTGCGTGATTGAGTAACAAACATTCAAACATACAAACTTTCACATTTATAATATTAATAATGTCCTACTAACAAAGGCTTGCTGGCTGAATACTAGGGTCAGAATCGTGACGCATTCTAGTTTTTGAACGTTTATCTTGACGGGCGCCTGAGCAAATATTTGCGTAGCGCCAACTTTAGAGCCAACATCTCCCAAATTAAGCGCAGACAGTGACGAGGGTGACTTCGCCCGTTTAATATGCTCCTGTTCTCTTCAACGCTGTAATGCTCCTGTTTTGTTGTTACAGTTCTCTTTAAAATAACGAGACTTAAGGGTATCTATACGAGATACTCTTCGCTTTAGAGCGGCTTTGAAACTTCTGACAATCAGGTTGGTCAACCAATCTACCAATGCTCACTGTGGTGAATGACAGGTCTCGTTATTTATTCCCCACCATCGACCGCTGAGTTGAAATTGAAATGCTAGATTCACCAAACCGTAGTGAGGTAAAAATACGTAAATCTGCGATACCAACCTAACAACTATCATGATAATCATGCATATTAAATTACGGCTTTAATTTATTTACAGGCGTCCATTTCCTGACTCATTAAGGCTTTAAAAAATCTGTAAGCTAGGTTATTTGGCAGATAAATATCAGCCTCGGCCGGGATTCGAACTCAGGAACCGCTTATCGGCAGTCAGAGAACTCAAGTCGTCAAATATGCCGGTCGCAGGCGCCTTCTGACCTCAGCCTTACTTATGCCCAAATGCATGCCCTGATACATAATTTATTATGTAACGGCCGATCCGGTCCGCTCATCCTATTCCTTAGTTGCTGACGTGTTTACACTGCGATGTAGCGTCGGCAAAATTGCGTTACAACAACATCCTGGAGGCATTGTGGAAATTTATGAGGGTTCATTTGCACGATGGGGTTTCTGTGTTTCTTTAGCGACGTTCGAGGATATACCAAGTGAAGGTTTAATGTACAAGAGCAGTGTTATGATATGCTGCTGCCATTTTGACCATCGCTCGTGGTCGCAGCTTGAGACATTATCAACGTTAGATAATAATGTTCTCGAAGACATGTGAAGTCTGCCAATCCGCACTTGGCCAGTGTGGTGGACTAAGGCCTAATTCCTCCCATTCTGAGAGGAGACCCGTGCCCAACAGTGTCGAGCTTTGTCTGTTAAAATATATTTTCCGTTGCGACCTATGGGTCGCAACCACTCCCACTGCTGGGCACTGATCTCCCCCACAGACACAGCTGCGGAAGGTCTAGAGCATACTCCACCACGCTGCTACAATGCGAATTGGTGGAGAAGCATACTCCACCACGCTGCTCCAATGCGGATTGGTGGAGGTTAAAATATCTTTTTTTTTAGTTTTTATTTTTCCTCATTTAACACTGGTTTCCCATCAAAATGCCCTCCTCTGCGTGATTTATGGGAACGTCAATATTAACGGCGTAACACGTAGCTTAGATGTTATTAGTGTCCGCAAATCAATTATATGCAGCAATCGGTTCTAGATTAAGACGTATTAGCGACAGCTGGGCCTCTAATCATGCTGTAATCACCACCCGTGATGGACTAATGTATTAAGATCAGATTGTATCAGCCTACAGGCTAACCCGAGCAAGCTTGCTAAAGAATGGATCATACTAATATAATTGTCACAATGTTAGAGCTATTGGATTTCGTTATGGTAGTAATGTCTGTCCCCGCAGCAGTGTCTGTGGGGGAGACCCGTGCCCAGCAGTGGGACATCTATGGGTCGCAGCGATGGTAATAATGCGCAAGCGACCCCGTGACGTGCTGATGATACCGCTGGGATTTAGTGGGTATTTTGGTTTAGCGAGTCCCACATATCTGTCTGCGTTCTCATAAAACCAAGCAGAATCCGATTAGATTGGCATAATGTATGAAATACATTGATTTTTATATGTGAAATGAAGATACCCGTTAACAGAGCTCGGTTGTACCCGCAACCAGCAAGAAGGAAATACTTATAAATAGGTTTTTTTGAATAAGACCTAGCCTGATAGTAAAATGCGTCACCCAATTTTGACATTACACAGACCTGTCTAAACATGTCCGATAAACGATTGTAGGAAAAACTACATATTAAGCTGTAGTGAAGCTAAAGTTCGGATATGAAATTTAAACTTTATACATATCCGTATCCTAACGGAAGCAATATAACTGACACGAGTATTTCCTGGCTCTCCCGGGGCCCGGGGAAATGTTTTTAAGCACTCTTCAATTCTTAATAACCTGTGCGCTCTATTTTCTGGCATCTGCAGGAAATGGCTCCATCGTGTCTAGAGCCGCATCGCTCCGATATTCCAGCCTAGCCTAATATTAAGAATTATTTTATTAATGGACCACAACTCGTCCAAAGGGTATTGGCATTCCAAGTGGATCGATTACCTGAAGAATGTAGTCGTGAACCGCTAGAGGACGTAGAATGAGAAAGCATGGCGTCGATTGACGGAGGAGTATTTCCAGCATTGTACAGAAAATGTTGTAAAATGAAAGATCTCAGCTTATTTAAACATAAAATTGAGTGGCCACAAGGTTATGACGGCAAGGAGAAATTATTTAGAAATGAACATATTTACTTTACTTCTACAACAAAAGTGTTTTCTTATGAAAAAAGTCCTTACTTAATAAGCATGTTGTGATTACCTGACATTATATGAACAGTTAGATAAAAACTCTACCAACTTTATATTTCAGAATTTAAGTACCTACTACATATTAGTTATGTTGGTAATCCAAAAAACAAATTAACACATTATTTCAGTCGATAAAGGTATAAATATTTCTTAACAAGTCATGTGTGTGAGCAACGGTGTACGATACAATAACGCTGGGATACCTATTGAACACACACACCTAATTTCCTTCCCTAATTTTCGCATTAATAATTCGCGACGAATAAAAAGTTCCTTTCGCGACGCGACTTCTATAGACGGTTCCATTACAGAGACCTAACAAAAAGAAATATTAACAAAAAGCGAAACATTTTCTTGGAAAGGCAATAATAAACGGTAAGAACCTTTACTTTAGGAATTATCAAAGAAATCCCAGAGCAAATTAGACGAAGGTTTTGTTAATCAAAGTAGCATTAACCTTATTTAGCTGTAATATAATAGGACTTTACTTTTGAAGAATTACGTGACTGCTTTATTTATAGGTATTATAGGTATTCTATGTGAACATATTGGTGAAATAATTATGTCATTAATGAAAAGACAAAGGATGACATTTGTTATTACAGGTTGTAATACTGCTAAACAATGTAAAATAATTAGATATTCGTAAATTTGGAAATATAATGTTTATTATTTTACCTTGAAATAATTAACAAGGTTAATACGGATATAAAATGCCTTGACAAATTTCCCAGCTACAGCTGAGGGAGATGTATAGCCTACTCTACCACGCTGCTCCACGGGTTAATGAAAGTTTTAGTAGCCAATCTGAAGCCAAAAGAAGGTGTCCGACAAGACGGCTTAACATTCCCTCCGAAGCACGGAGAACCACAAAAAAGCTGATGTTAAATCCAATCAGAATCCCACTAACGGTATAGCTCAGTGCCACAATGACTTTCCTCCAGCACGAAATGTACGCTCGCTACGTGCGGAAAGCTTGGGTCGCTTGAAGCATAACCACGATCTCGGACACTGGCGTAATTAGATCAATTATCCCGAAGATTACACAGGAGACGGTCGCCGGACGCGAGCAAGGAACTCGTATGCTGATGCCATTAGGCTAAATAGATTACTGTTACAGGTGGTTTTCTGATATAGGACCGAGGCCTGATAACAGATAACACAACCGACTTTTTTACCGGACTTTTTTTTAAACTCAACGGACATTCATTGACAATTTAATATTTGAAATGCTAAGTAAACGGGACTGTTAACCTTTCCTTGTTTATTTATTCATGAAAGAAAAATCGCGCAAATTACAAATTCAATCTTAAAAGTCGGTCACAAAATTGGTAAAAAAGAATGTCGTGTGCGTATATCCTTGGATGGCTGGTACTTACTAGAAATTGTAATTTGACAGATAAAGACAGTATTCATTGAGCAGACAAAGATAGTATTCATGCAGGCAGGCAGCGGATGGATGGTATACTCTATTATACTGCATACTCGTTTGCTATCTTACACAAAATTGACCACGGTAGTAAAAATTGATCAGTATGATTTAAAAACTATAATAGCTTTCTACTCTGCTACTACTGTTATTGACAACAGGTACTACCTATTACGTGACGGACGGACCTATAATACCTGGGACAAGTGAATGTACTACATAGCTCTGTCTACCGCTTCGGACAAATACAGCCGTGATATTAAACATACCAATTTAATTATTGTGACTGCTAAGTTACTAGGTGTTTCAATGTATTTCGTGTTCGCATGAAACCCTTAAAGTACTTATTATTATATGTACCATTCTATTGATGATATTCGAAGGGTTGCCCACAGCTGATTTGTTCCCGGCAGGTGATGTCATTTATGGATAGGTCTGAATGCTTAATCTAATAGAATTCGCCGTATAATTAATAAGATTATTTCGCTCTGACTATCAGTATTCACACGCGGTGTTGAAACACAATGGGCTTAGTTAACTACAATTATTAAGTATAAAATAGTAACGTAAAATTAGGTTTCCCTTTCATATATGTTTTTGTTTTGGTAACTAAGGTGGCATTCCACTATTTCCTGCTTATTAATTAAAGCATTGTTCCGGCTATAAAGGTGTGGTTTCCGGATCAGAATACTGAAAAGGTTTTCAGTTACATCGTCCTCAAGGGTAGAGAATTGTATGCTACCATTGAATCAATGGTAGCAACATATTTGTGACAGACAATCTTATGGTCTTCTAAAGTCTTCTAAAGTTATATTAGTAAGTTAGTCTTCTATAATTACTGTAAGATTAGCTATTTATCTAACGATCAATAGCTAATCCTATATAGAATTTCAGGCTAGATATAAACTGGCGTTTATAAGTAAATACATAATTTGTTGCTTGCTATTAATCAATTTCGAATAGCAATATATCTCCTTTTATTTTAGTAGTTTGTAGTTACCTAGACTTTCGTTAAGCGTGTCCTATCACCTAATAGCGAAATAAATTATTTGACTTTGACTTGACTTGACTATATGTCTGGTCTACTCGTCTATCAACTATAAGGTGGATTGAGTAAGTGGGAAAATATTCCTGATATTATTATCAGCCTTATTTCACAGCCAGCGCCTATCGCTCCGGCCGAGGCAAGCTGTGCGTGATCGGAATCGTGAGGCTGGAAGGTTTAATTTCACAACTTTCCCAGCCCCTCGCGAAGAAATCGACTCGCCGCGTTTTATATGACTTTGGAGTAAGTTCCCTATCGCCATGTTACTTTGTCGAATAAATCTTCTTGGCAATTTCGTTTTCAGTTTGTTTTAGTTAATTTCAGTTTTAATTTTGCTAACTGACAGAGCTGAGTGTTATTTCATCTTTTTGGGAAAATATTTTTTATTAATTGCTAGACTGATTGTTACACATAATTTTATTGTTACACTTTGAGAGTTTTGTCTAAAGAAAAAAATATTCTTAGAATAATTCTCCCTAATAGCATCCACCACCATAACCCTTTCTTTTTGTTAATATTAATTAAAACGCGAAGCAACGTCCACCCCTTATAACGAATAGTGGATGCCCGCAGCTTCGCTCGCGTAGAATTAGACCCATTAACGACGTCTACCCGTCTAACGACTTCAAAAACGGCAAATTTTCATACTAACTTTGCACCCCCGTTTTATCCCCTTAGGGGGTGAATTTTCAAAAATCCTTTCTTAGTGCTCCCCTACGTTATAAAAGGAACCCTTGTGCAAAATTTCAAGTTTCTAGCCCTTATAGTTTAGGCCCTGCGTTGATATGTCAGTCAGTCAGTCAGTCAGTCAGTCAGTCACCTTCTCCTTTTATATATATAGATAGTAGGTGTATGAAAATTGGCACAATTAGAATATATGGATGGGAAGTAACAGCAATCTATATGTTTTATATTATGTGCATTACAAATAATATATTTAATTAATAAATCATGAGTCACACTACCTTGGTTTGCATTTGGTTTGAAACACTACATATTTAATAGTTGGTTACCTGGATATGATGGAATGTTATTTGTCACATATAACTTTGAACACTGGTTAATATTAAGTATATTATTATTATTATAAATACCTTGATAACGTTCAAACATAAACGCCTTAAAAAATTAAAATATTAACTATAGAAAAATATAAGTAGGTACCCTGGGAAACCATAAGAACAAGCCTCGTAGCCCAAATTCCGGGAAACCTCACAGGCATGGTTTAACGACCGCTCCCGCACACGGTTTACGAGAATTATATGGAGTTACCTGGATTGTCTCGGCGCCGTCTTGCAAGTGTTTTCATCGTGAGCGACTGTGACATTATTGCTCGGAAAGCCGTAAACACATTGTTTGTGAGAAATTGCCGTCTACTTAGTGTCTCTACCCGACGTTATAGCGCGCCGGTGTTCTGCGGTGCCCGCGGTTTCTTATAATAAAAAGGGCAACTTCAGCCTAGATCACAGTTATATCTACGCATTAGAAAGTATTATAAAAAAACTCAAAATAAAATTACTTAGTATCAACTGGACATTGCGATTGCGACTTAGATTTTGAGTATCCATTACGCATCTATAACAAAAACCTAGGTTTTTTAGCAAAAACCAAATCTTATCGGAAATCTCCGACATAGAGTTGGTAGAGACGACTACACCAGCCAGACCAAAGTTCCCTCTAGCCATAAGCTTCGATTGCTGACATCGCAGGGTGTCGACGACCGTGCAACGGTTTTAATGACTAAAGTTTAGTTCTAAAGGCACCGAGTTTCCCAACCACGCTATCCGGGTATATTTCAAAGGTTTTCCCCTCATAAAAACAGTCTTAAGCAGCAAAGTAGCGTCGATTATAAAATGACCAAATGACATCAATGTTACGGTCAATAATAATAAAAACCGACCAGATGGAATAACCCAAAAAGCTTAAACCGTAAATTTCTTCTTTTACGATGATCCTAAAACCGAATATAACATGAAATTAGTAATAAACGACACTTCAGCGTACCCAAATGTTTTACACGAAAATATCTGATACACCAAACGTTTTATGATATAAATAAATATAAAATAACATCTTAAACCTTCCACTCTTTCACCGGACGCCGTGGATGTTTGATAAATTATCCTCTGAGATCCAAGTTAGTGTTATTAACCGACCTTTAAAAAAATGAGGAGGTTTTCAATTCGACTATATATTTTTTTTAATTCACAACTCACCGATCATCCTTTTATAATCGACATATAAGCCTTATCCACTCGGCTGTCTATATCACTTTTTGATTCGGGCCTTTTACATAACCATAAACCTATTTTAGTTATAAAGTATTTTGTCTTCTGAATTATTCGTGAGTATCTATATTCATATTTGAAATTACGGACATACTCACGTACGATTTATGTTGGAAATATGCCGACTAGTTCCGTTCAATTACGATGACCATCTTCAGGAGTGTAGTACGCCGTGCCCGCAGCGAGCTCGTTTACTCCTGAAGATGTAATATGTAATATTTCCGACTAAATCACACGTGAGTAAGCCGGTAATTTCAACTATGAATATTTTGTCTTCAATCAAACACAATTCAGAATTTGACAGAAACTGACAAAACGTTTAATAGCTATAATATTAGTTATATATGTTATGTATAAGGGGGGCAATCTATACTTCCGTACTTAACTATCTTCGTACTTAAGTAGGTATAGATAATAAATAATTACATAGTTCATTGAGATCTCTACCGAAATTCGTTCGACCCAAGGCTATCTTGGCCCATTAATCTCAATGCAATTAGGTGGATCGGACCCGCTAGCAATTCAAGATCGCAAAGAAACCTTAACGGGTAATCTTATAGGCCATTTTTATTTACCTAATTGAAAGGATTATTCGCCTTGTGTATTTCTTTTTTTCCTTTTTTGCTTCACGTCGTGGGAGCGACGCCAGGTTATGTGGTATCGACCACCGCTCGATGGTCTACCTCTGCGCTACAGGAGGGTTTGGGATCTCAATTAGAGCGCGCCGTGCCGGTGCCCACCAGCGCTGCACCAAACACTGGTTATCTTCGGTCTTCTGCGTCGAGCCGACAAACTACACAACGCTCTGCAGCCACACATAGTATCTTTCCCGTACTGATCTTGCCATGCGCATCAAGGGTCTCAAGTTTGTTTCCCCGTCAAGGAAGATATTTTATGTTACTGTATATTTATTTGTACTTTGCACGTGGTGGAACCGTTATAGAATGTTTTTGAGGTAAAACAGAATATTGTTGCAGTTGTCTTGGTGGCAACGGTTGGGTGGTGCTGCATGCTTTTTCGGTTTGGAAGGAAAAAATCGTGAATTGCCAGGGAACAAAGCCGAAGGGCACTACCATCATCACGGCCGTACGCATCCACTGCCACAACCCTTTCTTAGTCCCAGTGCTGGGCACGGGTCTCCTCTCAGAATGGGCCTTAGTCCACCACGCTAGCCTAGTCTGGATTGGACTTCACATACCTTCGAGAACATTATGATGAACTCTCAGGCATGCAGATTTCCTCACGTGTGTCCTTCACCGCTACAGCAAGTGACATTTAATTTCTTAAATCGCACATAACTTAGAAAAGCCTCTTGGGTTTGAACCCGGACCGCTCGAGTGAGAGGCCAATATAAAACTTAGTTTAGTAACGTCATAGGTATATATCGCTATATTTATATCGAGCATGACTGCAGATTGCACCTAGTATAATTAATAGCGTAATGTAGGATGTTGATCGGGAAACGATCTAAGTCCAGCTTAAGTTAGGCACTTTGTAGTTCACTTTGAAGTCAAGTGACATCTAATTGGTTTAGTTTAAGTTGAATACATAATTAGTGACTCAAAAGTCAATTTGGTCTAGTGTTCGCAAGCGCGATAGGTAAGCTGGAGGTCCAGGGTTAGATCCCCAAGACAGGAAAAGTATTATTAATAAAGGAAAATTTTATGTTCGCTACAAACGTCCCACTGCTGGGCACGGGTCTCCTCCACAGACATAGCTGCGGGAGGTCTAGAGAATACCACCACCACGCTGCTCCAATACGGATTGGTGGAGGAGTTAGTGGCCAACCCAGTGTCGAATGTTCTCAAGCCACCCGAAGGTCTTCGACAAGGCTTAACGACTGTTTCCACCATTGAAAACAAACGGGACCGACGGCTTTACGTGCCGTCCGAAGCACGGTAGCGTCCATGAAATGTTTTGCCACTAGCGGTCACCCATCCACAAACCGACCGCGCCCGTCGTTGCCTAACTCTTTCGAGAGCCATTGGGCTATGGACGCTACAGTTATGTTAATATTAGCCATAACGATCGAGTTTCCCAATCAACCGCCAGAGTATTAGCAGCAGTAATTATCGCCGTGGGCAGGCTATTACGGGCACAGTTAGTTTCAACTCTAACTAACTAACTCCAAAATAGTTTAGTTTTAATGCATTTCGTTACTCTTTTAAACGTATACAGTAAGATTTAGTAGCAGCTGTACCTGCCTCAGGATCTCATTCTGTCTATGTCCTGTAAAGTGTATGGGAATTTACTATTACTAACTCAGTAGTGACGCAGAAGGCACACACTTATGTAACTTTTTAGTATTTTATAATACATATATAATTTTATAGCGATTATATGCTTATACACCCTCATACCATTCAGCCCGAGGCATTGGGTCATCCATCTAATCAATCAGACATTAATCCACGTTCATAACAAACGGAACGAACTTTTTTTACCAAATTTGTTGGAGTTCACGCTATTCACGCCAACCATGATACTCGTTAAGACGAATCAAACGAGCCCAAACTCGATGGGGTTCCGTCGTTTAATTACGGAGTTCCTATGGCCACCTTCCACCTTCCAGCTCCATCATCAGACCCTGGTTACTATATAGTATCAAAGTACTCGTCAAGACGAATTAAACGAGCCCAAACTCGATGGTCTTGTGTCGTTTTATTGCGGAGTCCCCACTAACGAACTGACCAACTAATGTTCTAATTAACTCTCTCATCTAACTGGACTATCCATCCCATCCCCCATCTTATTTTAAGTTAGTCGCAGTTGTCATGGGCGGCAGCGGATGGGTTACAAGCTCGTTGCTATATTATATCCAAAAAAAAGAACCTAATTTAAATACAAGGGCATTCATAAGACATTAATAAACCTGTTTTAGCTATAGAGTTTATCTTCTTAATTCAAACTCCATCAGAATTTGAATGAAAATGACAAAACACTTTCTTGAGCTATGTATTGGTAGGTTTATTAATTTTATTGATTATAAATAACGGGGTAAATTTTTAAATATTCTTCATTGCTTTAGATACTCACACACTAACTCCCAGTGTCCAATAGAAGAAAATGAAGTCTGTACATTATTATTTCACTATAAGGTTGGTATTGTGCACGCTCAACGAATGTCAACGAAAAAATCCAGGTTATTAACCTGGATTTTTTTATTAGGTACTCAATTCAGGATAGCAAACTTATCATTTAATTAGTAACATGCTGAATTTTTAGACACAGTTCACACTTTGGTAGGTTGTTGCCAATTATATTTTAAGTATAATGTCTTGTAATGTAGGTAGGTATATAATATAATTGATTGTTGCCGCCATGGTTTAGTGGATTTAATTTGACCCATGTCTTTTGTCCCTTTCCCACGTACGCTCAAGCAGGTGCGCTCACGATAAGAGAAAGAAGGTCAGAAAGAAAAACGTCAGAAAAAATTAGTTTGCGATAATCTCCCGCGTCGGTCGTATGCAACTAAGCGTTGCGATTAATTAAACCGTAAATAAGTTATCAAAACTCCAAAATATAATAGTGTAAGTGCAGGATCAGGAACAGTGATCCCTGGTGAAGTGTGGTTTGGTGTGTGCCTTAGGGATATTGCTGGATGCGATTGGATTTACCGTGCGCCCCGCCGACGCGCCGCCCCGACGAGTGTGAGGTAAGCGTGCGTGTCTTTCCATCGGTCCACCTCCTCCTAACCACCCGTAACACAAAATACAGTCCACTAACCGCAAGGCGTAGTTTACATAGCAACCTTTACATTAATTTCTATGTCAAAATAATGCTAACATTATGTAAACTACACGCATACTCGTAGGTAAAATAATTCAAAACTTGCTTTATAATTTTACCTCAACAACTCCACCGCACCGCCTTCTGGAATGTTCACGAGCGAACTTAAACCGATAGATAACGAACCTTAGCCGCTGGCTGCGAACTTGAAATCGTAAATTTCACAAGTTGCGAGCGATACGATACTTACTTAATGGCCACGCCCTCGGGGTTCATTGCTATATCCAAACAGACTTAAAACATCTTTTAATAAAACAAATTTGATCCCAATTCTAGCTCAAAACATGCTTGGTGGCGTGTATAAGAATTATTATTTTTTGGTTGGACTGGTGTGGTTTCTGGCTACAGTTTTGGGAACTATCTTTGTCCTCAAAGGCTGCAACTAGCAACGGATTCCTACCAAAAATTATTTACATTACATTTACTAAAACTAAAATAACTAATTATCAGTAACCGTCCGTGGTCTTTAAATACATGCCTACTAACGAACTAACTAATATTACTATTTATATAAGCCGCTGGGTATGAAAATTGGACCGCATATTTCGCGACATGACATCGAATTAAAGGCTTTACCTTTAAAAAAAAACGTTACCTCACAGGATGGTCTGATTCGAGATGGAAGCGTCGGGGAGCGTTGCTTCATTTTTCGATCAACCGTGACAATTACGGTCTCTTTTAGAAGCTCGAATTCGCTCAGCGCGCTATGGAAGAAGCTATGCTTGATGTTTCGCTATTCGCTGCGACCCATAGACGTCCCACTGCTGGGCACGGGTCTCCCCCACAGTCACAGCTGCGGCAGGTCTAGAGCATACTCCACCACGCTGCTCCAATGCGGATTGGTGGAGGGTTAGTGACCAACCCAGTGTCGGATGTTCTTAAGCCATCCGAAGGTCTTCGACAAGGCTTAACGTCTGTTTCCACCATTGAAAACAATCGGGACCGACGGCTTAACGTGCCATCAGAAGCACGGTCCATGAAATTTGCCACTAGCGGTCACCCATTCACAAACCGACCGCGGCCGTCGTTGCTTAACTTTTTCGATCACATTGAATCGACGCGAGCCATTGGGCTATGGACGCTACTATTTCGCTTTAAGTGGAGCAAATTGTGGAGACTGCTACTATAAAAATGGAGCATAGTTCGCCCTCCAACCAAGTGGAAGTCAGTGGACACCCACTGGAGTAATAACTAAGATATAGGACTGATCGGGTAGGGCGAGCAATACATTAAAATATAACATTTTTACGTTGAAAAATTTTGGTCACTTTGGTAAAAAGTTAAAACACAGGTGTAAAAAAATATTTAAATGAATATACCTACTTCCTAAAAAGCTAAATTGTTTCTATCGTACGAATATGACTCGCAATCGAGCCCTCGTCGCGTAGCTTCCAAAACCGTAACCCGTTTCCTAAATGTATATTAACGACTTCAGCCTATCAATATTAAAAATATAGCTGATATAAATTGAAAAATCTCGCGCCGAAATTGGGGATTACGCGAAATCCGAGCGCGAATCCGCCATTAATCACAATAAGACGAACGAAAACAACAGGGACTATCTGGAACGTTCTAGAGAGATCTACGAAGAAACTTCGTCACAGAAGTTTTCAGGTGGAGCGATTTAATTTAATCTCTTTTTAAACGGCATACGATTACAAAGGGCTTTGGTTAATCGTCCCATCTTTACATTGTGAAGTTAATGTTTGTAGAAATTAATTTGACGTAGAAATTCCTTCTGATGTCGTTAGATTTCACTGTAGGGTTTTTTTTGTTATGGATTTTGAGTAACATTCTACTTAAGTGATCGTCTTGCAAGCGGTGTTTTCTTTCATAATTTCACGCCTCCGCACCCCTTCGGTGTGAGCAGAGGTGTAAAGAACACTCACTCTCCATAATTTAAAGGTACGATATAAGATAATAGCAAACGAGCTTGCAGCACCACCCATCCGCTGCCGCCCATGAAGAGTGGCTTTGAACAAGACTCAAATAGGGACTGGGATAGTTAGTCCAGTTAGCTGAGAGAGTTAATTAGAATAGTTGGTCAGTTCGTAGTCGGTATGAGGACTGGGGACTGTTAGTGATAGTTAGACCTGTTAGTTGGTGTGAGTAATAGTCCAGTTAGTAATTTTTAGTAAGAGTCTCGTTCCAAGTCAGTCACAAATGTGTTGCTACCCTTGAGGACTAAGATGGTCGCCTCTAAAGAAGTATAACCGGAAACCACACCATTCCAACCGGACCACATTACTATTATTTCTGACTTTTTAGTTTTGATGTCGGTTTTTTGATATCTTAATATCGTTATTTTTAAAAATATAAATTAAAAAGCATTGCTTTTAAAATGAGATTATTCACAGATAATAAATTTATCGCGAACATGATACAGCAGCCTAGCATACCACATTACCATTACAGGTAAGCTCGGGAAATTTCCAGAAATGACTGCGAATTAGCCAGAACGTTTCCAAGTTGAAATGAACCGTTTTAAATGTAACCGGCACACGCAAACTTGAGATATGAGCGCTTAGTCTAGCTAGACTTTAGACTCTAGACTGCACGCTGGGCGGGAACTCATTTACTTGCTAACTAGATCTAGTCTCAAGACAGGTAACTTGGTAGAACTTGATTCGTGTTTGAAAGATGTATTAGTAGGTATCAACATTTCGGCGGTGTTAGCATAGTGGCTGAAATTCTGCCTCCGATTCGAAAGGGCTGGCATTCCAGATTCCTATTGACACTCTAACTACAATAAAATTGTTATTAGAGCTTCATCATTAAATATATTAGGACAATTATTATTTATTATTTTAAGTACCTACCTGATTTTAAGTCACCTGAATACCTCTCATATGGCTTAGTGGCTTATCTTACTAAACTTTGCCCCTATAGCGGTCACCCATCCACGTACGCGCCCGGTTATACGCTTTATATATTACATGACAAATAAAATCATTGACCTATTTTATGTATCATTTTAAAAATGTAAATTGTACAATTTTATGTGTAACTAGCTGACCCGGCAAACTTTGTTTTGCCATATAAATAATTTTTACTGAATATTTTAGGAGAACTTCATGTAAGTGTGTGGATTACAACTACCACTACCAATACCACTACCACTACTACTACCACTACCCCTACCACTACCCCTACCACTACCCCTACCACTAACACTACCCCTACCACTACCCCTACCACTACTCCTACCACTACCCCTACCCCTACCACTACCCCTACCACTACCACTATCCCTACCACTACCACTACCACTACCATTACCACTACCACTACCCCTACCACTACCACTAACACTACCCCTACCACTACCACTACCACTACCCCTACATCTACCACTACCCCTACCACTACCACTACCCCTACCACTACCCCTACCACTACCTATCACGCACCGGCGCCATCTACTTAAAATATTGGTTTGTGGTACATGCTATGTATCAGAGATGGCACTGTATGTGAAAAAAGATTTTCCCGCTTTTCTGTTGAAATTTTTCCTGAATTTTCTTTGCTATAAACCTCACGGAGCCCGAGACCTTTCCAACGAATACAAAACCGTTTAAATATGTTCGTGCGTTCTGGAGATATAGCGTCAGGAAGGAAAACCCGACTTATTTTTATATAGTAGATAAAAATAAATAAATAAATAAATGTACTCAACTTTCTATTTTGTATTAAAGTTACCTTGTTAACATTTCTATTCTTGTAATGTGTAACTGGAAAAAAAAATTCGCGATTTTAGTATGAGATCCGATGTCCATAGTAATAATAAGTCAATGTATAAAATGCAAATTTTCTGTACCTATCCGCCAACTGTCTAGTCGAGTCGGTCTTCAAAATAAATTTACATACTTGTGACGAGCCCCTTATACGTATGTAACCAGCCTTAGACTTTTATGCAACTCAGCAGCCGGCGTCTGGTATCCACGAGCCTGGGAACGCTATAGCTCTCACGGGTCGCATCACTCTCCAATTCCAAGCATCGGTGGGAAGTCACCTAGATATAAGATTTAGCATTTAACCAATCCATTGTGGAAATCCTAAATAAATTCACATTTTCGTTCACGCAAATATTTTATTATTTGGCAAAATCCTCGACAGGCCACCCACCTTCCATAAGTGGCGCAGTCGAAAGTGTTCCGGTTTTAAAAGTCGAGTCAGTGCGCGTTTCGGACAAAAATCGAAAAGTGACCCTGACTGTACATCACGTACGAAAAATCGACCCGGAAGAAAAGGACCTACGGGAGGCCATTCGGGGAAGCGGCTGAAGAAGAGGTCGGAACATCCAAGCATCGATGATTCGAAGCTCGCCAGCTGTGAATATTATGTGAGTGAATACATGAAATTCTTAGTATTGATTGCTATAATTTTTATGCAAGGTGTACTATAATTTTTCAAAATTTTTCACCCACGTAGCTCTAGAGATTTTAGTTTTAGTAGGAGAAATCAGCTCCGCATCGAGCAGACTGATAATTTTCGTAATTTAGCTACTATTATGGAAAACGCAAAAATGACCGGTGATGATGAGATTACCCAAACCAATTTAATTAACAGCATTTTTAATTCGATTAGGTTACTTCCTGAATTCGATGGAAATGTTAATGTTTTGACAAGATTTTTAAAGATGTGTGATCAATTGGTTATTACATACATGAAAGCTACACCAGGCTTTGAGCTTTCAAATTTGTCTTTAATTAACGGTATTTTAAATAAAATCACCGGTAAAGCCGCAAGAACCTTAGCAACTAATGGCATACCCGATAACTGGGAAGGTATTAGAAATAGCTTAATAAATAGTTTCTCAGATCGAAGAGATGAAACTTCATTATATACTGACTTGAATCTATTAACTCAGGGCTCTGATTCTATCAATATATTTTATGAAAAAATTCAAAATTTATTGTGTGCTCTAGGTACATATTTAGAATTAAATGAAAAAATAAAAACTACTATAGAATCCAAACGGACTCTCTATAAAAACTTAGCTTTGAGAACTTTTTTGAAAGGCCTGAATGAACCAATCGGGTCACGAATTCGTTGCATGAGACCTTCTTGTCTAGAGAATGCTTTAGAATATGCACAAACAGAACAAAATATAATTTACTCACAAAATAAGAATAGACATCCTTCAGTACAAAATGTTTCACAACAGCAGAAATATTTTAATTCATACAGAGCACCTAATACCTATTCAGCAACCCAGTTGTACCAGAATCCACAATTCCATCCATCACCATTATACTATCCCCAGATGTCTCAGCCAAGGCCATTGAGAACACAACAAAATATGTTCAAAGCACGCCCAGACAATATTTCAACAGGCTTTCGAAGTCCTTTTCGCCAAGGACAGGGAAATAATTACCCTTTGCCCATGAGTGGAATAAGCCATCCTGTCGCACGCACCTTGCCACCTTCAAAAACATCTTTCAATAATTTTCCAAGAAACAGAGAATTGAATGTTAATGAGTCGTACACCGACGACTACGGTGTTTATGATTTTCACCCCCAAGAACCTGAGAATAATGATTTCCCAGGGTATTTTGTGACATACCCCGTTGACCTTGACCATCAGGAACAGGATAATACAGATTCGGATTTTCACTCAGTTCGCAATACCAACTCCCCTCCATAGAATTAAATTTAAACACCAAACGCCATCTTCCATACATTCAAATAAGCAATCCACCCCTAAAATTTTTAATTGACACAGGAGCAAATGAGTCATTTATAAGTCCACAGTCTTATGAAAAATTCTTTTCCCAGTACCAGCTTTGTTATGATCCTTTCTTAGTTACAAATACTCACGTCACCACCGAAAATTATTATTCTTTATCCATCCCATGCTTTAAAGAACTTAGAGACCCTAACCCCTTAAAATTATATGTGTATAAGTTTCATGATTTTTTCGATGGACTAATCGGTTACGAACAGTTAAAAAAGTGGAACGCGAGAATAGATTTTAACACGAATATATTAGAAACAAAATTTGGCAAAATACCTATAATTTTATTTAAATCGGAATCTCCAAAGTCCCAAGTTCTTATTCCGGCGCATACCACACAGCAGATCAAAATTCCAATAAATATTGCGCAAGGGGAAATCTACATTGAAGAACAAAACATATCTGGTTGTTATATTACTGAGTGTGTGTCATTTGCAAAAGATAATTATACTTTTGTTCAAGTTACAAACCCTACGGACACTGACCTCATAATTCCTACCAATAAACCTATCTATGCACATACATTTAGCGAACAAATCACACCTGACAATTTGAAACACGACACCGATACAACCGAGGCTCGCACCAAGGCTGTGTTATCTCAACTCCGCGTAGATCATTTGAACCCAGAGGAGACATGCAACCTTTTAAGCCTATGTCGACAGTACTCTGATGTTTTTTATCTCGAAGGAGAACCATTAACTTTTACAGATAATATTAAGCACCGCATAAAAACAGTGGATGATATACCAGTCCATAGCAGAATATATAGGTACCCTTATGTACATAGATCTGAAGTTCAAAATCAAATTAAATCCATGCTAGAACAGGGCATTATTCAACCGTCTTCATCGGCATGGAACGCTCCAGTGTGGATTGTACCCAAAAAGAGCGACGCCTCTGGAAAAAAAAAGTGGCGTTTAGTCGTTGATTTTCGACAGCTGAACGCTAAAACAATAGATGATAAGTACCCTATCCCGAACATAAATGATATTTTGGATAAATTAGGAAAATGTATGTATTTCACAACTTTAGACTTAAAATCTGGGTTTCATCAAATTCAACTACAATCCGAGGACGTTCAAAAAACGGCATTTAGTGTTGAACAAGGAAAATTCGAATTTTTGAGATTACCGATGGGGTTGAAAAATTCACCAGCAACCTTCCAAAAAGTAATGGACCATGTACTCCGCGGACTGCCTAATTGCATTACATATTTAGACGATATTTTAATATATTCAACGTCCCTGCAAGAACATATCGTTAATTTGCGTGCAACCTTTGCACGACTCCGACAATCCAATTTAAAAATTCAAATGGACAAATGTGAATTTTTAAAGCACGAAACACCATACTTGGGCCATATTATAACCCCTCAAGGTATCAAACCCAATCCTGACAAAATTTCAGCTATCCTTAAATATCCAGTGCCAAAAACCTCTAAACAAATTAAAGCCTTTTTAGGTCTTCTAGGCTATTACAGACGTTTCATACCAGATTTTGCTCACATTACAAAACCATTCACAGCTTGCCTAAAAAAAGGTGCCAAAATTATTTTGAGCCACGAATATCTTAATTGCTTCGAACATTGCAAAACTCTATTAACAAATGACCCCATACTTATTTATCCTAATTTCGAAAAGGAATTTATTTTAACCACAGACGCATCCAATGTAGCCTTGGGCGCTGTTCTTTCACAAGGCTCAGTTGGTACCGATAAACCGATAGCTTACGCTTCGAGGACATTGAATGACAGCGAGTTGAATTATTCAACAATAGAAAAAGAGCTTCTGGCGATAGTTTGGGCTACGAAATATTTCAGACCTTATCTCTTTGGGCAAAAATTTAAAATTATTACAGACCACAAACCTCTCATTTGGCTTATGAATTTGAAAGAACCCGGTTCTCGTCTAACAAGGTGGAAACTGAAATTGGCTGAATATAACTACACAATCATTCACAAAAAAGGCAAATCCAACACCAATGCAGATGCCCTATCCCGGGTACAAATCCATCATAATGACACTATGTCATTATTTGTTAATCATTCCGAAATTGCCGACTCAGAATCTTCCACTACCTTAACAGCCCATGATAGTCCAATTCATTCAACATCCTCCACCCAAACTGCCCCAGATACATCATACCAGAGAAACATAGAAGAAAATATGCGTAGAACATCAGATGTGGAGTCCATCCATACTAGCCAAGAAAATCCCATTCTAGAAATTCCATTATCCGATGAACCCTTGAATAAATTTAAAAGACAGCTTATTATCAACATAATTAATAGAAATCCAAACACTAGGCCTACAGTTACGGAACCTTTTCCGTCTTATCGAAAGGTTTCTGTTAGTATTAACGAAGATGACCTAGAGCATAATCTTTTAAATATATTAAAGGAGTATGTCGATCCAAGCATTCGTACCGCAATTTTGGTTAATCCTGTAGAACATTATTTAAAGATAACAACTATTTTACAACATATTTTTTTGAATCAGTCCGTTAACCTTATTTTCGTAAAAAACGAAATTTTAAATATTAACGATCAGACGACACAGTTGGACATTATAAAAAAATATCACGAAGGCAAAACTAACCACCGAGGCATCAATGAAACTTATCTATCTCTATCTCAACGTTACTTTTGGCCCAAAATAAAGTCAGATATTACGAAATTCATAAATGATTGCTCAACATGCCGCTGCGCAAAATACGACCGTAATCCAATACAGCAACAATACAGAATTGTACCACCACCTACAAAGCCATTTGAACTAGCCCATGCTGATGTTTTGAATATCGAACAAAATAAATACTTAACTATAATAGATTCATTTTCAAAGTATGGTCAAGCCTATTTTATACCCGACTGTACCGCCCCTAATATAATAAAAGCACTATTAAACTTTAGCACACACCACGGCTTACCTTTCAATATAACAACGGATCAAGGTACCGAATTTAGTAATCAGGTGGTTTCTGAATTCTTCCGGATGCATAAAGTACACCATCACATGACTAGCGCATACGCACCCAACGAGAATGGTCTTATAGAACGTTTCCATAGTACTATACTGGAACATTTACGCTTGTTGAAATTACAACATAAGAACGAATCGGCGCGTATATTGTTGCCATATGCTTTAATTGCTTACAATAGTTCCATACACAGCCTCACTAAATGTAGACCTTTCGATGTAATATCTGGTCACTTCGACCCCCGCGATCCAATCGAATTAAATATATCAGAACGATATCTTCAAACATACATGCAAGAACATCGTGATCGAATGGAAACAGTCTATAAAATTATTCATAACACTTCGTCATCCGATCGTGAAGCTATTATGATTCGACGTAACGCAAGCAGAGAGCCTGCGATAGATTGTGAGCCAAACCAACAGGTATATATAAGAAATCCACAAGCAAGTAGACAAAAATTAGCACCGCGATTTACCTCCGACAATGTTGTAAGAAATCTCCCTGTACATATATATACTGCAAGAAACCGGGGTCCGGTTGCCAAGTCGCGTTTAAAAAGGCCCACGAAAAAATGATTTATTTTCAATAGAAAATGACAGAGCTCTTTCGTTGTTATATAAAAATATCTAACGACGATAACGGGTTTTATCACTATCACTTAGTATTCTTAACTAGCTCCGAATTTTCGAAGTCATCGAAAAGTTAGGATAAGTTTAAGTTTAAATATAGCTATAGACTAATTATTTTACTAATAAATAGGATTGCACTTTTTTAATTAGATTTTTTTTTACACCACGTAATTATAACAGAAAAAATTAAGATTCATTTACACTTTCTATCATTTTTTATGTTTCGTAATAGTATTTTTTTTAAATTATTGCTTTACACCTAAGCCGTAAATAATAAAAGTAGATAAATTATAGTACCACCTGCACCGTTTATAGCAATTAATTCTCAGCATTTTGTGTAAATTGAGGCAGAAGGCCCGAAGTCCATTTCATAGCACGCGAGCAACATCTGAATGAAAGATTTACACATCATCAGCAGCCTCAGCAGACTTCATATCGTCCATCAAGCAACCGTTCTCAGGGCTGTATCCATTTCATACAGTCACAGAAGATAGATGTAACGTGCAAACGCGCGCCTATCTTTCTGACCCAGGAAGCTCTAAACGAGATACAGAATTCCTAGCACCCCAGCATCATCAACATGCAAGATTAAAACATCACCAGCACTGGACATAGTCACAGGAGGCAGATGAAACGTGCAAATGTACGCCTGTCTTTCTGTCCAAGGAAGCTAGAAGAAGCTACATATAGCCAATCAGCACTTCTACATAGCAGCAACAAAAATGTAACCGCAACTTTTGCTGGCAAGGTCACCAAATAGTTGCTCATCTGGCAGGGGAGGTGTGACGAGCCCCTTATACGTATGTAACCAGCCTTAGACTTTTATGCAACTCAGCAGCCGGCGTCTGGTATCCACGAGCCTGGGAACGCTATAGCTCTCACGGGTCGCATCACTCTCCAATTCCAAGCATCGGTGGGAAGTCACCTAGATATAAGATTTAGCATTTAACCAATCCATTGTGGAAATCCTAAATAAATTCACATTTTCGTTCACGCAAATATTTTATTATTTGGCAAAATCCTCGACAGGCCACCCACCTTCCATAAGTTACTCGATACTCGTATGTTTGATATTTTTCAACAATAAATGTTTGAATAAATTATCTAATATCAATGCATTTCATTCAAAAGGACGTGAACTTTTATTCTCAGAGGTCGAAAGTCATATATATCACACTCACGTAATAAAAAGTTGTGTACAAATATCTTAACACGGTCCAAAACCTTTGGGAAATGAATTTCTAAAGTCCATTTCTTAGCGCTCCCTCGCGTCATATTGTACGAGAAAACACGCCATTTCAAGTTTGTTGACTTTAACTTTCTGAAGGCATTGAGATGAACAAATTGTCCAAAATTAATTAAGTATCCCTTCATATAAGATTTATTATAAGTTATCTCTTATCTTTTTTTACAAGAGGAAACCTTAAAAATGTATATACCTATTATTATATTATGTATCGTAGGAGCGATAGCTGGTTAGGTGGATTTCCATCTACTCAATATTCTCAGTGGTCTGCCTTTACACTCGTGGAGTCTCCTCTGCAACAGGCAGACAGAGAAGGTACGCGAGCGGCTCTACGCACACCTTTGTTTAAATACTTTTTGCAGCCATACACTTCTTCCACTTGCCCAGGGTCACTGGCTGGGGAGCTCGAGCTCAAGGTCTCACCAACCCCAGAAGCCCATTTTAGTCGCCCGCTTACACACCGTAGCAACTAGGGTTGGCTTAACAATTAGGATTGGTTTAACTCTTGGCGATAAGTCTGACAATTAGGATTGGTGTAACTCTTGGCGATAAGTGAGGCAAGGAGGCAACTGGTGCGCGTGCTATGCACTATTGCAGTGCTTACATACGGCTTGCTATTACAAGATAACGCTTTGACATAAAGTGGTTGGGTCCCATATTTTAAGTTGTATAAACGAGCCAGCCGCATCACATAGACCCTAACTTGTGTTAGGTACCTTTTCATTCACCACCTTTTCGTATCATAACAAGTCCTACGTTCGATTCATAGGTCGGGCATATTATGGTAGTTTTTTTTTAACTTTTTTAACGAGGAACTTAAACATAACTGATAGATAAGAGTGTGCTACCTGGTACTTCTCACCTGTGCCTATCCCTTACAAGGAAATACAGGAGCGATGTTGAGTCTGACTTTTTACATAAGAAGAATGAAATATACATTCGAATTAAGTCTGTATTATTTGCCAATCATTATAATGTACCTACCCTAAACAATATTTGACTAGAAAACTCGAACTGCAAATAACATCATCGTAATTGCTAATGATAAAGTTGTTTATTTACACAAATTGGGCCCTATTACCGAACCACACTGGCCAGGTTTATTTAAATTCATAATGTTGTCTCGTGCGAAATACACAGTACAGATAAATTAGTGAAAATTGCGGTTTTACAACAAACGTATGCGTAGATCAAATTATCATTATTTTCATGTTATTGTAGTCAAAAGTAGAAAGATTATTTACATTGGTTTATTTGGTTGGCAAATTAAGATTCGTTGAAGTCAATATTTTCGCAATCCATTAGACGAAAAAAATATACTGTCGAATTTCTCTTTTTATAACCTCCTCCTTTTTGTGAAAGTCGGTTTAAAAAATCAAGCATACTTGTCAAAATCCATCCATCCATCCGCGTCTCTACAAGAACTGTATTTTATTCATGTAATTCATTCATCCATTCGAATCGAACCGCTTTAAGCCTATCATCGTCTAGGTATTATTACTTGTATCAGTGATAACATCCTTTTAACAGAATTATAAGATAGGAGTATTCTGCACTATTACCGATTCAAGCAACGTCGGGCGCGGTCGCTATGTGGATGAGTGATCACTAGTGGCAAAATTTCACGGGCTTTATCTTGCTGTGTATAGATTGTGATTGGTCTATAAATAAGATAAGATAAGAGAAGATAAAGATTTTATTTATTTGCTCTCACAGAACTCTTACTTAAACTAGTCTTATTTAAATGTACAAGTTGTATATTCACCATAACCAACCATATTATAAATAAAAACAGGTAAACAACATTATTTTGATTTAGCTTTTTTTACAAATTTTACGAAATAACTGACTATTCATCAAAGCTGGTTCTAATATTTCAAATATAACTAACCACTAATAGAAGTATTTGAAGTCATTTTATAACCCCCCCCCCCAACTAAATTTAGAACGGCCGCTCATCTGTCATCGTCCGGGAAATTATAAAAAGTTCACGCCGGAAGCTGTTAAGGCTGTTTGAAAGGCTCTCAAGGAGAGTGCTCGCTGGATGTGGCTGTCAACGAGCTTAATTTATCCGACTTTTCTTTGACAGCTTAAGTAGGTGCGCATCACTATACCATCGTTTAGAAGGTCGGGTTTAAGATTAGTATGGATGAATGTTCTCGAGTGCAATTATAGTGAAGCTTTTTTTTTATGCATCATCAAAGTCAAAGTCAAAGTCAAATAATTTATTTCGCTATGAGGTGATTAGACACGCTTAACGAAAGTCTAGGTACCTAACTAAAAACTACTTAAACTACTAACTGATCTATATAAGGCAAAGGATTAGCTATTGATTATTGAATGAATAGCTAATCCTACACAGGTGTCTAACTTGCCTTAAGATAAATTTACAATAATTACCTACCACTAAGCTAAGCTCTAAGTCACGATAGACTATCTATATGGTCATCGGCTTTAGGAAGAATTTACAATATTCTTATCCTATGCCCTAGTGTAGGCCGAGAGAGAAAAAAGCCGGAGGAAAAAACTCTCGGTACTCTTTTAAAATTCAAATTAATTTTTACAGAAAAATGCACAGTATGACCATGACATGATTAAGTCAGACACGAGACAGCCAATCGTGTATGCCAAGAATCACCCCATATGCCATCATCATCATCATCAGCCTTTATTGGTCCACTGCTGGACATAGGCCTCTCCTAAACGACTTTTATGCAAACAAGCTAGCAAACGAGCTTGCAGCACCAACTCCGCTGCCGCCCATGACAACTGTGACTGACTTTGAATAATACTCATATACGGACTAGGATGGTAAGACCAGATAGCTCAGAGAATTAATTAGAACATTAGTTGATAGGTGGTAGAGCCTATAGGGAACCAAATAGGTTTTATATGAAAGCTAATTGGTTCCATATAGAGTTCGCCCGGGGCAGTACCACCGCCCGCCACGGTACCTAGTACCATTTCTGCCGTGTAATAATTGTTTTTAAAGCAATTGTGGTCCGGTTGGAAAGGTGTGGATTCCGGTTACACTTCTTTAGAGGCGACCATCTTAGTCCTCAAGGGTAGCAACACATCTGTGACTGACTTAGAACGAGACTCCTACTAACAAGTACTAACTGGACTATTACTAACAACAACTAACAGGACTAACTATCACTAACAGTCCCCAGTCCTCATACCTACTAACGAACTGACCAACTAATGTTCTAATCAACTCTCTCAACTAATTGGACTAACCATCCCAGTCCCTTATTGAGTCTTGTTCAAAGTCAGTCACAGTTGTTATGGGCGGCAGCGGATGGGTGGTGCTGCAGGCTCGTTTGCTATCTTTTTCCCATAAAAAAAAAAAAAAAGTTAGTTTGGGTATGAGGACTTGAGACTGTTAGTAAGAGTTAGTCCTGTTAGTCGGTGTCAGTAGTAGTCCTGTTAGTAAAAAAGTCAATTACAGGTGTAGCTACCCTTGAGAAGATGGTCGCCTCTAAAGAATTGTAACTGGATACCAAAACTTTCCAACCACACCTTTCTTTTAATTGGGCCAAAGTTTTTTCTAACTATACGTAATTTTAAAAATACAATACTAAAATTGCTTATTGGAATACCTTTTTCATAACCTATATGGAATAGGTTCTTTTTAGAGTGTACTTAGGGCAGCCAAGGTATCAGCAAGCATATCTCCCATGTCACTAGTAATTTAAAAGCAATTGTACGTCTTTAAGAAATTAAATGTCACTTGCTGTATCGGTAAAGGACATATTGTGAGGAAACCTGCACGCCTGAGAGTTCTTCATAATGTTTTCGAAGGCATGTGAAGACTTCACAATGCCAATCCGCACTTGACCAGCCTAATTCTTCCCATTCTTAGAGGAAACCCATGCCCAACAGTGGGACAAAGAAAGGGCTGTGGTGGTAGGTCTTGATGCTTCTCACTCGTTAGTAAAATATCAATCAATCAATATTTATTGCTTATTGCTTAAAATCAATCAATCAATATTTATTGCTTAAAAACTGTTTACAATTCATTGACAGGTGACATTCCTTATAGTAAGTAGGTACAGTTTACCCGCTTCGGGCATGCAATTTTTCTATGAAATAATATACATAGTTACAATATACAATTTACAGTTAAACAATTTATCAAAAAAAAAAAAAAATAATAATAACAATAATTTCATCGAAATAATGTAGTAATATTAACTTAATTTTAATTATACCAAATTGAATTTTTAATTATTATTGCCTCTATGGTTAATTTCATTGTGCATTCTTGTGTCAAATTGAAAATATTCATTAAGGTCATAAAAAAACATTAATAAATAGCCATGCTTTCAACTAAAGTAACATCTAAATTGCACAAACTTGAGCTGTATACAAAATACTAATCGAGTTTTGAATCGGTGTCGCTTCCACAGCAATGAACGAAACTCAGCTACAAAATTTTTTTTTATCCCGAAAAATACGTACTAGGAATATTTTGCGAGAAAACCGATCCTTTGTTAGTCATTACGAAAGATGTTTTACGTCGCGGGCCTTCTGTATTGTTAGATAACCTTTGATGTCGCAAAGCCTAGAGTCGCACTGTAAATGGGCTTGCCTACAAAAACTAGGCAATAATAAGGTCGCATCAATCACACATTTTTTATCGCTTTCCTTTCATTTGGTAAGGTACATCATTATTTTTGTACTATTCCTAATATCAAGCCTACTTTTTATGGTTACCAATTTATTTTAAAGAATAAACGGTCTACGCGTTTGTCTGATTCTTGTTGCCTTCATTAAGGTTGCGACGAGTGTTTTTGCGTTCCAAAAAGTGCTCAGAAATGGGACAAATAATTTTTGCTACAAAACAAAAACACAACACAAACAAAAGTGGGTGAAAACGAGTGTTCACCGCCCTATTTCAGAAAGACCGGGCGGTGCTGCGACGATCAGAGGCCGTATTCCTGATGCTATTTTTATAATATCATCATCGCGTTCACTCAATCACGTACATTGTATTTGACTTATATTTTGAGTTTAATAGTTGATGTGTTTGAAAAAACCAGGCCAAGTACAAGTCGGACTTATGCACGACGGGTTTTTGTACCGTTTTCTATAAACTCCCCCCCTCCCCCCCTTACATTTTCATTTTGTCTGTTTTTTAGTATTTGTTATTAAAGAGGCAACATAAATACATCATCAGTGCAAATTTCAACTGACTAACTATCACGGTTCATGTGATACAGCCTTAGTAATTAGGTCCCGTTGTACCCTTTGGGTCCGGATCCCTAAAAAGTGTCATCTCTCGAATGATCAGAAAAGGTCAATAACCGACAAGTCGTACGCCACACCTCTAATAAATGGTTTTGGCGATTTCCAATATATTTTTCTCACATATTTATCCAACCTCAACAATGTCGACATTAAGATAATACACGTGCATAAGTTTACTCAAAACATAATCATAACGCCATAGCAAGCCGAGTTGTTGCTTGTACTTGTAGCTGGTCGTGTTTATACAGGCAGAGCGGATCGTATCAATCATGCATTCTTGGTGGCGCGCGGGTGCATAACGACATCCATCAGCCCCGGATAATGTTGTCGGATGAACCGATGGAGCAGCATTACCATTTTTATAAGGCCAAACCTCTGAGCATGGAATAAATTACGGACGTTTCTGCGGAGTTGACATATTTCTACGACCTAACGAAGGCATCGATGTAAATATAGGTTAACCAAACTTGACAAGCAATCCTCTTAGGAAAAAACAAATTTCTCAATCACATGCATTCATTCACATCGCACCTTTTAATATATTTAACTCTGACAAACAAGCAACCTGGTGGTAAGTATAGAAATGTGTCGAAATAGTGTCGAGTGTTCTCAAGCCACCCGAAGGTCTTCGACAAGGCTTAACGAGTGTTTCCAGCATTGAAAATAACCGGGACCGACGGCTTTACGTGCCCTCCGAAGCACGGTAGCGTCCATGAAATTTTGCCACTAGCATCCACAAACCGACCGTGCCCATCGTTGCCTTACTCTTTCGATCACATTGAATCGACGCGAGCCATTGGGCTATGGACGCTCGATACAACTAACAAATAAAAGCATAGCAATGTTAGTACAGACCGGAGGAAAAGTCCAATAGTCATTCCTTGTGAGTATTCATTGAACACTCATTACTGGCGAAAAATGTTTTTATCCATTCAACGTGGATCGCATCAATCATCCATTTCTTGTTGGCGCGTGTGCATCGCGCCATCCATCAACATTCGGATAATATTGTCGACGGATGAACCGATCAAGTAGATCGAATATCGCAGAAAGATTATTGGGTTCTGTATTCTGAGATGTTATATATCTGACGAAATTTAATTTAATTCTTTCTTTCTTTTTTCTTTCTTCTTTCATATCGTCATGTTTTAGTGCCAGTATTTAATATAGCGTAGCTAGGAAGCATATTTGTACTTAGTTTCGTATTTGTTTCGTAATTCATAATAGTAGGTACTTATTCATCGTCCCTGTAGCTCGGGACCAGAATAGTGCTACGGTAGCCCCTGCCTGTCGTAAAAGGCGACTAAAAGGGGACTTCTGGAGTTGCGGGCGGTGAGAGTCCATCTTGTGACCCCGGGAAAGACGACGCTGCTTGTGGCTGCACAACGTTGTTTAAGTTGTTGTTGTGAAAGTCCCACATAACCCGGCGTCGCTCCCACGACGTCCGGGTACCTTTTCAAGATTTCCCACTCGTTAAACAAAAAAAAAAGGTACTTATTCATAGATCAAAGGTTCTCATGTCAACGAAATTTGCCATAATGCAAACACCAAATACTACGAAGGAAAAAAAGTCCAGTTTCTATCAGTTGATAGTCCAGTTGCTAACAGTTGATAGTCCAGTTGCTAACGGTAGCGGAAAACCTGAACGCCTAAGGTGTAAAAAAAAAAATGTTTTCCCAAAGACTACCATAGGTATATGTCTGAGGTTGGTCTATATTAATTACGCAGAAAATCAAAACACTCATTAATCATTTCTTGAAATCCAGAAACACTTTTGCTATTTCATTGTACTCGAGATAAATAAGTATAAAGTTTGGCGTGCAGCTATGATAGATACTAATTACCGTTCTACTGAGAGAAGCTTTTCTTCAGCTTTGTAGATAATGGCAAAAACTCTTAGATTGAATAGATACGATTCCAAGAATCAGTGATTGGATTGAAGCCTTATTAGATTGAACTCAATTACTTTTATAAATAGTTATTTATCATGTCTCATCTAACAGCGCTGTTAATCTAGTCCTCTTAATCGAGGTTGTCTGAATTTAAATACAAGTCATCGTTTTCGTAATGGGATCATACCTATCACTGAGTTCAGGATTAATCTAACTATTTATTGTAAGGATTAAAGATTGCTTGCATATTTTTTCAGTCCTAACGCAGGTACTGTAATCCATACAGGTAAATGAAAAGATGCGTAGCAACGTCATAGGTTGTAATTTCGTCGATTGTATACCTGGATCTCGGTAACAATGGAAAATTATTTGTATCTCGCTTTCTTTCTTTAATCTGAGCGTGCGCTGAGCGCTCCAGGCAGAACTTAGAAGTAATAAAAGCTTTTAAAAAAATATAAGGCATAGTTTAAAAATTTTAGTTACAATAAAGATGTCTCCAACTTCTGTAAACAAAATCGATCAACACAGTTATTACCTTTCTAACGCATCAGAAATATAATAAACAATAATAATGCTTGACCAATTCCACTTTGTAATAAATTCCGCATTAAATGCATTGCAAATTAAATGCACGAGGACACGAAGTGGAATCTTTCAATGTAATATGCAAATTCCCATGCACCGGCTATTGATATGTGCTGGGTTTACGGCGGATTGACGAGTATTGACTCTTTCCCCATTCCTGTCGGTCAATTAATTTAAGGTCAACGTGCTGCGATAAGAATTTCGTTGTAGTGTTCATTGGTAATTGTTCTCACTACTAAACTGGTCACTGCTCCACCACGATTCATTGATTCTCGCTGCCATTCATCGGAATAACACATTAGTACTACTCTACTAGTGCAATTCATTTAATAGGTAAGTACTAAATTTCTTGATTTAATAATTAAAGTTAAAAATATATTAACATCTAAGTACGATATCAATAAGGGGCCGGCTCAGAGCCATGGCGAGCGACACGACTAAAAACGACGAAAAATATTCTATTCATGTAATAAATATGATTTAAAATATGCTTATAACAAAGATTTAGTTAGAACAGAACAGGCAGGACATATATTGGCCTGTTTACAGATTTAACCATCGATACCGTATATTTGGATTTGACAACAAAGTTTGTACCACATTTATACACAGGATCACAGGTGACCGCATGCATAGATTACCGATTACCACATTCGACGCTATTGTATTTTGCTTGTCACTGTTTCAAATGAAAATCTCTTTGAAAGCCTCTGTACGTGCTTTGAGACCGATTGGAGTTTTGCATCTGTCACCGAACGCGGTCGTATATCTATCCATAATTTTTCTCACAAATTATTTTTAAATTGTTGCGAAAACTACCGTCGTTTTGAGGAGTGTACCTGGACCTCGGGAGCGCCGCGCCAGCGACCAATGGGTTGCAGCTTGTGTCGGGCTGATGCCCCCGAAGAAGAAACTGTCTGCGCCTGTCCCTGCACTGTGCTGCGGGGGAGAGGCCTCCTCGTCTCCGCCGTGCCCGGTTGCCGGGACCGCGCTCTGCCGCCACTGCCAGCGCTAATATTCAGTGCGAGGGACTGTTCAGCTTGCCGTCAGCTTCTATCAGCTATAACGACAATTTACCCGTAGGCCATTTAGACGACAAAGTGTTCAAACAAGTTAAGGTAAAGGGGTGATTTTATATAACTTCACGCCTATATTTCTTCTAAGAGGTAGGCAGATATGTATACGCCCAATATTCATCATTTATGTTTAGTTCCCATGTAATAGGTGGTGAGTCTATTGCCATACACCGGGCACAAATCCAGACTCCGAGATACTACCGAACATTTTAAGTTTTGACATTAAATCCACTTGCCTTGAGCCAATTTAAATAGGATTTTCATTAACAAATCACAATTCTATAGCGAGATAGATATCTCACTTGTCCTAATTTCACGCCGTACTGGATGGCTTATAGTTTATGGATCAGAATAATTGCAAACTATTGGGTCTGTGATGATGGGTCTTGAGCACAATACAGCCTCTCTCAAAGTAGCTTATAACATTTCTGATATAATAAGCTTAGCCTGTAATCTCAATATTTCTGAGATGAAGCATATTATATCCTACTTATCTGTACCTCTGGAACGAGACTCTAAACAATTACTAACTGGTGTATTACTAACACCAACTAACCAGTCCTCGTGCCCAGTAACGAACTGACAACTTATTTTCTTTTTTAACTCTCTGCTAATTGGACTAACCAATCTAGTCCCAATTAGAGTCTTGTTAAAAGTTACTCACAGTTGCCATGGGTGGCAGCGGATAAGTGGTGCTGAAAGGTCGTTTGCTATCTTAAATTCAAATAAAAAAATATTGGGTCTCTGTAAAGTGGTTTACGGACGATAATTTTACGTGATAACGTCATAAGAAAACATATTTTCAGTTTATAAATAGTTGCCAAAATAGTTCACGGGTAGGTTGTGTGCTGCCGCTGTCTCTATTCTACTCGGACCCTTCGGCTGATGGAGTGGAAAAGAGATGGATGCATCACAAGCCGAACGCTTAGGTTGATCGTACCTCTCTATCGCTTGTTCCGCGCTCTCGCTTGCACGCTCGGAACGCTAGGCTGAACGTCAGTATGAGTCACGCTTTCTCGTGCGTGCAGCCGGCGTTCATAGATTTATAGGACGTTATCACGTCAAAAAAAAGCTACGTAATAAACAAAAAACGTATTATAGCGATTGCCTGATGCATTCAAATCCTCAATCCGTTTTTACTATCCAATCTAATCCACGATAATATCGTCGGTAAAATTCTGCAATTGCCGAACAAAAAACAGCTGGTGATGGTATCAGAGTCCGATCGTTTTTGCCGGCGGCGCGGCCTAATCCGCGCTGGTAATGGCCGGCGCAGTTCAAGCCCTTTAATCCTGGATGGGAACAATCGGACAACCTTGGATTAGACGGCCGCCGCTTTGCTTTACATTTTATTCTCAGCTGATGCTTTCGCACCGCCATACAATATTAATCGCTATTAGTAATACAATTTCATTAATATGAAAATTGTTTGTGTATGTTTGTTTGGGTATTATAAGATTTACCAAGCTGTGTGGTAGTGGTAATGGCTCTTAACTTGTCATAATAAAAATCAGTAGAGAAAATTTGCAAAAATATCACAGTAAATTAATTATTATTTGTAGTATGTTTTTATCTTAATTAAGTTTTTTTTTCATCTACCGCAACTTTTCCCCACTCAAACAGGGTTATAGTGGGGAAAAGTGTAGAAAATGCCATAAGGCATTAAGTCCGCCCATTGTATATCTCTTTAGAGATGTCAATAAAGTTGAATAAATAAAAAAATAAATGAGCCAAATCAAAACTATACCACAGTTTGCTACTTTCTTCAAATGCTAGCTCTTTTAGGGATGTACCTACTTATAATGAAGGCAGTGTTATTTAAAATAAATACTCAGAATATCGAAATAACCAGAAATCGCAAGCGCGCCGACATGAGAAGCCACAAAATGCCTCAAATACTACACTTAATTAGAGTAGTTTGATATTTCGGCGCGGTGCTCAGTTTTTTTTTCTTTATTTAAAGAGCTTTGTCGGTCTCGACAATGTCGCTCTATAGGGAATTATCTCATGCGGTCTAGGTCTTATGGCAATCCATACTAATATTATAAATGGGAAAGTGTGTTTGTTTGTTTGTTTGTCCGGCTTTCACGTCGCAACGAAGCTATTATATGATATGGTTTTTATGTGTGGAGATAGTGAGGAGGGTGGAGAGTGACGTAGGCTACTTTTTACCGCGGTAAAACATCCCCATGGGTAGATATCGATGTTTTGTTATTTGCTAGATATTTAGTTCCGGATGTTGTAAATAGATGGCGTACCTTACGTACCCTTTATCTGCGGTCAGCATTACTTCTGGTTCCTCTAAGTATCTTTTAATCGTGGAACTGTCATTATTTATCCACCACAAATATGATAAACAACTCATTGTTAATTCCCTTTGACCACGCGAGCGGAGCCGCGGGTAAAAGCTAGTATTAACTAAATTGTAAAGAGCTCTGGCCAGTTCTCCCGAGGGCAGGCATGGGTCGTGGTCCACCTGAGGGGGGCTGTGCCAGAGCGCTATTACAAACACCAACATCGTATAGTAATGTAGTTCCAAAAATCTGTCTCGCCTTGTATTAAGAATAACTGAAATTCTCTCTAGGCTGAGTGGCTGATTTTGACGAATAGTCAAAATAGAAAGCCATTTGGTACAAGACGATGTAGTCGCAGCCTTGGAAGTATTGCTGGTTTTAGAAGTATGTGTAATGTGACTTTAATAGGGCTGGGACCATAACGGCGTTAAGGCTTCGTACCGGACACATTCCAACAAATAAATTTGCTAAGCTTTTCCCCCGAATAGCTCCTCATGTGCAGTAATCGACCACATGTACCATGTGCCGCTTCATTTCGAATACAAATGAAGCACTTAAAACTAGCTTTAGGTTAAAATTCGGAGTTAGTTGGAGTATAGTGCATGTGTTAAACTTTCCTACTTTGTGGTCAAGCAAAGTTTCTGTAGAAATTTTATTCTGTCACTGTTTAAGTGACTGAGCTCATAAAATCCATATTAATATTATAAATGTGAAAGTGTGTTTGTTTGTTTGTCCGGCTTACACGTCGCAACGAAGCTATTATATGGTATGGTTTTTGTGTGTGGAGATAGTGAGGAGGGCGGAGAGTGACGTAGGCTACTTTTTACCGTGGTAAAACATCCCCATGGAAAGATATCGATGTTTTGTTATTTGCTAGATATTTAGTTCCGGATGTTGTTAATAGATGGCATTAGTAAAATTCATTTGCATGTTCTGAATTTCGCTAACAAATTATACACTATACAAATGTGTCATGTATGATAAACAACTCATTGTTAATTCCCTTTGATCACGCGGGCGGAGCCGCGGGTAAAAGCTAGTAAAGAATAAAACAAAATAAAAAGAAATTATTACAATTCCTTCATTTTCCCTAATAGCAACGTTTCGCGTTTAAGTTTCGAGGGGGCCGTGCGAAATAGAGGCGTGATGTTATATCACATGCATGTTTTTCCTTCCCCGTGGCGTCACGTCGCGAACGCAGTATTTCGGCAGGTAAAATCAAGCGGAAACAGCGCAGCCGAATAAGGGGCCGGCTCAGAGCCATGGCGAGCGACACGACTAAAAACGACGAAAAATATTCTATTCATGTAATAAATATGATTTAAAATATGCTTATAACAAAGATTTAGTTAGAACAGAACAGGCAGGACATATATTGGCCTGTTTACAGATTTAACCATCGATACCGTATATTTGGATTTGACAACAAAGTTTGTACCACATTTATACACAGGATCACAGGTGACCGCATGCATAGATTACCGATTACCACATTCGACGCTATTGTATTTTGCTTGTCACTGTTTCAAATGAAAATCTCTTTGAAAGCCTCTGTACGTGCTTTGAGACCGATTGGAGTTTTGCATCTGTCACCGAACGCGGTCGTATATCTATCCATAATTTTTCTCACAAATTATTTTTAAATTGTTGCGAAAACTACCGTCGTTTTGAGGAGTGTACCTGGACCTCGGGAGCGCCGCGCCAGCGACCAATGGGTTGCAGCTTGTGTCGGGCTGATGCCCCCGAAGAAGAAACTGTCTGCGTCTGTCCCTGCACTGTGCTGCGGGGGAGAGGCCTCCTCGTCTCCGCCGTGCCCGGTTGCCGGGACCGCGCTCTGCCGCCACTGCCAGCGCTAATATTCAGTGCGAGGGACTGTTCAGCTTGCCGTCAGCTTCTATCAGCTATAACGACAATTTACCCGTAGGCCATTTAGACGACAAAGTGTTCAAACAAGTTAAGGTAAAGGGGTGATTTTATATAACTTCACGCCTATATTTCTTCTAAGAGGTAGGCAGATATGTATACGCCCAATATTCATCATTTATGTTTAGTTCCCATGTAATAGGTGGTGAGTCTATTGCCATACACCGGGCACAAATCCAGACTCCGAGATACTACCGAACATTTTAAGTTTTGACATTAAATCCACTTGCCTTGAGCCAATTTAAATAGGATTTTCATTAACAAATCACAATTCTATAGCGAGATAGATATCTCACTTGTCCTAATTTCACGCCGTACTGGATGGCTTATAGTTTATGGATCAGAATAATTGCAAACTATTGGGTCTGTGATGATGGGTCTTGAGCACAATACAGCCTCTCTCAAAGTAGCTTATAACATTTCTGATATAATAAGCTTAGCCTGTAATCTCAATATTTCTGAGATGAAGCATATTATATCCTACTTATCTGTACCTCTGGAACGAGACTCTAAACAATTACTAACTGGTGTATTACTAACACCAACTAACCAGTCCTCGTGCCCAGTAACGAACTGACAACTTATTTTCTTTTTTAACTCTCTGCTAATTGGACTAACCAATCTAGTCCCAATTAGAGTCTTGTTAAAAGTTACTCACAGTTGCCATGGGTGGCAGCGGATAAGTGGTGCTGAAAGGTCGTTTGCTATCTTAAATTCAAATAAAAAAATATTGGGTCTCTGTAAAGTGGTTTACGGACGATAATTTTACGTGATAACGTCATAAGAAAACATATTTTCAGTTTATAAATAGTTGCCAAAATAGTTCACGGGTAGGTTGTGTGCTGCCGCTGTCTCTATTCTACTCGGACCCTTCGGCTGATGGAGTGGAAAAGAGATGGATGCATCACAAGCCGAACGCTTAGGTTGATCGTACCTCTCTATCGCTTGTTCCGCGCTCTCGCTTGCACGCTCGGAACGCTAGGCTGAACGTCAGTATGAGTCACGCTTTCTCGTGCGTGCAGCCGGCGTTCATAGATTTATAGGACGTTATCACGTCAAAAAAAAGCTACGTAATAAACAAAAAACGTATTATAGCGATTGCCTGATGCATTCAAATCCTCAATCCGTTTTTACTATCCAATCTAATCCACGATAATATCGTCGGTAAAATTCTGCAATTGCCGAACAAAAAACAGCTGGTGATGGTATCAGAGTCCGATCGTTTTTGCCGGCGGCGCGGCCTAATCCGCGCTGGTAATGGCCGGCGCAGTTCAAGCCCTTTAATCCTGGATGGGAACAATCGGACAACCTTGGATTAGACGGCCGCCGCTTTGCTTTACATTTTATTCTCAGCTGATGCTTTCGCACCGCCATACAATATTAATCGCTATTAGTAATACAATTTCATTAATATGAAAATTGTTTGTGTATGTTTGTTTGGGTATTATAAGATTTACCAAGCTGTGTGGTAGTGGTAATGGCTCTTAACTTGTCATAATAAAAATCAGTAGAGAAAATTTGCAAAAATATCACAGTAAATTAATTATTATTTGTAGTATGTTTTTATCTTAATTAAGTTTTTTTTTCATCTACCGCAACTTTTCCCCACTCAAACAGGGTTATAGTGGGGAAAAGTGTAGAAAATGCCATAAGGCATTAAGTCCGCCCATTGTATATCTCTTTAGAGATGTCAATAAAGTTGAATAAATAAAAAAATAAATGAGCCAAATCAAAACTATACCACAGTTTGCTACTTTCTTCAAATGCTAGCTCTTTTAGGGATGTACCTACTTATAATGAAGGCAGTGTTATTTAAAATAAATACTCAGAATATCGAAATAACCAGAAATCGCAAGCGCGCCGACATGAGAAGCCACAAAATGCCTCAAATACTACACTTAATTAGAGTAGTTTGATATTTCGGCGCGGTGCTCAGTTTTTTTTTCTTTATTTAAAGAGCTTTGTCGGTCTCGACAATGTCGCTCTATAGGGAATTATCTCATGCGGTCTAGGTCTTATGGCAATCCATACTAATATTATAAATGGGAAAGTGTGTTTGTTTGTTTGTTTGTCCGGCTTTCACGTCGCAACGAAGCTATTATATGATATGGTTTTTATGTGTGGAGATAGTGAGGAGGGTGGAGAGTGACGTAGGCTACTTTTTACCGCGGTAAAACATCCCCATGGGTAGATATCGATGTTTTGTTATTTGCTAGATATTTAGTTCCGGATGTTGTAAATAGATGGCGTACCTTACGTACCCTTTATCTGCGGTCAGCATTACTTCTGGTTCCTCTAAGTATCTTTTAATCGTGGAACTGTCATTATTTATCCACCACAAATATGATAAACAACTCATTGTTAATTCCCTTTGACCACGCGAGCGGAGCCGCGGGTAAAAGCTAGTATTAACTAAATTGTAAAGAGCTCTGGCCAGTTCTCCCGAGGGCAGGCATGGGTCGTGGTCCACCTGAGGGGGGCTGTGCCAGAGCGCTATTACAAACACCAACATCGTATAGTAATGTAGTTCCAAAAATCTGTCTCGCCTTGTATTAAGAATAACTGAAATTCTCTCTAGGCTGAGTGGCTGATTTTGACGAATAGTCAAAATAGAAAGCCATTTGGTACAAGACGATGTAGTCGCAGCCTTGGAAGTATTGCTGGTTTTAGAAGTATGTGTAATGTGACTTTAATAGGGCTGGGACCATAACGGCGTTAAGGCTTCGTACCGGACACATTCCAACAAATAAATTTGCTAAGCTTTTCCCCCGAATAGCTCCTCATGTGCAGTAATCGACCACATGTACCATGTGCCGCTTCATTTCGAATACAAATGAAGCACTTAAAACTAGCTTTAGGTTAAAATTCGGAGTTAGTTGGAGTATAGTGCATGTGTTAAACTTTCCTACTTTGTGGTCAAGCAAAGTTTCTGTAGAAATTTTATTCTGTCACTGTTTAAGTGACTGAGCTCATAAAATCCATATTAATATTATAAATGTGAAAGTGTGTTTGTTTGTTTGTCCGGCTTACACGTCGCAACGAAGCTATTATATGGTATGGTTTTTGTGTGTGGAGATAGTGAGGAGGGCGGAGAGTGACGTAGGCTACTTTTTACCGTGGTAAAACATCCCCATGGAAAGATATCGATGTTTTGTTATTTGCTAGATATTTAGTTCCGGATGTTGTTAATAGATGGCATTAGTAAAATTCATTTGCATGTTCTGAATTTCGCTAACAAATTATACACTATACAAATGTGTCATGTATGATAAACAACTCATTGTTAATTCCCTTTGATCACGCGGGCGGAGCCGCGGGTAAAAGCTAGTAAAGAATAAAACAAAATAAAAAGAAATTATTACAATTCCTTCATTTTCCCTAATAGCAACGTTTCGCGTTTAAGTTTCGAGGGGGCCGTGCGAAATAGAGGCGTGATGTTATATCACATGCATGTTTTTCCTTCCCCGTGGCGTCACGTCGCGAACGCAGTATTTCGGCAGGTAAAATCAAGCGGAAACAGCGCAGCCGAATAAGGGGCCGGCTCAGAGCCATGGCGAGCGACACGACTAAAAACGACGAAAAATATTCTATTCATGTAATAAATATGATTTAAAATATGCTTATAACAAAGATTTAGTTAGAACAGAACAGGCAGGACATATATTGGCCTGTTTACAGATTTAACCATCGATACCGTATATTTGGATTTGACAACAAAGTTTGTACCACATTTATACACAGGATCACAGGTGACCGCATGCATAGATTACCGATTACCACATTCGACGCTATTGTATTTTGCTTGTCACTGTTTCAAATGAAAATCTCTTTGAAAGCCTCTGTACGTGCTTTGAGACCGATTGGAGTTTTGCATCTGTCACCGAACGCGGTCGTATATCTATCCATAATTTTTCTCACAAATTATTTTTAAATTGTTGCGAAAACTACCGTCGTTTTGAGGAGTGTACCTGGACCTCGGGAGCGCCGCGCCAGCGACCAATGGGTTGCAGCTTGTGTCGGGCTGATGCCCCCGAAGAAGAAACTGTCTGCGTCTGTCCCTGCACTGTGCTGCGGGGGAGAGGCCTCCTCGTCTCCGCCGTGCCCGGTTGCCGGGACCGCGCTCTGCCGCCACTGCCAGCGCTAATATTCAGTGCGAGGGACTGTTCAGCTTGCCGTCAGCTTCTATCAGCTATAACGACAATTTACCCGTAGGCCATTTAGACGACAAAGTGTTCAAACAAGTTAAGGTAAAGGGGTGATTTTATATAACTTCACGCCTATATTTCTTCTAAGAGGTAGGCAGATATGTATACGCCCAATATTCATCATTTATGTTTAGTTCCCATGTAATAGGTGGTGAGTCTATTGCCATACACCGGGCACAAATCCAGACTCCGAGATACTACCGAACATTTTAAGTTTTGACATTAAATCCACTTGCCTTGAGCCAATTTAAATAGGATTTTCATTAACAAATCACAATTCTATAGCGAGATAGATATCTCACTTGTCCTAATTTCACGCCGTACTGGATGGCTTATAGTTTATGGATCAGAATAATTGCAAACTATTGGGTCTGTGATGATGGGTCTTGAGCACAATACAGCCTCTCTCAAAGTAGCTTATAACATTTCTGATATAATAAGCTTAGCCTGTAATCTCAATATTTCTGAGATGAAGCATATTATATCCTACTTATCTGTACCTCTGGAACGAGACTCTAAACAATTACTAACTGGTGTATTACTAACACCAACTAACCAGTCCTCGTGCCCAGTAACGAACTGACAACTTATTTTCTTTTTTAACTCTCTGCTAATTGGACTAACCAATCTAGTCCCAATTAGAGTCTTGTTAAAAGTTACTCACAGTTGCCATGGGTGGCAGCGGATAAGTGGTGCTGAAAGGTCGTTTGCTATCTTAAATTCAAATAAAAAAATATTGGGTCTCTGTAAAGTGGTTTACGGACGATAATTTTACGTGATAACGTCATAAGAAAACATATTTTCAGTTTATAAATAGTTGCCAAAATAGTTCACGGGTAGGTTGTGTGCTGCCGCTGTCTCTATTCTACTCGGACCCTTCGGCTGATGGAGTGGAAAAGAGATGGATGCATCACAAGCCGAACGCTTAGGTTGATCGTACCTCTCTATCGCTTGTTCCGCGCTCTCGCTTGCACGCTCGGAACGCTAGGCTGAACGTCAGTATGAGTCACGCTTTCTCGTGCGTGCAGCCGGCGTTCATAGATTTATAGGACGTTATCACGTCAAAAAAAAGCTACGTAATAAACAAAAAACGTATTATAGCGATTGCCTGATGCATTCAAATCCTCAATCCGTTTTTACTATCCAATCTAATCCACGATAATATCGTCGGTAAAATTCTGCAATTGCCGAACAAAAAACAGCTGGTGATGGTATCAGAGTCCGATCGTTTTTGCCGGCGGCGCGGCCTAATCCGCGCTGGTAATGGCCGGCGCAGTTCAAGCCCTTTAATCCTGGATGGGAACAATCGGACAACCTTGGATTAGACGGCCGCCGCTTTGCTTTACATTTTATTCTCAGCTGATGCTTTCGCACCGCCATACAATATTAATCGCTATTAGTAATACAATTTCATTAATATGAAAATTGTTTGTGTATGTTTGTTTGGGTATTATAAGATTTACCAAGCTGTGTGGTAGTGGTAATGGCTCTTAACTTGTCATAATAAAAATCAGTAGAGAAAATTTGCAAAAATATCACAGTAAATTAATTATTATTTGTAGTATGTTTTTATCTTAATTAAGTTTTTTTTTCATCTACCGCAACTTTTCCCCACTCAAACAGGGTTATAGTGGGGAAAAGTGTAGAAAATGCCATAAGGCATTAAGTCCGCCCATTGTATATCTCTTTAGAGATGTCAATAAAGTTGAATAAATAAAAAAATAAATGAGCCAAATCAAAACTATACCACAGTTTGCTACTTTCTTCAAATGCTAGCTCTTTTAGGGATGTACCTACTTATAATGAAGGCAGTGTTATTTAAAATAAATACTCAGAATATCGAAATAACCAGAAATCGCAAGCGCGCCGACATGAGAAGCCACAAAATGCCTCAAATACTACACTTAATTAGAGTAGTTTGATATTTCGGCGCGGTGCTCAGTTTTTTTTTCTTTATTTAAAGAGCTTTGTCGGTCTCGACAATGTCGCTCTATAGGGAATTATCTCATGCGGTCTAGGTCTTATGGCAATCCATACTAATATTATAAATGGGAAAGTGTGTTTGTTTGTTTGTTTGTCCGGCTTTCACGTCGCAACGAAGCTATTATATGATATGGTTTTTATGTGTGGAGATAGTGAGGAGGGTGGAGAGTGACGTAGGCTACTTTTTACCGCGGTAAAACATCCCCATGGGTAGATATCGATGTTTTGTTATTTGCTAGATATTTAGTTCCGGATGTTGTAAATAGATGGCGTACCTTACGTACCCTTTATCTGCGGTCAGCATTACTTCTGGTTCCTCTAAGTATCTTTTAATCGTGGAACTGTCATTATTTATCCACCACAAATATGATAAACAACTCATTGTTAATTCCCTTTGACCACGCGAGCGGAGCCGCGGGTAAAAGCTAGTATTAACTAAATTGTAAAGAGCTCTGGCCAGTTCTCCCGAGGGCAGGCATGGGTCGTGGTCCACCTGAGGGGGGCTGTGCCAGAGCGCTATTACAAACACCAACATCGTATAGTAATGTAGTTCCAAAAATCTGTCTCGCCTTGTATTAAGAATAACTGAAATTCTCTCTAGGCTGAGTGGCTGATTTTGACGAATAGTCAAAATAGAAAGCCATTTGGTACAAGACGATGTAGTCGCAGCCTTGGAAGTATTGCTGGTTTTAGAAGTATGTGTAATGTGACTTTAATAGGGCTGGGACCATAACGGCGTTAAGGCTTCGTACCGGACACATTCCAACAAATAAATTTGCTAAGCTTTTCCCCCGAATAGCTCCTCATGTGCAGTAATCGACCACATGTACCATGTGCCGCTTCATTTCGAATACAAATGAAGCACTTAAAACTAGCTTTAGGTTAAAATTCGGAGTTAGTTGGAGTATAGTGCATGTGTTAAACTTTCCTACTTTGTGGTCAAGCAAAGTTTCTGTAGAAATTTTATTCTGTCACTGTTTAAGTGACTGAGCTCATAAAATCCATATTAATATTATAAATGTGAAAGTGTGTTTGTTTGTTTGTCCGGCTTACACGTCGCAACGAAGCTATTATATGGTATGGTTTTTGTGTGTGGAGATAGTGAGGAGGGCGGAGAGTGACGTAGGCTACTTTTTACCGTGGTAAAACATCCCCATGGAAAGATATCGATGTTTTGTTATTTGCTAGATATTTAGTTCCGGATGTTGTTAATAGATGGCATTAGTAAAATTCATTTGCATGTTCTGAATTTCGCTAACAAATTATACACTATACAAATGTGTCATGTATGATAAACAACTCATTGTTAATTCCCTTTGATCACGCGGGCGGAGCCGCGGGTAAAAGCTAGTAAAGAATAAAACAAAATAAAAAGAAATTATTACAATTCCTTCATTTTCCCTAATAGCAACGTTTCGCGTTTAAGTTTCGAGGGGGCCGTGCGAAATAGAGGCGTGATGTTATATCACATGCATGTTTTTCCTTCCCCGTGGCGTCACGTCGCGAACGCAGTATTTCGGCAGGTAAAATCAAGCGGAAACAGCGCAGCCGACAGCAGTGCAGTGAGCGGGTAATTCGCTTAATTTGCAGTAATTCGAGCGTGTCAGTCGCGCGGAGGCGGCCGCTACGTGTGCGACATGTAACGCGGTCTTGCAGCGGTAAGCGCTGCTCTAATCAAGGTAATCTTAACAGCTTATAAGGTTGAGGGTTGAGCTATCTTAAGTCGAGTTATTAACACAGCTTACTGAGAAGAAAAAGAACATTATGACATGAATGACGACGCTGGGAAAGTAGGCAATTAGGTATTGAACAAGAAGGAATCAAGATTGCAAGATAAGGTTAGTAGGTAAAAATGTAGATTTGTACTGCTACTACTACTACTACTAGTAGTAGTAGTTCGTACTACTACTACTCCACACTACTACTAGTAGTGTGTATCAAGTCATTTGTAATAGTGATGCCCGTTTATTTATTTTCAGACTTTCCCATTATGTGAATATGTCAGTGCATGTTCGAGAAAATTACTACCGGTCGAATACAGAAACAAACTACTAAGTAGTTAAAACTATTTAGATACGCGTCATACGCAGATCCTACCTATAAAGTTCTCTACTTTTCCAAACAACAAATTCCAACAAACCAAACAACAACATCGTACGACTATGAGTACCTACATACGTTCTGTTTCAATTTCCCGTAGTCTCACACCAGAGTGGGTCTACGGGGAAAAAATTACCCCTGGACCCACCAGTGGGTCATAGCGGTGGGACTAACACAAATGTGTTGAGCTAACACAAATGTGTTGACCCTTGAGCACTAAGATCGCCTCAAAAGAAGTGTACTCAAAAACCAAATATTTCTTACCGAATAACAATTGCTTTAGAAACAATTACTACACGGTAGAAATATGGCGGTGGCGGGCGGTGGTACTGCCCCGGGTGAGCTCTCTATGGAACAAAACAGGTTTCATATAAAACCTATTTGGTTCTATAGGCTCTACCACATAAAATCGATGCTAATATCTGTGATTTAATCTGTCATCAATGTAATGAGGTCTCACTCGCGTAAGAATGCAACTGTTTGCCGCACAGTAGTATAGTGATCGACATCAAAGTCTTGCGCAGATCTTGAATGTATAGAAGTCTATATTAAGATCACGTAAAAAAAAGGCCGTGCCTAAAAGTATCTTAATTTAGTGATCCGTGGCTAGTGATCTGTCATAAGTGCTGATAGGTTCCCTAGCCGTACTAACTATGTCCTCCACAGCTATTACTTCCCACCTCCTTACTCCACTCCTAACACAGCTATTACTATTATTACTGTGCAGCTATTACTTCCGGATTTCGTTCAGCGCTAGACTTTCGTGCCTCGAACTGTACCAACATTTCAATCAACTAGACGCGCTTCGCCAGACGCCGTAACTAGGTCACGAGGCGAATGTTCCCTGCTCTTACTTTTTCTATCTTTGCCTATAGAGGTATTCCTTTTTACTTTAAGGGAAAACGGGAAGTGTCAATCGCAATCGATTGGATAAAGCTGCACCGGTTGCAGTTAGTTGGTAGATCCTGTATACGTTTCGGCTGGCTTTACCATCGCCACAACAATTTCTAACATTGTTCACTTTTAATGTGTGTTTACTACTCTTAGGTGTAGAATATTTTCATTATATCACTAGTGGACGCCCGCAGCTTCGCTCGCGTTACACATTCACTAACTTCAAAAACGGCATAGCTTCGTACTAACTTTGCACCCCCGTTCATCCCCTAAGGGGGTAACCCTTAGGGGATGAATTTTCAAATTTTTCTCGCCGTAAAAACCATTGAACTTCGACGAACATTTAAAAAAATGAATTGGCCAAATTGGTCCAGGCGTTGTTGAGTTATGCGCTTACCAACACATTTTGCGATTCATTTTTATAATACAGATTATAAATTTATATGGGAAAACTTGAGATGTATGTTCTACCAAATACAGAAAAAATCATCAAAGTTGGTTTATAAACGACGAAGTTATCGAAATACAGAAACGATGATAACAGGGTCTCTACTACAAGATTTGAAGCGCGCAATGTTGAATATGAGCGACAAAAAGTGAGATTAAGTTATAGTTAATTTAACTAGTGATAAATTATTGATAAGTAGGTACAAAAATTTCCACGTCAAATTCATTTACCTTATGAACGAATTTTACATCCGGTCATTCGAACTTCATGGTGAAACAATGGTAATTCCAGCGGCACGAAACGTTACAAAGGGTTTTTGGTAGGCCTCCAAGTTTAAACAGCAGAAAAATGACTTTATACGCACGCACAACGTACTCTCCCCACATAAATATATTAAAGCAGCCTTTATCAACAGAAATTACTCGGTTGTAAAAATCCGGGGAGCAATTTATATGCTGTCGACTGTACGGTGGGCGACTCATTTATAAATCAAGGGGTTTTGAGCTCTATATCTCTGGGTTTCGGCATAAAATCGAGTGGGGCTTAGGTTAATTAATGTACCACTTGATGGATGGTTTACGATCGATAAGGCCTACCTATTTCCAATTCGGTTTCCCTGGTTCAGACCCGTTGTTGTTAAATGTTTGCGGATTCGCGTATTTGGGCTCTGTTGGTTGGTAAATATGTGTATGATAATTCAGAAGGACAAATATTGGGCCTACTACACAACAGATACCAGTATGATCGTTTGCAAGTTTTCAATTACACTTGGGTAAATATTGGTACATTTGTAAAGTGTTCGTTGTGTATCGTCCCGGTATTTTTCGTATCATTACTCAAATGACACAAAATCATAACATAACATCGCTCGCTGCGACCCATAGACGTCCCACTGCTGGGCACGGGTCTCCCCCACAGACGCAGCTGCGGGAGGTCTAGAGCATACTCCACCACGCTGCTCCAATGCGGATTGGTGGAGGGACATAACATCACGCCTATATTTCTCCGAAGGGGGAGGCGTGTGTTGTAGTAAACCCACTTATCAGCAGCTAAGTTTGGGTCCCGTATTAGTTGGTTCTATTGTCATATACGAGTATAAGTGTATAAGTGTAGCGACTTTTTTCGTCTAATTCCACGCAAGCGAATCTGCGGGTATCTACTAGAAATATAATGAGTATTGAATCATATTCTTAAATATCAGAATGAACCCAATGTTTACATGATAGGAGTTATGTACGTTATTTTATAAACCCTTAACTATATTAACAGCTACGTTTTCATTTCAATATATCGCTAAAATTATATAGGTACGATAACATACAAGCTTAGCAGAACGAGAGATTGGTCCTCTGCTAACCGTTTCAAGCCTAATTAGATCGTTTAAAAATATGAAACGAAATGAAACGGTGATTAATATTTACACTTCAAATTAACTCTTCTCAAATAAATTTAAGCTCACACGCAATATACTCCAATCAGGATTCGATATGTGACGTTCGGTTGCTCGCGTGTTATCAATAATGGATCCAACGGGTCGAATTAACTTCCGATTCATGGAAATCAACATTTATTTGTCGATTAAACTCCATTTTTCACATAAACGGATAATGAAAACGACTTCATTTTATTGGATGAATCAAAAAGACGTTACAGGTTGGAATATTAACCATGCTTTAATTGCGTTCATGATCAGAAGTTGGGACAGTTGTCCGTGAATCATAAAATGACTTTTACTTACGTCACCTTACCTACAATGTCAGCTATTTACTTCGCCTCGCAAGGTAAGTTAAAATCATCTTTGAATACGAGGTTCGGTCGGAGTATCAAAATGTCAAAGTACAATGGGCAATTTGGCTCCAAACATAGCAGGCGTGGCACTCGAACAATGAATTCTTTGAGTTCGATGACGGTTCTTGCTGAAATGACAGTGGATGAACAAACACATACACTGGCATGTCAGGTTTCCTCACTATGTTTTCCTTACTGTTACAGCAGACATGCCATTGCAATTTGTAAAATGCATTTTACATTGCAGCGTGCCGCTTGTCTTTGAACTCTTGGTTATACGAATGACATGCGTTCACTGGGCTATCACCGTTTAAATTAGTTCCGTCGTTAAATTTAATACCACTCTGTATTCTGATTGACTGATTGCGAAATTTCGTAAATTATTTCAATATTATTTTCCGCATCAATTTGTCGAGATCAATATCGCCGGCTCTGTCCAGGTGACATTCCAGTATGGCTGGGGTCCCGGGGGAGCGGATCTAGTTACTAAAACAAAAATCCCGGGATTCAATTAGGGATATATCGATTCCTGAATTGAACTGAATATACGGAGCATAGTCCTGTATAGAAATTGGTATTAGTACTTCACTAGTTTTTATTGTTTTGAAATTTACTATCAAGGAATTGCACTTTACATCCGTGTACTGTTATTGACAATCGTAAAACTACTTCCCGGTGGCCCATTGGGGGGTATGGGGAAAAAGGGGGCAAAGCATCTGTATACCTCTCGTTGGGATGTTCATGGTCGGTAGTCACCAAATGGCTCCGACTGCTCGTTTATCTCCTATGTTATAAAAAAAATACAGAATATCATAATACACTAATTTATGTACACAACACAAATATACATTTCTCTTTTACAGGAAAAATACATTACATTTTCCAAGTGTCCTAGTTTAAAAAAAAATCTAAGACGGAGCCTGTGCTTACGTGTGCAAGTGATGAGTTGTATTTAATTCAATTAGTTATTTATTAAACATACAGAGCCTAATTTAGAAAATTAGTCATAAACTTAAACTAAAGGTGGTAGCATAATTGTGCTTCATCAGTTTAAATATAATCTGAAATCAGCATCATTTTTAGTGAGCAGAAAAAAGATATAAAAATGGATATTCTTTTGTATCATAGCATTATTAAAATACACCGACGTTTTGACACGAACAGACGTCTTGGACCGAATTCTTATTCCGGGCCCGTCAGCTTTGTTCCAAAGGGGAGCGTTAGTTAGTGACGTCAGAGGAAAGTATCACGTAGGTACTGAGTGAAGGCTTCTGCGGAAAATAATACGGCGAAAGAATATATACAGGGTCAGGTGACACTTACATCAGCGCCCGATGAAATAGTCGTTTAATGAACTAGAATTTCGTATTGTCGGTGGTAGAATATGTAACAGTCCCGTCCCAGTAGTCACTCTCTCACTTGACGGGGTCGGGATTCAAATCCAATCGGCATGTAGCAATGCTATTTTGATTGCGTTTTATGAAATTGAATGTAGTTCATAATGTACTGGAAGGCATGTGAAGTCTATCAATATGGACTTGGCCACCGTGGTAAACTATGGCGAGAGGAGACCCGAGCCCAACAGTTGAATAAAGAAACAGAAATTATTGTAGGAAACCGCCGATATTTCTAATCTTTAGACTTCGAAAATACCGACTCATCCCTTTTGGTCACGAAAACCTTTTCGACTTAATTAAAACCATAGGATACGATACGATAGGTACGTTGGACGTACGGACGTACGGCCGTACATATATGATGACGAACGAGTATTGTTCAAATTTGGCACGAGATAATAAAAGGGAAAATTTTGTTATCACCAAAGTTGGGAGCGTTGAAAAAAAGTGTCTCTTTATTGTCCACGGGATCGGTGCTGTGTTTCTTTTTTATGACAGGAGCGCATTATATTTGCTTAATTTTTTTTTTCGAACGACTAGTCGTAGCCATTGCCTTTACAGCGTCATTCGCTGGCTCGCATTTGTTTTGGCTTTAAAAATTAGTCCGCCGGTGGTCAATACTGAGAAATATGGCACAATTGGGTTGGATGTTTTTATGCCTCGATCAAGCGGTGACAGCCCAGTGGTTATCGAACTCGCCTCTCACTCGAGCGGTCCGGATTCAAACCCAATGCACGCACCTATGACTTTTCTTAGTTACGTGCGATTTAAGAAATCTAATGTCACTTGCTGTAACGGTGAAGGACACTTCGTGAGTAAACCTGTCTGCCTGAGAATTTTTTTCATAATGTTCTCGAAGGCACGTGAAGTCTGCCAATCCGCACTTGGCCAGCGTGATGGACTAAGTCCTAATCCCTCCCATTCTGAGAGGAGGCCCGTGCCCAACAGTGGGACATGGAAAGGGTTGTGACCAAATGCTGGAATAATATTCCCCCACCTTTCCTTAATCTTAAGACGGTAAATGGTTTTAAAATTGCGTATAAATCGCACTTGCTGGAGTTACAAAAATCTCAGTAGTTACACGTTTCACACACACACCAACCCACAAAAACCATACCCACCCACACGCACCCACACACATACCACATACACCACACACACACACACACACACACACACACACACACACACACACACACATACACACACACACACACACACACACACACACACACACACACAAACACACACACACACACACACAAAATTATCGCATAAGCATTTTGGATTAATTTTAAAATTATTGTAGTTTCATTAAAATTGTGTAATGTTTTTGTTGTCCATCTTTCCATTTTATTTTTTATATTAATTTATATCATGTGTAGCTTATTAAGTATAGGTAGGTACTTACTATAATTTTTTTTTTTTTTATTAATGATATACATATATGTACATAAAAATAAAAATAAGAAAACAACTGGCACGAACTTCCCTACGAGGGTCGTCCTGAAAATCAGCGGCTGCTGGCTCGCCACAGCCATTTGCTGAGGGCGTCCTATTTCGGCATTGTTATTAAAATTTAAAATTGTATTGACTAATGTGTTGTATTTATGTCGAAATAAACTTATGTCTATGTCTATGTCTATGTCTATGTCTATGTCTATGATGTGTGTGGTGGACGCCTCGATTCGGTGAAAGCCCGTGGTCATTGAATCGCCTCTCAGTCGAGGGGTATAGCTTCAAACACAGTATAATGGTATACGTTTCCATTTCTCTGTGGTTTAAATCCAAGCGAAGTTTACCCATGACTTTTATAAGTTACTAGTGGACGCCCGCAGCTTCGCTCGCGTAGAATTAGACCCATTAACGACGTCTACCCGTCTAAAGACTTCAAAAACGGCAAAGTTTCATACTAACTTTGCACCCCCGTTTTACCCCCTTAGGGGGTGAATTTTCAGAAATCCTTTCTTAGTGCTCCCCTACATTATAAAAGGAACCCCTGTGCAAAATTTCAAGTTTCTAGCCCTTATAGTTTAGGCCCTGCGTTGATATGTCAGTCAGTCAGTCAGTCAGTCAGTCAGTCAGTCAGTCAGTCAGTCAGTCAGTCAGTCAGTCACCTTCTCCTTTTATATATATTCTTAGCAACTGGAAGGTAAAAACAAATAAAAAGAAACACAATTACAAATAAGTATCGGATTCGGCATCATCTATACCAACAGATGGAACGCACTTACAGCAAAGTAGCGTTAGGTACCGACACCATAGTGTAGATACCGACAACCTCACCGTTCGACGGCTGTGCAGAGAGTGAATGACAATCCACCGAGCGCTCGCTTTTATAGGTATCGGTCGGTTACTACCAACAATAGGTTCGCACAGCTGTGAGTCACAGCCTTGTTCAACTGATAACACTGTTTATCGGGCGTCAGCTGCGAGTAGCAACTGTGTTCATTTAAAATATTGAAGTCTTCAGCTAATACGGCCTCTCCTGATCGTGCGCCGTCCTCGGCTGCACCTGGGACTTCTTCTTCAAAAGCACTGCTCGTCCGTACTCGCAGTACCAGTAGGCAGCAAGCAGAAGCACCTGTAGGCTCCCTAACATCGTCAGGGTCGTCGTCATTGCAATCTGTGTGAAAATAAACAAGTTGTGAATTATACGTGACGACATACACCTTTGCCTATTCTGTCATACTTCACGCATACAAGGCCCTCATACAAAGATACGCTTTCACAACGCAAACTAAAACACTTCGCTTTCAGGAGTATGCATACTTCCTCACACATCGAGTCTCATTCTTTCTCATACTTTGAATTTGTACAAGTTCACCCAGGACTGCGCCTGCCTTATCTCATTCATACTCATACTTGAACTTGTACAAATTCACCAGGACTGCGCCTGCCAGGACAACGCCTGATGCGTGTTCAGTGAACACGACTTCCGGGACAACACCCGATGCGCATACATAGTACGCGACTTCCGGGACAACACCCGATGCGCATACATAGTACGCGACTTCCGGGACAACACCCGATGTGCATACACAGCACACGCCTTCCGGGACAGCACCCAAGGCGCAGCACAGCACACGCCTTCCGGGACAGCACCCAAGGCGCAGCACAGCACACGCCCTCCGGGACAGCACCCGAGGCGCAGCACAGCACACGCCCTCCGGGACAGCACCCGAGGCGCAGACACGCGCACGCCTTCCGGGACAGCACCCGAGGCGCAGACACGCACACGCCCACCGGGACAGCACCCGAGGCGCAGACACGCGCACGCCTTCCGGGACAGCACCCGAGGCGCAGACACGCACACGCGCTCTGGGCAGCACCCGTGGCGTACAGACAGCACACGCGCTCTGGGCAGCACCCGTGGCGCGCAGATAGCACACGCGCTCCGGGCAGCACCCGTGGCGCGCAGACAGCACACGCATTGCGAGCAGCACCCGCGGCGTATACGCGGTACGCGTCCATGGAGCAAAAGCCCCCCTCCAACAGCAGGTCATACGCGTGGGCAGCGTCCGCAAGGCAGGGCCCACACGCGTCAAGGACACGTCTGCAGGGCACGTCCCAAACGCGCCAGGAACACGTCCACAGGGCATGGCCCATACGTGCCAGGAACGCGTCCACAGGGCATGGCCCATACGCCCGTCTGCAGAGCTCACTTTTGCGGTGCGTGCGCAGCAAGAACTAGTCAGCTTAGTTCTCCGCCTCTTCACAGTGAAGAGTGATCGGTATACCCGCTCACACAATCACATCAGGCCTGAAACATTTGTAAACAAACAAAACATAAGCAGGAGCATAAACTCACTTTCAAAGAATGCGGTGCACCTCTCAGGACACCACACCTTCATCCAAGGCACCCTGTATGTGTGTGCCCTGCGGCCTGTTGTTTTACCATCTGCACCACTAAGCAGTATAAACTCATATCGGTAGCCTGGTAACACTTTAGTTACGCGGTATGAACCCCTCATGCCAGGGTTGAGCTTCCCAGCGGACTGAGAATGACTAGTGCTTTAGTTTAGTACCGTCTCGGCCTAACCTGACCGTGACTAATAACGCGAGCGACCGCGATGCGATCGTGAACCCGTCATGTCGTTACATGAACGCGAGTGAGTCTGTCACGACGCGAACATAATGATTTCTACTATAGCGTGACCTCGAATGAATTCCAACACGGCGTGAACGCATGGCGATCGTGAACCACGCCTATGGCCTTGTCGAAATTCACTGTGACGGTTACGCCTAAAAAACCACACGTCATCCACGTACACGAGAACTTTCCCCGCTGCAATAAAATACTTAAAAGTCTTTATGATGAAAAAACCGGGGCGTTCGTAAGCCCATACGAGCCACGAGCTATTGTGTCGAGAGGCTGCCCACAAGGTGGGGTTATATCGCCACTACTGTGGAACCTTGTGGTGGACGACTTAATTAGTTCGCTAAACTAGGCCAGCTTCTATACCGTAGGCTATGCAGACGATATAACAATCCTCGTAAGAGGAAGGATTGCGCCAGTCCTATGCGTACTCATGCAAAGGGCTCTAATTATTGTCGAACGATGGTGCACGGACCACGGACCATCAAAAACAGAACTGGTAATGTTTACAAAAAAGCGAACTTTAGCCAATCTTCGCTTACCAATACTTCTAGGAAGAACCTTAACCCTGACCAAAGAGGTCAAATATCTGGGAGTGATCCTAGATGATAAACTACTATGGAACAAACACTTGTTGTCTATGTGTTTGTTTGTTGTCAAGTGGCTATACACTGCAGTGATAAGGCCAATTATCAGCTTTGGAGCGGTGGTCTGGTGGCCCAGAACCAGATTAACCACAGCCAAAACAAAACTGCAACAATTCCAAAGGCTATCATGTGTAGCCATAACGGGTTTCATGAAAACTACTCGTTCTCGCTGCGACCTATAGACGTTCCACCGCTGGGCCCGGGTCTTCCCCACAGACACAGCTTTGATATACAATTGAGTTCTCACTAATACTTATCTGATGAAAACCAGAAACCATAGTACACTAAATCATCGAGCTAAGTCTAAACACCAGGTTAAGTATGGCTAACCTATCAATATGGTCGTTGATTAGCGGAAGAGGATGTCTATCCTGTTATTAACAGTTATCTGACTAAAAGCTATTTATGCAAACCACGAGAGCCATTTTTTTTTTTTTTAATGAATAAAATGAGACTGGGATACGCTGACTCAGATTCACGAATAATCCCTTTTTCTATTAAGTCATTAATAATTACACGTAATCGTAATCACGTGATAATTAGTACGGGCAATAGTACACGGGTACATCACAAGTTAATTTAATAACGAACTCACTATCTTTAATAGTAGTGGTAGCAATACCACTTAAAAAAATAGTCAGAATACTCGACAGTGTATTTAGAAGAGCTGTTTAATATCGACATACACTGTCGTATTTACTTTTTTAAATTAAAAGCTATCGTCATCTCGTCCTTGACTGTGCTATGTACAATACGTTGAGTCGCCGGTTCGAACATAAGCAACACATTTCCTATTCAAAACATCCGTACCAATTATTATGGAGGTGTTTAAAAATTCGCTGTTTACTATAAATGTCTACCTCCAGCGTAGTATCGTGTAACTCCACTGGTAAAGTAATAAAAACGCACGAGCCGCTGCCAATCAACACACTCACCGGTACACCGGTATGACGGTAGTAATAATGTCACTATTTTTAGGAATACCCATTCATTTAACAAAAGTTAACATCGTTCCATTTTTAGATTCTACCCGTTCCTTTGCGAAACATCTACCCATCGAATGCCCGAAACACTTCTCAACTGTAGACGCAGTTAATGTTGAACATTTGTTACTAACTAATATCTGAAGCCGTTTTCAATCTATTAGAACAAGTTACACTTTTATGACCGAACCGATTACATTCATAACACCGCACATTTGTAGAATCGATTGTATTCCGTTTTAAAGTATTTCTTTGAAAAAATTTGTGTATGGGGTAGGCTTAGGCGTTGAATGAACGAACAACTTTTTTTTTTTTTTTTTCAGACTGCTTACTTTGCATGAACGGATCCACCAATAAACCAGTTTACTCGTGAACGACATTATGTTATGTCATGAACGAACAATCGGAGCGACACACAAATGCGACGACTTATTTGGCGTCAACGTCAACTGTTCAACACACAGAGTTCAACTACATTACAGATTACGAATAACGTGAATACACGTGTTTGTTCGTTTCGACTTGTTTTTGTTTTCGCGTAGTTGACGCAACGCGCATGAGTGATTTATCGTACACACAAGTTTAATAGTCAACCTGCCGGTCCTAAGCCTGGATAAAGTATGAAGGAGAAGGGAAGTTAATTTAAATTTGCAAGTACCATTCGTGTAAACAAATTTAAACTAAACGAGCTAATCTTACATCTGATTTTTCACTAAACGGTGGATAAACGATGACAACACTAGTCAAAAACAAAACTGATTTTTGAACTAGTTTATCGTAGACGATAAACCAGTTTCGTTTCGTCGACTGCAAAAATGTCAACGACGCATCACTAGTATGAGGGTAGTTTTTCTTTCTGGCATTATTGAATTAAGCATGAGTGCTCATAAAAAAAGTTAGGCGAATACTCCATTACGGTATCAGGTGTTAATTAATTTAGTGTTTATTGCGTTAGCCAATCAGTAATACACCTAACAATGATTGCCGTTAACGATTAACCACTCAAACTCTGAAACATACGCAGTTTTAACAAAGATCTATTCGGCATAAGTGGAGAATTGGTCAGATTCAGTACTTACGCAGAATGTTCACAGTTGCACAGTGTTTTTAATTTTTGTTTGAAATTAGACCAGGTATGCTTAGTGCTTGTCCACTGACCAAGCCAGGTACGAGAATCACCCCACAAGCAATGACCCACGTGAGAGAGGCACTCAACATCGTCCCAGCGGTCCAAATCAAGAGCTTCATTGACCTCACCGCACCACGTGTCAACATCATGAACACTCGGGTCAAAGTCGGACACAAAATACTGGTTTGATCTCACCGGGAAAGAGCCAATCACTTCCAATAGGCACTGAGCGGCCTTGTTCACGTCGCTCGTCACGTCGCGCTGGCGCGGAGGCATGCCAGCTCGATTTCTCGAGTACTAGGTGTAGCGGCGTAGCGCCGGTAGGCGCGAGGCTGGCGGAAGAAGGTGCTCCAGAGCCTGGCGATGCACCTGGCACAGCCAAGGTGTGGCCATGCTCCCCGCATGAAGCTGCCAACTACGTCTCAGTTTCCCCACGTGACCGCCTGTCTCTAGGGCCTGTAATCTTTTTGAAATCTCCATTTGGTTATTAGTAGAGGGAGTACGTGTATAACGACTGATGGTATCGCACTAATCCTGCCCGATCGAAAAATAAAGCAATGAATATGACTTTAAGCGGCAAAAAGGCATCCATATCCCACTTCTGATCTTAGCAACTGGAAGGTAAAAACAAATAAAAAGAAACACAATTACAAATAAGTATCGGATTCGGCATCATCTATACCAACAGATGGAACGCACTTACAGCAAAGTAGCGTTAGGTACCGACACCATAGTGTAGATACCGACAACCTCACCGTTCGACGGCTGTGCAGAGAGTGAATGACAATCCACCGAGCGCTCGCTTTTATAGGTATCGGTCGGTTACTACCAACAATAGGTTCGCACAGCTGTGAGTCACAGCCTTGTTCAACTGATAACACTGTTTATCGGGCGTCAGCTGCGAGTAGCAACTGTGTTCATTTAAAATATTGAAGTCTTCAGCTAATAATATAGATATGCTTTTGTATGTCATTATGACGTCATCTACAACCAACATTTTTTTTTTCAGGTAAAAGGGGTATGTCGCTCAAGTTATTATGCCACCCTGGTAACATCATTTTAATATGACAGGCAAGTATAGAGAAATTATCAAAATGGATATAGGTGTATAAAACAAACTCCGAGCTTTTTCTACGGAATATATAACATCCGTGGAATGGATGGATTTTTTTAATTTTTCTCTGTTTTCGTGGCCCGCCAGTATAACACGCTCAGAATCAATGACCGTCACAAGCGGAGCCGGGGGCTCAGCCTACCCCTCGCCCGCATTTCACTTTTCTTTCATCTCCACTCCGCGCCACACAATCAATCATTTCTGAGACGTTTATTATGTATTTACACCAGCTCCGAAACGGCGGTACCGCTCGCAGATTTGTCTGGATTTATTTTCGTCACAAAAGAGAAGACCTTTTATATGCTACGGGTCTCGCGAATATGGCACTCAATTCATTATTTCGTCTGTGCGATGTGAATAATTCTGTTAAAAATCTGCCACGTCACTCAATTAGAAACTTGCGATTCAGGCTGGTGAATGATGTCTCGTAATTTAATTTCGAACTCACAGTATTCCACAGACATACTGTGTATAAGTATATAATGTATTGTAGTTTGGTTTAATAATACACCACAAGAGCTACTTTCATTTACAATTACTAACTAAACATTTAGATAAAAGATACACTATGAAATACTAAAAAAAGAGACTACTAAAAGATTCAATAACTAACGGTGGTGTTCACTATCACTAAGAGGCCCTGCATGAGAGTCCTTATAGTATACTCGTATATATATATAGTATATATAGGTAACAAACTGACTGACTAATGTTCCTTTTAACAAAACAAAGTCAATCAAGTTTTTAGACCCATTCTGAATCGATGATTTTGATTTTATAGTACCTATTTACTGTAAATGGAAATCTAAATCATGCAATCACGCGACCACAATCTGCTAATATATACTGGCACTATTCACTAACGAATTTAACAAGCAAATATATCTAATAATTGTTATTTATTCTGAAGTACCGAGCAGTGATGTCAACATTTTCATCAAACAGTTTGGAAATCTCGTATTGGTATAACTATACCTATACGATTTACGATACCTATTCTATACCTATACGACACCTATACTGTATTTAAATAATAATCCATCATCCATCCATTAGCCTTTTGAGGTCCACTGCTGGACATAGGCCTCTCCCAAATGACGCCACTCCGACCGGTCCTGTGCCTTCTGAAACCAGCGGTTTCCCGCAGTCTTCTTCAGGTCGTCTGTCCACCTTGTCGAAGGGCGACCTGTGCTCCTTACAAAATAACTGTATATAATTGTACTGTATTATTTTAAAATTGCCAATAACGATAGATGTAGGTACTATACTGTGGATGGGCACGCGCGCGCCTCTGTGTCCAATCAAAAGATTTTTTAAGGTAGGTTTACGCAAATCCGATCGAAGCGGGCTTTTCGTTTGACGTTTATATAGCGGAAGCAGCGTGTCAAATGTATTAAAACAACTTCGCTTGCTTCGTACGCTTCGCTCGCTTCGTACTATTAAAACACAGACAACGTGCAGGTGCATGTGATGTGTATCTAACTCCCATATGTCAATATATAAATTTACAGCTAAATATCTAATCATTTATTCATTTTACATAGCAGAAAATAATGGTTATTTATTCTTGGTTGGATTTTAAAGTTACTTATTATTCAAGATTTTATTTTTTTACCTATTGAATTAACATAGTCTATTTAAATCTAAATTCTCCTACACTTTTAATCCTACACATTTAGGGTACTAACTGCTGGAACGTTATATGAGTACTGACTTATCGTTCAATGTGAACGTAAGACTTACGCACTTAGTGTTTTTACACGCCTTTTTAAACTTTATCTCATGTTAGATACATATTGAGATAATGAAGCTTCCATAGCCCAATAGTTCGCGTCGATTCAATGTGATCGAAAGATTTAAGCAAAAGAAAAGAGTTAATGGATGGGTGACCAGTTTGTGGATGGGTACATACCCATTATAAACAATCTCAATAGCAATGAAGCGTCATGAACAAAAAATGAGTAACAAATGAATGACTTGTTATATTTTAGAATTAAATATCTGTCGGGAAAACCTAGTTGGCTCCCAATTTGCACCTTTAGTTACTTTAGACATTAAGTTCACCAATGCATAGTTTATAATGCCAGTGAATACTGGGGTTGGCTTACAAAACGTACGAGGAAACTTAACAATGACAAGGACGTCTCCGGTGTACAGGAACAGGATAGAACAAAAGAATTGCTTAGCGATCCTGAGCTGTGGTGACGTCATAATTAAGTAGCCCCCAGTTGCTGAATAATTCCTAAGTTGGAGAGTGAGACTTAATAGAGGGCTGTTAATTTTTAAGTCCTTCTGTCTGACTAATTAAATTCTAGATAAGCCTTAGTAAATTTGATTCAAAGTAATCAGAAGTACCTAACAATTACTTATTTAAAAGTTTTCTAATCACGTCAATAATATAATATTTTAAATCAAAATCTTTGTTTTTATCAAAATGTAGTATTTTAAATGATAAAAATGTGCCATATTTATTGTAGATTGTAAAGCTTCGTCGAAAAACAGGTCACAGGAGATTACACTGACATAGAATCCATTTTAAATGTAAATGTAATTTCTGTGTCTGAACGTCTGTAAGTGTCAAGTTGTCTCAGCTTAACCCACACTCGCTGCGTACGGGATGCGAGGGGTGGGTTAGACCTAATATTAATTAATTACGATCAAGTGGAGCAAGAACGGGTTATTAAGATACTATAATGTACCGCAGCTAAGCTGGGGATTACTGCGTTCGACCTGGCACTGGGATTATAACACTTCGGCTTTCGTGTTGCTTAAAATATTACTCGGGAAATTTAGGCTTGCGAATGATAAGAGCATTCAACTTTTTGAGTTCGCTTACTGTTTGAAAACTTTGAGTTCTATTACAACTTTAGACGAAACTTTAAGCCCCAGTTTTCAATGAAGTTTGTGGTCTCTATAAGAATCTGTGTTTTCTATTATTCAATAACATGACAGGTTCAGACTTTAGATAGGTATAAGTTTTCAAAAGTCTCCAAAGTTAAGAAACATTTCAATGATGAGAAAGAAAGTAATTTTTTTTAGCATACAATTTAAAAAAAAATCAGCTAATCAGCCTATCGGAAGAACGTAATCTGTAAATAAAACAATTTTACTCGTTTTAACGAGAAAAAAATTAATATTCTAATATTGCTATCATACAAAATTTTAAAAATAATTATTAATATCATATATGTATCTATCGCCGATGATTGAACGACCGCTACGATAAAAGCTCTCCGCCTCCTGACGTAGCTTTTATCTCGTAGCGGATATGGAGCGCTACGAGTAGCTACGTCGTAGCTTACGTAGAGCTTTACACTACCATCGATATTTCAGTTAGTAGTTAACGTCTTTCTTATAATATTATGATTTTATGTCTAGAAAAAATATCTAGTCAATTAGTTATCTACGAGTGGTTAAGTGACATGAAATAGTAATTTAAATTCATTTTAACGATTCACAATAATACAATGGTAAATTCAATGTTTGCGTAGAAGACAAGTATATAACAAGTAAAAACATGTTCAGTTCAGTGTCACATAGGTACTTATGCAATAATTTATCATTAACAAATTATAAGAATTTTAACTATCAATAGTTACTTGATCCCATAAAACTCGAAGAATTGAATAACGAATGACCCGAATGGGTCTCTCAAAAGTTATCGAAATTTAGGTTATGAACTATATAGAACAAAGTTGAAATTATAAAATTAATACCGATGAATAGAGGCAGCAGTAAACTTCTAAAGACTGATGGATGTGTTTAATATACAATAGGATTCACATTCAACCAGATATGGTTAAATTTTACGAGAATACCTACGCCACCAAATATCAAATCTATTTCACGTAACTACAATAGTTAAAAATTACTCATTTCATTCACTACACTTAACTTCGACCGAAAACAATTTAAGCATATCTCAGTCTCAACTCGCAACCTCAAGTCTCGCGTCAACGGCGTCAATTGCTTAACATTTGCAACCCGCCCCACCTCGCCCCAACCCGCGCCAACCCGCTACAACCAGCCCCAACCCGCTACAACCCGCTATAACCCGTTATAAATCAGATGCCCGTTCGCAAAATCCGCGGTGAGTAAATCCGCAACAAACTACAACCGAATCCGCTTAGAATCAATAATTTCGGACGTCCGATCCCCGTACTTGCGTATTCAGAAACTCCGACAAAGTTCACTGAAACGGATTGTGAATGTTTGTTATCCAATTTCAACCTTGAAGCTATGCTAATAGGGATCGTTAATGCGTACCACTTTAGTGTTGGCATAGTCAAAGCTCTTTGGTGCCTTTGTACGGCAAATGTTTCAATGGCAAAAACAATGTTTTGCCAACCTTTGTTTGTAGCAAAGATAGTTACTGAATAGTTCTAGTTTCCTTTGCATGTTCGATATCACTTCCCGTTTTATATTGCTCTTATAGTGGTTTCGATCTTTACTTTGTGTGTGTTTTGCGATTTGTTTTTTTATGGATATAAGGAAAACGAGCATGCGCCACCTTGAACTCACTAGTCAGGCTCATACTCGTTACACCTGAGATACTAGCAGCAACGCTTGAGATTTAAATTGATCACATCCTTTTTTTTTGTGGATATAAGATAGCAAACGAGCTAGCAGCACCACCCATGCAGAAGGTGGCCGGGGGGTAGGAGAAGGCGCTTTGCGCACCTTCTGCTCCTGCCGTAGACGAATTTTGCGGGCTTTTTAATGTATACGTCGAAACGCCACGGTAGTAATGCGCAAGCGATTCTGTGGCGTTTTAAAAGACGTTGAGGGTGCCGCTGGGTTTTAGTGGGTATTCCCACTAAAACCCAGCGGCACCCTCAACGTCTTTTAAAACGCCATACCCGCCTGTATCTTACCGGAAGGGCGGGATGCGTAAAAGCATTTCCCACCAAGAAAAAAAAAGTTAGGCACCCGTGTAGGATTAGCTATTCATTCAATAATCAATAGCTAATTCTTTGCCTATCAGTGTAGAATAGTATTATATCACTTTTCTTTGAGTAGTTTGTACCTAGACTTTCGTTAAGCATGTCTTATCACCTCATAGCGAAATAAATTATTTGACTTTGACTTTGATCGACTTGGAGTAATCTCGTATCAACAGTAGACATTTATATACAAACATGGCAAGTTAATTCTACTTAATTTAATCAGATTAAATTGTAAGATTTCATTTTGAACTAAACTCTTTATTACATCCACTACTTTTGTTGACTTAGCTTACATAAATCCATATTTAAAATTGGAATAATTTTATTGTGTCCCGCGAAGTAATTACCAACGCACCCGGTCGCTCCCGGCCCTGTTCTTTAAATCGTTTGACCTAGAAACTTGTGATTACCCACTTTAGTGCACCCCAGGGGCTAAACCTCGATAAAATTTATTTCGAGAACCTCACCATGAAATCTTTTGGAAACTGTTTCGCTTCACAGTACGAACGCGTAATGACTTGTAATGAGAATTTATCACAAATATCTTTGGTTGATACTTTTACTATTTCACGAATTGTTCACATTGTTACTACTGCCGAGTCTGTAATAAATTCTGTGCTGAAACGATTCATATAGTAATCATCCAACTTCATACCAGTTTGATGTTACCGTTAGCAAAACATAACAACTCTTTATTGCAAAACGAAATTATATATTAATTGCTTTGAAAAAATATGTATATGATTTATTTATTTAATGGCACCGCTTCCAGTAACAACGTCAATAGTAATGAATGTTCAGTCGATCATTTAAAAAATAGCTTACTAATAATGTTTACTATCAGACTTAGATTATGATTTTTATAGATTTCTAGATTTCTATGCATGCAGATGCTGTGATACAACGGAAATATTTGATTTAGTAAATATGTGTACTAACTATGAAAACCGCAAGCTTGTTGCGTGCCTCATGCTGTCAATACCTTGTCAGAGTGTGATATATTGAGTATTGATTCCAACATTACCACATGCCATTCCAAATGCCTCGATACATTGATGACGGCAAATATGAATTGAATTTGGAATACCGCAGCCATCACCAACAATGATCAGATCTATCAATGTCACGTTCCGTTCGGTCGAACACCGTTTAAGTTATCGATATATTATGAAGGGTAAAAAGGTATGTAGTGATATTTGCCCTTTAAAAGTGGCATACTTTATTCGATTAAACCCATGCATCTTTTTGATCATGTTTGAATACGGCCATTAATATTTTTTTGATATTTGTGATATTATTATGTATTTATACAAGACCGCCCATACACTTCCGGCCATGAAACAGCCCATGAACGAGACTCATAAGAATCTCGTTCCAAGTCTCAAAGATGTGTCGCTATTGCTACACTTGCTACGGACTAAGATGGGCGCCTCTGTATAGTTACTTTGTAAAGTTACCTAGGCGGCCTTCACATACAAAAAAATATTCTAATTTTGTTCTTAGTTACTTGTTACCTCAAGGTACAATCCATCCATCAGCCTTTTAGGTCCACAGCTGGATATAAGCCTCCCTGAATCGACTCCACTCCTCCCGATCTCTTCTCAGGGATTCTGTGCCCTCTGAATCTAGCGGTCTCCCGCTGTCTTCATCAGCCACCGCGTCGGTGGCGGCCAATACTTTGTATTCCGATTCCTTGTTTTCATTCAAGGATTTTTCCTACCCATTCTTTGATCATCTATAGATTACGGCGGCTCGAACGAGACTCATAAGAATCTCGTTCCAAGTCTCAAAGATGTGTCGCTATTGCTACACTTGCTACGGACTAAGATGGGCGCCTCTGTATAGTTACTTTGTAAAGTTACCTAGGCGGCCTTCACATACAAAAAAATATTCTAATTTTGTTCTTAGTTACTTGTTACCTCAAGGTACAATCCATCCATCAGCCTTTTAGGTCCACAGCTGGATATAAGCCTCCCTGAATCGACTCCACTCCTCCCGATCTCTTCTCAGGGATTCTGTGCCCTCTGAATCTAGCGGTCTCCCGCTGTCTTCATCAGCCACCGCGTCGGTGGCGGCCAATACTTTGTATTCCGATTCCTTGTTTTCATTCAAGGATTTTTCCTACCCATTCTTTGATCATCTATAGATTACATCATAACGAATCCGGTCACGTAGCGAAATACCGATCATAGGTCTCTCTGTTTCTCACTCTAGTAGGTAGTTATTAACATTTGATTATCCCACTGTTGAGTACGGGTTTTCTCTCATTCCGAGATGTCCTGTCCATGACGAGACAGTAATCATGAGCGTTTGCGCATAGGTGGTACAGCAAATTGTATAGTTTGCTATCTTTTATCTATAAAAAATATATTACTCAGATTTCATGGAAATAACGATTATCCATCACATAAAATGTTAAATGTGTTTAATAATTTATCTTTTTTTCCGAAAGAAATAATTGAACACTGGCTACTTCATTAGCGTTTACGAATGAACATAATTTAACCGATTGCGTGAACCGAAAGGGTTTTTAGCGCGAAGTATAATTAATTATGAAATAACGAGCGGACACGCAGTTACGGAAATGCAAATTAAACCCACAATGTTGTTCAATAAAGTAGTTATTCGAAAAAAGTAAATTTATTCACATGCCTTCGAGAACATTTTGGACAACTTTCATACATGCAAGATTTTTCACGACGTTTCCTTCACCGGCATAGCAGGTGATATTTAATTTCTTAAATTGCACATAACTTAAAAAAGTCTTGAACCCCGACCGCTCGAGTTACGATCGAGTACGATACCCACTGGGATGTTACCGCTTTCACTTGGTCGGTGAATGCTTCAAGCCGCACCGCCATGTGCTCTTTAACTTAACAGAATATACCTAAACGATTTACAGAAATGAAACATCAGACAATCCTAGAAAGCACCTTGAAGATATTTATAGTTCAATTAATGGTTAGAAGTTAAATCAAAATCCTATAGATAAATTGGACTTGCCCGTAGCAAAATTATTGCGTGGGAATTCAGTGAAAATTTATATTGATAATAAATTGTTCTTACCTCAGTTTCGACACGCTAAAATTACTCAAAACAAAACGTCACGCGATCATGTACGGCGTACGATACACAATACGCCACGTATTATACCGGAGCGATAAACAGCACCGATACTGCGATACGCTGACAATTTTCCAGTAATGTCGACGCACCGCAGAATCATGCACCGAGAACGCCCATTATCCTCTTTCACCGCATTTTTTAATTACGAGCAAATGCCGAACGCCGTTTAAAGCGTTCGGCTTTCGGCATTACAGAAAAGTTGTTTAAGAGAAAAAGAGAACTGCTACTGCCGAGAGTAGTTTTGATTATGATATGATTTTTCTTATTTTCGAATTACGGTCGAGTGAGAGGCGAATTCGGCTATCGAGTGGTCCGGGTTCAAACCCAAGTGGCACGCACCAATGACTTTTCTAAGTTATGTGCGATTTAAGAAATTAAATGTCACTTGCTGTAACGGCTGTCCGCACTTGGCCAGCGTGGTGAATTAAGGCCTAATCCCTCCTATTCTGAGATGAGACCCGAGCCAAACAGTGAGACAAAGAAAGGGTTATGATAGTATGGCAATATCGATCAATGTTTACTACCTACCTAAATATAACATGTCTGTATTTCCCCCGATGGGAACACACTTCACATAGTTATGTTTAAGTCTCCTGTAATATGTGCCGTAGTGAGCCTTTAGCCATCCAACCAAGCAAAAATACAACCTTCGATGTTCTGGGAAATAAAAGGTGGAAATACTTAATAATAAGTACTTTGCTCGGCTCATCGAACCTTAGGCTTAACAGTCACGCTTGTGACAACTGAACCACGAGGCAGTTATCTTACTTTTCTTAAAATCAATAGGTTTAAAATGATGTACATTACGGAGCTATGTGTAGTGTTTTTGCATTTTCAATTAACACAACCGTTAAAGCAATTTTAGCGGTCTGCGCTCATGATAATATATACTATGCAAGCTTTTGAGAGAATAATAGCTTTTCAAGTTAATTACTCGAATATAACAGAGTAATTTATAATTTTAACTACTTTAAATTTGTTGAAATAGCACTAAAGGGTATTTGAATCTGAGAATGACGAAATTACAATATTAATAAAATTAATATGTCGTTATATATTTTTATATTTTTGAATATAATGCATGTAACAGTATATAAGTAAGTATTTCGTAAGTATTACTCTATTTAACGTTGATAACTCCAACCCATTGACTTCCCACTGCTGGGCACGGGTTGCGGGAGGTCTAGAGCAATCTCCACCACGATGCTCCAATTGGACGCGGTGAAGAGGTTAGTGGGTTTTCACCATTGAAAACAAACGCGACCGATGGCTTAACGTTCCCTCCGATGCACGGTAGCGCTCATTAAATTTTTTCCACTAGCGGTAACTCATCCACAAACCGACCGCGCCCATCGTTGCTTAACTCTTTCGATCACATTGAATCAATGCGAGCCATGTATGGCTCGGACGCTACGCTACGCTATTAACGCTGATAGAAAACAGTAAATATCCCGTGACTCTAATTGATGTGATTCAATTACTTTAGTCAGGCAGAGTTCAGTCAGTTACGTCTGTTACCGAGAGTTAACGCGTGAGGTAAACATTAATTGTGCATACCTATTTGGCTGCCTAGAAGCATCCTTACAGTCTCGAGTTATTTGAAAGTCAAAGGGTAACTGACATTGCTTTTACCGACTGCTGAAACGTTTCCAACTGTTTACCTTAAACTGGCGTATGTTTATTACTTCCACGTATTTTCTTCTTCGACTTCTTGTTGAATGAAGTGAAATTGTAAAGTCGTAAAAAGGAATCTGTCCAGGGTGGTGATTACAATAATTTGTAAGCAATGTAGTTATTTATTTTGGATTGGAAATGATTACTACATTATCCATATTGCTATTTAAATTCTGTTATCATTAATAAAATACTGAGTAGGTACGCCCTTACAAATTCCACTTGGATTGTTACTTTGTAAATCCAACATGATTAATGAGTTACATAATCGATAATCTATTCAGACTAACATTTTCATATTTATTATTAACTAGTGGACGCCCGCAGCTTCGCTCGCGTAGAATTAGACCCATTAACGACGTCTGCCCGCGTTCGGGTTGCCCACTTGACTTCAAAAACGGCAAAGTTTTATACTAACTTTGCACCCCCGTTTTATCCCCTTAGGGGGTGAATTTTCAAAAATCCTTTCTTTGTGCTCCCCTACGTTATAAAAGGAACCCCTGTGCAAAATTTCAAGTTTCTAACCCTTATAGTTTAGGCCCTGCGTTGATATGTCTGTCAGTCAGTCAGTCAGTCACCTTCTCCTTTTATATATATAGATAATATTTATCTATATATATAAAAGGAGATAAATATTATCTATATATATAAAAGGAATCAACTTAGCATTTATACAAGTTGATAGAGGGCCAGCGGATACGTGCAAAAATACATAGATAACGTGGCACAATGACCAATGGCCAAATACCTAAATGCTTAAAACATTAAACTATAAAATCCCGCTTTCTACTAGAACGTATTTTGAAACCGAAATCTTGTTAACACTGAGATATAACGCTGATACTTCTGCCTCACCAATATATCCGGTAATCCTCGTCTTATTTTTCCTTTTAACGCATCGAGCGTTGGCGAACTCCCTCTACAAATTACACCGAAAAGCTGCAAAAGACAATAAAATCTATTAGTCTAAATTGTCGTATCCACTCCACATAAATTCAGCAGCGTCGGAACGTTTCGGCAAATACGCAGCGATATCTGGGGCCTTTGGGAACTAAGTAAGAATAAAAAGATGGCGGAGAGAATTTTTTGTCGCGTCTCGTCTCGCTTTCCCGATCATTTGCAATCACGGGGCTTGCATGCGTGCTTTGCAAGCGTAACGATTGCTCGTTTCGAGGACAAAGCGATACACTAAATTGATTTATTATATTACTCAAATTGGATCTATATGCAACATTTGTATGTACAAAAATATTTAAAACTCTTCTGTTATATATGGGAAGGAAGAAATTGCTCGAAGCAATAAGACAGCCTGTTGCAAAACTTTTTTTCTTTATTTTATCTCACCTGTTCTTTTTCTGGTGCAATAAATTATATTATATTGCATTGTATTGTTTTGTATTGTATTGTATAGCATTATTTAGCATCTTTATGGTGCAGAAGTAATGAGAAAACAATCAACCAATCAATCAATTTTGTTGTAATTTTGTATTAGTACTTGTGTTTGTTCTGTTTTAAAATGATACCTTCAACTATCGAAATATTTGCTTTGACATTAACATCTCTTATTATCCACTTGAATAGAATGTTAGACTGCTGTAAGAACCGGTGATGGAACTTAAATGAATGATATTTGAAACTAATAAAATTCCATACGCCAAGTTAAGCTTAGTAAGTTCAGAACTCAATACTAAAGCGCTCGCATCGTTCCGCCAAAGCGTGTTTTTCTTGTCGTCCCGTTTGCTTTAACAATTTCACTTGCTAATTTGTCTGCCACCAAAACGTAGGATAAATCTTTCTTTCCCTTCTATGTTCACGTACATGTTTAGCATTATAGCCTGTCTCATTTTACATTAAGAGTGTCGTGGACTATGAAAATTATCTTATTTTACGGATTATCTTATTTTACTCGTGAGTAATGTTACGTTCAAAGTCGGTCACATATACAAACAAAGTAATGAAACTGTATATAGAATGCTTTTCCTTTTCAAGCAAGAGTAGCAAATCGTATGTTACCGCTCTAATAGTGAGCGTCGGTTCCTGCGATGGATTCGTAACTTTGATGGGTATTAATGAGTTTTTTAATTGAGTTCTGAGCGTTTAATGTGTTTCAACTATAGAATTTATACGGTTCGGCGGGGTGTTATACGAAGTGTTTTGTAGTTATCTATACTTGCATAATAATATTATAAAGAGGAAACATTTATTTGTAATGTCTTCACACAAAAACTACTAGACCCCTTTCAAAAATTCTTTTACCATTAATAAGCTGCATCTCCTCTGTACTAGGTGTAAACAAAACTATTGTTGTCTCATTCCACGCTCGCGAGTACTTAATAAAAAGCCTTAGATTGTTTAACATAATACTTATCAAAGCCCTACTTACACAAAATGAAATTTCGCATAAACTTAGAAGTTACACAGTGTAATGTTCACCCTTTAATACAACCATTGTATTCATTGAATGTGTATTCAATGTGTGACTCAATTTAGTATCTTGTTTCGGAGGGTAAACTTGCCATGATTCGGTGACCCATTGTTATTGCCATGGGGTTATAACTATGAAGCATAATTACGTCCTAACAATTTAGACTATACTAAAATTAATGACAAAGCTTTAGTTGGGTGACTACAATTTAGTCACAGTGGTGATTTGAATGAGAAAAGATTATCACCTGTGAGAAATCTGGAGTATTCTTCACGATGCTTCTCCACCTTGAACCGGATTTTCATGACTCTTCTTTTATTTAAAAGGTATAGTTAAGAACATTAAGCACCTTCATTTTCCTCTTGCTATCAAAATGTAACACGCTTCTATTTATAGAATTGGGACTGTGATAAAAACGGGAACATTTAATAATTAAGGTGTAAAGTTTTAGTGTTAAAAATATATAATTATGTACGATATTGAATTATTTTGTCGTAGACGAAGAAGCTTAAATTATCGTCAAAGGTTACAATGAACTTATAAAGTGTTATATTTCTTATTAGAGTTAATTTATTCTTAACTTTTTAGTTCATTTTATTAACAAATTATAAAAGCTTGTTTTTAAAAATGGTTGTTTTTTCTTTAATTTTATTCTTAAGCCATAAATAAGAATAATAGTAACTACCTATGTAATGATTGTAGTAGGAATGCATATTTAATTTCAGAAATAAGTTTATTGTATCGGGCGTCAATTTGCGCAAATCCATTGTTATAAAGTAGGTACTTAGCAAGAACCCGTGAATAAGGCGTATGATGGTGTATACCTTCATGAATAATATCTACTGTTGTATGAGCAATAAGCATGTTTACTCGTACCTATGTGGAAGGGAGGGAACTGCTGTATGCATGAAAGTATACACCATCATACGCCTGGCTCGCGGGATTTTGGAAATTGAATTAAGCTAACTTTAGAAATAAGCTTGTAAGCTCAGCCCGTATCAAATAAAAACGCTCTTAAATTAAAATAATCCAAGATAGAATAAGTCATAGAAGTTAAACATAAACACATTTAAAGTACCAATTTGAGTTGGTCTTATTTATATTTATTAAAAGCATCATTGCTGATATACTAATGTTATCACGAAAACCAAAAACCAATTTACGAAGTGAATGCAATCTGATTTTATTTATTTACGATCTAATAAGTTACATAAATAAACAGGCAATTTCAGACGAGGTCCGCTGTGGATGTTTCTGAGCGATACTTGACAAAATTGGTGGAAATATTTTATCAATGTTATCAAAAAGGCCTCTCAAAACATTCTCATGTTTTCCTGTTGTTTCTGTATACTGAAAGCGGCATAACTAAGTAGTAGGATACGCACTATACGTGAAGCAAAAATTTGAAGCCCTTGTAACGAAAAATATCTATCGAACGGACATCGATGTTATTTCTAAGAAATTAAATTTAATGTCACTTGGTGTAGGACTCATCGTGAGGAAACCTGCATACCTGAGAGTTCATCATAATGTTCTCGAAGGCATGTGAAGTCTGCCAATCCGCACTTGGCCAGCGTGATGGACTAAGGCCTATCCCTCCTATTCTGAGAGGAGACCCGTGCCCAACAGTGGGACAAAGAATGGTTTGTAGTGGTGGTTACGAAAATTACGTTGACATGAAATTAGGCACAGTTAAAATTTATAGAGAAGGAGTGCAGAAAGCTAACATTTTTAGATAAAATGTATTAGAATTACATTAAAATAATAAAAGAAAACATTACACACTCTACCATTGGTTTGACACACTACATAATTAATAGTTGGTTCGCTGAATACGATGACATTAAATAAATTAAAATGTTCGAATTTCGACCACTCCAAAACATCTATTTTAAATAAACTGCTGAACGTAACGACGCAGGATATGTTTTACGATATGAACAAAAACGTTTATCTTTTTTATATGTGCATTAAAGTGTTAAATAAACAAGTAAATAAACACTAAACTACTATTCAATAGATTATTCCAAAGATTTTATTTAGTTTTATATGTATCAAAAACTCCATCTAGGCTGGATAGAATGGCGGAACATCGTGACATCGAAATTACCTCAGTGCCTAAAAGTGTTCGAGTGATGAGTGTTTCCAGTGTATTTTACCGTCGGTCTTATTCGCTAGCTCAAAGTCGTTCAGAGCAGATGTAGGCGCTACTCGTATGTTAGATATTTGCTACATACTCGGATTTACAATGATGAAATCCGGAGACAAACAAAGCTTATCGATAGTCGGCCGCAGCAGGTCGTTAGCTCGACCCGAAATGGCAATGGTCAGAGCTAGCAGTGGATAGCGAGCTGATAACCTGACACTATAAAAACAGTTGATAGTAGATACAGTAGTGTATATACTGTACTGTACAAGTACAATTTTTTTAATTGCTATATCAATAGTTGGTGATCTAATAAATATTACAAATCATCAATCATCAATCAAAAAAATAACAATAAACCGGACTGTGTGAATTGAAAAAATTATCAGTCAATTTAAAAAAAAAACCGACCAAGTCTAACTCGCGTACGAAGTGTACAGTACTCCCAAATTAATAATGCGCATGCAAATCTTCGCTAATTGTCGTATTCCCGGAAACACCCGAATCATTGAATCGGAGAAAGCCCTCAACAATGCACTTGCATTTTGCACCTTGTTCGAAAGAAACAGGAGTCAAAGTCATAATGTCAAATCATGTGAAAAAATTGAAAACAATTCGGTTGGTCGGCGGCTGTCGCCGGTCAGTCAAAGGTCCGTCAGTCGTCTTTATATACTGGTGAATTTTAAAGACCTTACACACCCTTCTTGGTTTTGTTTTCAAAGGTGAATTTAATTTCAACTTTAATTATCTTACTCAAATTGAAATAGTTTATTTTGTAAAATAACATACTAACTGTTGGCGATGGAAATAAATAAAACTATACATAAAAAAAAATATACAGAATTCGCCATAGACCGTATACTGGAGGAACATGGGCATAAAATTATACGATTGCCACCATATCATCCCGATTTTAACCCCATTGAAAATATTTGGTCCCAAATAAAGCATCACGTAGCCAAGAAAAAATCAATAATATAGGATCAGAAGAATGGAAAAAAGTTTGTGATCACGCTGTTAAATGCGAAGATGAATATAGAAAATTTGACCCAAGAATCGATAGTTTTTCCGATGAAATGATTATTTACACGGGTGATAGCAGTGGGGAAAGTGTAAATGAACAAGAGCATAATGAAAGTTCTGATGAATCTAGGATGTCAGGAATAGAGATCCTCCTTGATTCTGATTAATTATTTGTAATTTTAATATTATTCTGGAATGATCAGTGCTGTAAATACTTTTGAACTGAGATTATAATGATTAGATTTTAATGTAAACCTGTGTTTGAAAACCATTTTTAAGAAAATGCACTTAACCACTCTATACACATATCGTCTTCCGACGCTCGGGGAATACGACCTTTGCCGAACAGTAACGAAGATTTCTATGCGCATTATTAATTTGGGAGTACTGTACGGCTATTAACTATTCAAAGGGGAAAAAGATCATGTCTGCTGTATGGAAGCCCCCCTTAAATTTTTATTTTTTCTATTTTTTTTAGGATTAAAATTTGTTGTTATAACGGCATCATAAAAACATCTGTGAAAATTTCAACTGTCTAAATAACACGATTCATTTATTTCGTTTTCGTAGTTTCGTCGTAAAATAAATTTATTATTACTGCAAGCCCTTTTATTGATAGCCCACTCGATTCCCGACGAAATTTTTTTTAAGACAATAAGGTACTTGTACTTTTAAATATTCTGTGGTATTGCGCCAAAACTCGGCCATGCAGACTTTCATAATATTGATATACACATAAACACTCACAATTACACACTACAGAGCGTGCTAATTTAATTTACTTCCATTAATATCTACATACATACTATACGCTCTAAAATCATAACCCTTCTGGCGCATTCGGATAACGATTTGGATGAAACTTAATTTCGTTTCGTTATGTAATAACTTGGCCGTAAATAGTGTATGTAAAACTACACGTCAAAATACAGCTTAGCAACGCAATGAACAAACTAATCCGCTCACAGCACCGGCTTTTCACGCAAACTCTGATCCTATTAGCCACGGCTCATTTTCCTGTGGGCTTGTGTGATATTAGCGTATTATACATAGATTTATTTACTAGTACTCGTATGTACTAACTGGAAGAGTATATGCTATTGTTTCTTTTTGGCCAGTAAATTATTTGTATTTTGAGAAAGGTTACATTCCTCGGCAAAACCGCTTTCCTTAGAACTAGAGCCATCTTTTGCTGCAGTTGATTTTTATTTTGATTTTCTTTTCCTGTTAGTACATACACTTAAAATTTTGAAAATTTGTTTCCGATTATTTTAAAATGTTGGGCCATGGGTGGCGGATGAGCGAATGTGTCGATTAATACATTGCTTTACTATCAGCTGGTTATTTAACTGTGACATAAGCCTCGTCCTCTTGCGAACCTTATTAGACTAACATAATCTTTGCCAGTTGTTGCGTTGCGGTAGGCAGTGCGAGTCGGCCAAGTGCGAGTCGGACTCGCGCACGAAATGTACCATACCATTATCTATAAAAAAGTCAAAAAAATCATGTATCTTGTATGGGAGCCCCCCTTAATTTTTTATTCTTTTGTATTTTAGTATTTGTCGCAGAAGTGATTTCATATATTGTAACTATTAGCTACATCGAACACACCGATCAATAATTTGTGCTTCGAATAACGTTCAACTCTGATATTTGGTTCGATAGGATCGTCTTCAGAAACAGTAGCTACTCAAAACTAAGAAATGGGTTAGGTACCTAACATCGCTCACTGTAACTAACTAACTAGCCAAGAGTTAGCGCGCAGCTAATCGATTTTACTCTCAGTGGTTTATTTCCCAACTTTATTCAAAAGAAAGCCGAAGTCCACTGAAGATAAAAATGGCTGCCGTGATTGAAGTTGCCGAGCGAACTGAGCTGGTGGAATAAACTCCAGTAACGTTGAGTGCTGTCGTTAGCTTAACGATGCTTCCAATTGTTTGATGGATGTACCTATCTTCTTGTTACTTGCCAACTTTTCCTCTTTATTACTTAACGCTATCGAGAACTTCGACTTGATTAGCTAGATAACAGGCGGGAAAAAAGTTATATATATTTTTTACCTTTGATTAATTTGGTGTGAAAAATAAATTGAATGATTTTTATGTAATTTAATATACATCTTACCCTATATTTCAGTTTTTCCAAAAATATTAATAACGAAAAATAGAGGTTAAAAATATACCTCTATAGCATGAGATGTCGTATCAGTGTTCACAAATGGTGATAAGTATTTTACATTTTACCTTGATCATCGCTTATTATATCGAATATTAAACATATATGTAAATGTATACCGTTTTTGCAATTTATATCAATATATGAAGTGTAAAAATCAATTATTATATTCGTAAAGTCAATGTTTATTTTATGTATTAAAGTCGATACATAACATCATCAACATATCACGGCTTTCTTCTCGAAGAGGTAGGTATACAGTAAAGTTTTATACAAATACAAATAATATAGTAACCCACTCGTTAACAAGACATAAATAAATATCTAAATATCTTGGACATTCTTACACACGGCCATCTGACCCAAAGTAGGCGCGAGCATGTAATATGGGTGTCAGAGACTGATATACATACATAGATATTCTTAAAATAGATAATATTAACATCCAGACACAGAACAAATACAAGTGTTCGTCACACGAATGTTTGTCCTGAGTGGGATTCGGCCCGTCAAATATAGTATTATTGATTATTTGCCAAAAGGCCAGATAATTACTGGACTCAACAATGCCAATTTAATGTCGAAAGTTCGAGAAGAACGTCGTGAAAAATTGTCGTTGTGCGTGTTGATTCTTCACGATAATCTAACGCTTCTGCTCACGGTGAGTGAGCAGCATCCAGCATCCGCTGGGCTGGCTTCATTATCCTTAACCAATTTGTTTTATTACAAATAGTGTACTACTTAATCTTAAAAATAGTTAAAGATATCGATACTAATATTATAAAGCGGGAGAGATATTTTGTTTTTCATTCTATACAGCTTACCTTAAACGGTTACACGTTTCGTGTGATCTCTTTACAATTCCGAATACAGTTGTAATGTATGGGTTTATCATTCATTTGACAGCCTCGACAGACCTGTAATTCTCAATTCCAACCACATCGATAATTATTATGTGTCATTCAGTCAGTCAGCAGGCTTCCCTTCTACGAAATGCGGACGAATAGGGACGAAGAAACCCAATTAGCGTTCGCTTCTTCCTCGTCGGGGTCTAATTATGGCGGCAAAAAGTGTCGGTCGACAGTTGAAAATTCGTTGACATCAAAGGATGTCATCGTCTAATTTGTGGCGAGCTTTCTTTGCCATTTTCATGTCCCAATACCGTTTTTTGGATAAGATCATCGTTTCATCACTCAATCAACTCATCACAAATTTTGAACATTGCGAGTTTTGTAATAGTGTCTTAATTGTTATTGTTTTGTAATTGCTGGCTCCTGTTTTTAATTTTTTCGATATCACCCTGAGTGGACAAAATATTGATTGCAAGATTCCAGGACATACATACATACATACATACGAGTGAAGTTGAATAAAAGCTTTAATAAAAATAAACCCCAAGCAGATAAAACCATTTATCAGTGAAAGATTCGTGAGTGTCTATATTCATAGGTGAAATTACCGGCTTACGGTGTGATAAAACCTTAATGAAATTAAATACTAAGTAGGAAAATGTAATATTTCCAAAAATAGGACACAAAAAACGATCTCTACACGATCCCTTTAGCATATTTTTTAATATGCTAAAGGGATCGTGTAGAGATCGTTTTTCGTGTAGAGATTGTTCTTTCTTATCAAAATATTGCGCGAAACCAGCGGCGGGCGGGGTCTACTTGGTTCAATTCTTACTCGTGTGAGGATTTTAACATTATTATTGATTATAATCGTCTCTTTATCCTATACAGAACTTCTAAATAGAATAAATCCTATGTAGGTGCATACCATTATAAGCCTATTATGTACCTACTTTGGAATAAACGGGAAAACGTAGAAGTTCTAAATCTTTCCACTTTAAATCGACAACAACTGACAGTAAAACACATCACCATATCAAACTGAAACAGGAGATATTTGACGAGCGCTTCGCTGCACGTTAAATCGGTTTTACATAGTTTTCCAATAAAGCAATGGAAGATTGCATCGCAACCGTTTCTGCAAACGAACTTAAGGTGTGCAAGGCAAGGATTGGATGAAATTGTATTGAATGTTGGCCGGTACTAGGCGAGTTAAGGCGGTAACAGCACAGTGGCTGTCAAACTGTCAGACCCATCACTACCACTGTGCCACAACACTATGTTCCACTCTAGGGCACTGTTGCATGTGTTGGGACATAGTTCATCACGCTGACCAAGAGAAGATTGGCAGAGTTCACATATACAATATTAGTGGACGCCCGCAGCTTCGCTCGCGTGGAATTAGACATAATAATAGACATTCATACAACCTTTCATCCCCCTTTTTAACCTCTTACAACACTTTTTTTTACTTAAAAAGTAGCATATGTCCTTTCTTAGGCTTTAGACTATCCTGTGTATCAATTTCATTTAGATCGGTTCAGTAGTTTTGGCGTGAAAGCGAGACAGACCAGACAGGCAGAGAGATAGACAGAATTACTTTCGCATTTATAATATTAGTATGGATTCCATCGATAACATTATGGTGAACTCTCATGCAGAACTTCACAATTTTCCTTCACCGTTCAGCAGGTGACATTTAATTTCTGAAAACGCACTGTTATTGGTTTGTGCCGCTTGAATTTGGTGCCAAAATAGAATTATTTGAAAACATTGTCAGAAGATAGTTGAAAATTAGCTTTGCATTGGGCAAAAAAATTTATAGGCGAAGGGAGGGAGGAGATAGAGTAATAAGCTAAAATAAGAGAGGTACATTAACACAACTAACTAACTAAGTAACAAGCGAAAGTTCGCGATACTAAGTGTCAGGCGGCATTCCCTAGCGGTTTCGTACAATTTAATAACGTATTGTCCGCGTCGCGGCTTGAATACTACTCCGCAATAACTCAGCATCTAGATTATACTGAGCGGAGATATGAGCTGAGTAGCTCCGAGTACTGACGACGAGAAAAGCGGGAAACAGTCAAGTGGAAAGTATTTTGTTGTTGGCAAGATGATAACTAGGGATAAAGATATAAAATATTATTATTTAAATATAATCCCCTTAAGCCTCATAAGCCTCTTATTTATAACAAATTAATAAACCTATTTTAGCTATAGGGTGTCTATATTGTCTTCTTTATCCAAACTCAATTCAGAATTATAATTCTATTAAGTATAGGTTTATTGTTATGAATAAGTATCTACTATCAGTTTTATAAAATAATTTAAAACAATAAAATAATGATAAAACTCTCTGTAACTATTGAAAATTCTAAAAATCCCTCAATACAACATCAAACAGAGCTTATTAGCTGACCTCGCAATTTCTGGATAAAATAAATGGGCAGGTTTTTTTAACCATAGCTAATAAGAAAACAAAAGCTAAATCAAACTCGGTCCATCCGTTTGGGAGTTCTTATGCATTAGACCAAGTCTCTTTGTCACATACCAGCACTATTATGTACCTATTCTGTGCACATACATAGATAAGGGTATGCAGATACATATAGACTCATCAATCACATAAAAATATTCGGCAGTTTGCTCTGTGGTCATTGTAATAACCACGCTATAGAGTCGTCAAAATCTGTATAGTCCAAGAAAATTGAATTTTCGTAAAAAGAAAAAAAAAGTTTATATCGTTGTTAACACAAGATGGATTAGTACAATACAACGTCTTCGACCTTTTAGTGGCTCAGCAACAAAGTCCTCCCATTTTTACACGGTCACAAAACCAACAACATGACGATACAATGTAAACTGTCGTTACTTTAAACTTTCAGTAGGTACGATGTAAGCGTGAGGTTAACAACAACAGCGCGCGAACAAGGTTGTCCAATATTGGTGTTTTTCAACGCAAATCTTCTACAAATTTTCTACTAAATCGATAGATGAACTTGTGTTCCCGATGTAGCAGGCAGAGTTTAGCTAAAATTTTGTATAAATCTATCACCAGTAGTAAGATACAATACTTTACAAGTGACTTATATTCGCCTCTAACTCAAAAAATGCTGGGCTCAAATCAAATTAGCATTTAAAAATAAGTTAAATGTAGCATCAGTAGGTATGTATGTTATATACATGTTTCACTTATGTTCTTCACGATGAATGAAGAAAGGAAGGAAAACATGGCAAGAAACGCAGCCAACACTTTGGAGAACTAACCATATTTCTCCAAAGTGTTATATATCTGGCATGTTTAGTCTGCCACTCTAGACTAAGCTCGCGTGATGTACTACGGCCATACCCCTTCCATTCCAGTGCCCAACATTGGGACAGGGAAAGGGTTGCGGTGTTGGTGTCTTTTTTAGCTAACAGCGAGCAAAGGTAAATAGGTTTTGATCACGAATGTAGGAGTTCACGTATTTCAATATGGCAGAAGCTTATTTCACCATATTGGACCAAAATTTATTTATAATTACCTAGTTTAGCTTAGAGAAATTTTATTGTGACAATTATTAAATAAGGTTAGGGTTATTAAATAAGCTGTGACAGCCCTGTTATGAACTAGGCCCCTAATTCGCGGGTTCTGGGTTCAAATCCATGCTGCACACAATCTCTATAAACATGTAATGTATAAAAATCTGGGAAATCTACCGCGTCCGATACAAATGGGGCGTTTGCGATATACGTGCAAATGACTCCATGAATGTTCTATTGGGTTTAGACACGTGCTTCGAATGGCCGCGATGTTCGTTGGTCGAATTAAACTATTATTTTAGTTTTGCATAAAACATTCAAAGGAAGTCGATCAATGGCGTCTAATATATAAATAACATAAACATAATAATATAGCACACTTATGAAGTTGAAGTTACCGGCTTACTCACGCGTGACTTAAGTCGGAAATAGGCCGACTAGTTTCGATCGATTACGATGATCATTATAGGAGTGAACGCGTGCTTCAATAATAAAATAGAAAACTTATATTTTATCACGTCATCGTCAACACAAACTTAAATTCCCACTTAACAGGGATCCTCCCCTTAAGGAGCATACTGAGAAAGGACACAGTTGGCTCCCATTAGCAACCCATTGAGAAAGGACACAGTTGGCTCCCATTAGCAACCCATTGAGAAAGGACACAGTTGGCTCCCATTAGCAACCCATTGAGAAAGGACACAGTTGGCTCCCATTAGCAACCCATTGAGAAAGGACACAGTTGGCTCCCATTAGCAACCCATTGAGAAAGGACACAGTTGGCTCCCATTAGCAACCCTTTGAGAAAGGACACAGTTGGCTCCCATTAGCAACCCATTGAGAAAGGACACAGTTGGCTCCCATTAGCAACCCATTGAGAAAGGACACAGTTGGCTCCCATTAGCAACCCATTGAGAAAGGACACAGTTGGCTCCCATTAGCAACCCATTAGCGGGTCTCCAGGGGCACGGGATCTTCTTTGGATCAGGATCTGATTGGATCTAATAGGATCTTCTATCATTTGAGAAGGTCTGGAGTTATTCCGCATTGATTAGTTAGTGGCCTATTGTGTGACCTGTTGTCGAAAGTGACCAACGAATGTTCTAATTAACTCTCTCAGCTAACTGGACTAACCATCCCAGACCCTATTTGAGTCTTGTTCAAACTCAGTCACAGTTGTCATGGGCGGCAGCTGATGGGTGGTGCTGTAAGCTCGTTTGCTAGCTTCTATCCATAATAAAAATAAAAAAAAGTATCCCAAGGCTCTCGATCTGGTTCAACAGAACGTGCTTAATGTGTGGAGTACACAGTACAGAAGCACAGAAAAATTAGAACTGCTTGAGAACACGTGGACATGGCATGGTACGTACTGTACCATAAGTAGTAAAAGTACGTTATTATAAATATCTGTCTGAAACCTTCCATTTATACATACGTATTAGTATTAGAAAGCAGAGTTAGAGCGGCGATCTAAATCTCAGAAACCAATACACCAAATTAAAAACAGTTTTCACCGGTAAATCATTGGTTGACTTGATTTACAACCAGTACGCTATTTTTACCGCGTACGATGATGTCGCGGAAAACATCTATTAAATAAAAACACTTGAAAGACAGAAACCTGTAATCGCGAACGATCCAGAAACGATTGACGACGCGCTGCAAAGCTCACACGTAGAACACCGTAGCAGCTACAGTTAGACCCATACCAAAGTCTGCACTTTTCACTTTCCACTGCACAACACTCCACTAGCACTCCACTCGCACGTCCGCCCTGCCCGGGGGGTAGATCGCGACTGAGGGGCGCGGCGCCGCGCGGGCGGGCCGGGAACTGAGAACGTCTATCGGGAACTGTATTTTCCCTCGCATAGCCCACTTATCTGCGGCGATGCAGGAAAGCAAATCGCAATTAGGATGCTGGCGTGGTCGCTCGCTCCGGATTGAGATGCGCTTTTCGCTTGCAACGACACGCGTACGTACTCGTAGCTACAAAATATAGCGTGACATCACGCCTGTATGTCACGTTAGTGGTAGGCAGACGTGTGTAGCAGTACACACACATTACATTAAGTCCACAAAGTTAAAGTTTTGAATAAATAAGTTGCAAAATTAAAAAATATTTTTTTTTAAATCTTTTTATAACTTTCTTTTTTATTTTATTTTCGTGCATTGTCTTCGGAACCTTACACGAGTATGTGTGCCAAATTTCAGCAAGATTCCAGGACATACATACATATGTATATACATACATTCGAGTGAAGTTAAATAAAAGCTTTTAATAAAATTAATACATCAGTTATGGTAAGGTCCCATGTAATAGTTAATGAGCCTATTGCCATAAACCGGGCACAAATCCAGACTCAGGGCATTTCAAGTTAGGAAAAAAAACAATAGTTGATGCCCGTTTGTTGTTGATTGAACGCAGGACATCCGGCTTAACAATCGTTCCTAAGCATAAGCTTCTTGCTACGAAAACAATGAGCATAGAACAATTTAGGGTTAATGAATGAACGTAGACAACGCGAAGACACCAAGGGGAAAGTAATCGCCCTGATCCTGGCCTTAATCCCGGGCGGAGGGTTCTAGGGTTGGCACAGATACATAGAAAATACATGGAACTCGTATAGTATCTAGGGTTGGCACAGATACTCGTACATAGAAAATACATGGGACTCGTATAGTATCTAGGGTTGGCACAGATACTCGTACATAGAAAATACATGGAACTCGTATAGTATTAAATTCAATGACATAGGCATATACGAAAACAAGGCTTAGAGGGTTGGTCCAGTTTTGTAGCTACCTCAACAACTGTAATTAAATAGTCATTGAAATTCTCTCTCTGCGGTTGGCAGGCTTAGAGACTACTTACCCACCACAACATACACATTAATAATGACTCCCACAACCTTTTCTTTGTCCCACTGTTGGACACGGGTCTCCTCTCAGAATGGGAAGGATTAGGCCTTAGTCCACCACGCTGGCCAAGTGCGGAATGACAGACAACACATGCCATTGAGAACATTATGAAGAACTCTCAGGCATGCAGGTCTCCTCACGACGTGTCCGTTACATTAAGTGACATTTAATTTCTTTAATCGCGCACATAACTTAAAAAAGTCATTGTTTCATGGCTTGGGTTTGAACCCGGACCGCTTGAGAGACAGGCGAGTCCGATCCACTGGGCTTTCACTAATTAATTCCACAGATATTCATCGTCGATCGTCGTCGATCTTAGCACTCAAGAAATTGACTTGAACCATTCATTTTGAACATATATAAACTGACAATATATTACCAACTGGAGGACGCCCGCAGCTTCGCTCGTGTGGAATCAGGTATCATAACAGTTGCGTTTACATCTAGCCATATCTTGCTCCTCAAAGGTCGAACTCTGCCCTGCGAACTCATCCCAAGGGTCATTATGGGGCCAAAACGTTAGGTACCTACGTTTTCAATCCTTTGTTTTTATTAATTCACCTGATAAACACTTGCAAATTGAAGCAATTCTTTTGAAATAACAAATTTCCATCCGATATCCCAAGAGAACCGCCTTATTACCTGAATATAAATTTAATGTTAACCCAAAATATACGGATATAGTAATATGAAAATAATGATGATTCATTTATTACCTTTTCGTTTCGGAATAAAAAATGAGAGATATTTTATGCAACTTTATTTAAACAGCATAGTCTTAAGAATAAATACATAGAGTATGGATTGAAATGTCGACAAAGTTGGAGCTTCCTCGACATTTGGGGACACACAAAGCAGAGGCTTTGCAGTAAAACAAAAACTACTGGACTTAAATAGTGGAAAAAAACTCTTTTTAAAATTCAAAACAAACTGTGCCATAACTTCACAAACTAACTAAAAATTTCCTGATTATGACAATTTTACACATGGCTGAACCTGACGTAAGAGAACGAGGTTCAGCCATGTGTAATGGCTGAACCTCGTTCTCTAACGTCAGGGTCCACGCTCAAAATCCAGAGGCAACAATGACTTTTTAAGTACGTAATGTGCATTTCCAAAAGTTTAATGCGACCATGCTGAAACAGTGAAAGAAAAATTAAAACCTTTTCATTTATTGATCCAATCTAGTCTTTGTGTTGTTCCAACACTTGTTATAGGGCCTTGAAATTTTGCCACCGGCTATTTCCTGCCTGAAAAGATTTCCTTAGAAGTCTAAGAACCCATCTCAGCTCGCCTGAGCTTGGCACGGCCCAAGGGTATCCACCCTTGGGCCCCGAGAACTTCTAAGGCATTTAAGGCTGTTTCTAAAGCATGTATTCTAGACGTTTACAGGTTAAACTCTCAAAGATACTTCTTAGAACAATTGAAACCAGTATTCTGATATTTAAAGTATGTTTACTACTCCAGGAGCCATCTTTTGATTTGATATTTATTATTATCTATACTTCTATACTAATTAAAGAGGAAAAATTTGTTTGTAATGTTTTCACACAAAAACTACTGGACCGATTTCAAAAATTCTTTCACCATTAGAAAGCTGCATCTTCACTGAGAGACATATGCTATATAATATTACTAGGTGTAAACGAAACTATTGTTGTCTAATTCCATGCGAGCGAAGCTGTGGGCGTCCACTTGTTTTTTAGTAAAGGCTCCAACAAGGTATACACTAATATGTACAATAAACATCACATAGACAAAGATACAATTTAAGTGTTACCTAAATTACAGGCACATATCACAATCTTAAATGGAAAGCTTACATGAATCAAATTAATAAGATACTAAATGAATTTTGAACGGACAATCCAAAGGTATAAGGTAGGTAGCAAACGTTAATTTCGAAAGCTGGTTAAGCAGTTGGACGAGAACCACTATAATTATCACTTCAGACAGCCGGAGTTGGAATCCGTTTTTCGACTGAAATGTAAGCTCCAACTAGCACCTCACTCAGACGTCCACTCTCCAAAGCTGAGCACATGTCCCACTGGAAGCGGTGAAATAGGTTTCCGACAGTTATGTTATCTTCAAAGAAGTTAAAATGGTAGATGACATTAAGCACCTTCTGATTTATGGACCTTATTATAATAAGTAAAGTTATACGTTCTAAATGATGTTTATGGTGCGCTGGGTCGGCAAATCTTACTGCAAGCCTACCTTACAAAGGACCGGCGACGCATTAGGGCCTGCTCTTGTGTAGCCTGTGTCCACAGGCCAACCACCAGGTGACTTACTATCAGGCCCATCTGCTTGTTTATTAGGTTGTTATATAAGAAAATTGCCATGATAATTTAGCGATGTAATAATCCTATAATAGACCATAGCAGTTATTTTATAGTATTATATCTGTGATTTGCTAAATACACTTGCAATGGGAAATATGGCGCTGATTTACATTCGTCCATTGCATTCGTCTATCATATCCGCTATTTCCTTGTAAACAAATATAACATATCAAATAAAGTTGAAACTATCCCAGCAATGCAACAATAAAATATTGAGTAGTAGCAGCATCTGAACATTTCATTGATTTTATTATCTTTAAACATGGATAAACGATGGAAAACATTTTTTAGTTTTTGACAGCTATCATGACCTTTCTTATCGCTTCAGTGGTCGCTGTAGAGCATGACATTTATTTTTGTACTTATTATACAGTCGAATTTGATTTATTATAATGACAACGCTTTAAATTTTTATGCATTTCACAGACAATGTTGATGTAAACGTTTAATTTTAAATGGATGTTTACTTTTGGACAGTAGTTTTTCTGGAGTGGATACAAATTGGATCTTCCAAGCATAAAGTTGGAGACAGTACCGTCTATATTGAAACGGTGGATAGTGGACTAACTAAATCTTTACGAAGACTTCTAAATGTAAACGTAAACTAAGGTAAACGGCGAGAAATCACCGGTTACTACAGTAATACCTAACCACATGAGGTTAACTAAATATCAGCACTAACTATACCGGTTCACCGCGCTTAACCTGCCACAGACTTAGAGCACTTCAGACTTTGTTTTCTCTCGAACCCGTTATTTTGTTAATTCAAATGTAGCAGGATCCTGCAGTATAACAAATATTCCCAGAATAATATTGAAAACGCTGAAATGGTTCCACGATGTTATTTCAAATATCCATACGTACGAATAATGTAAAAATGTGAAATGTTTATCGAAAACGAAATATTTGAAAATACGAGTGTAGTCATCGTGAGATTTAATAAAATTAAATTGAAAATGGATATTGATTTCGTAGACGTTAAATGATATTAGATCTCCTCACCTCGAATGCGTTGAACTCGAAATTAAGGTATAGCACGGGGTGAGCGGGTTGTCAGTTGTAAACTCTAATTAGTTCGCCAGCCGTATTGTGTCTCCCGAACTGAGACCTCATGAGCTATCCCCTCTGGATTTCGCCCAGAGCTAAACTTTCATGCCGCAAGTTGTAATTGTTTTAAAGCAATTGATTTCGCGTCAGTCAGGTGCGTTTTCCAGTTACATTTTTCTACAGACTCTACAAGAGTAACAACGCATCTGTGACAACTTTGAATGACTAGCCTTATATGATACTTGTTCATGGTTAAGTCAATGTTATCATGGGTGGTAGCAGATGTGCGGCAGTAAAGAGTGATGAGATGTAAATAAATAAATAAATATCTTGGACATTCTCACACACGGCCATCTGACCCCAAAGTAGGCGCGAGCCTGTGTTATGGGTGTCAGAGACTGACATACATACCTACATAGATATTTTTAAATACATACATAAATAGATAATATTAACATCCAGACACAGAACAAATACAAGTGTTCGTCACACGAGTATTTGTCCTGAGTGGGATTCGAGCCCACGACCCCTGGCGCAACAGACAGGGTCACTACCGATTGCGCCAACGATGATACATTAATGCAATCCATACTAGAAGTTTCTATTATATTGTATTCGGTAGTTCACTAGGGAGGTCCGATGTGCTGAGGCGGGGTGAACATCCGAGCCCTGAAACGACTTACCCATGAGTTTGTTGACACGGCGCTTCCATCGATGTAAGCAATGTAGAGATTCGTTATAATGTCGGCAATAGTGACCATTTTATTTCTGTATATTTTTATTTTTAACGGCACGGAGGCCTTAGTGGCCGTGACAGCTGAACCGCGGAACCCGGGTTCGAATTCGAGTCGTATTCAGCAGATTTGTACTAGGGTCATGTTGGGTACACAGTTACGTGTAAAATTAGGTGGTTTTCTGTGTGTATCCGCACCCTGTAATACAGGCTAGGCCTATCGTAGGGTGTTAGTAGAGATTTACAACGATTACATGGTGCAATTTTAAAATTAAAAATAAATCAATCAGTACTTTTGTGTTCGACGTGATAATTTGCCTGTCTTTCGGCCCGCTACTGACTACTAAGTACAAACTCTTTCCAAGGAATTGGACTACACCCATTGAAACAGTAATTTTAGGGCCGCGCTTGCTATCGTAGTTTATGTCAAAGATTATGTTGGCATTTTTTCAACTCGTGTGTAAGGTTCTTAACTGCCCCGACTTTCGTACCCTAGCTAGACCATCTCTCTATGGAATCTCTACAGTGAACAGGAAAACTACACGGAACGCCCGGTAATATCCCTTAGGATTAAGTTCAAGGGTAGAGTTCGAGCGGTTATATCTTCGAGGAAACTGTTTGTTATGTCTATTTCCGAGCGAGGGAAGCTGCGGGCGTCTACTAGTTAAGAATTATAAAAGAAGCAGAATTTATATACACCAACTCATTTAAATATGGTATTTCACACTAACTTGTGTGTTGCAATCAAATTCAAATTAAAACCTTGAAAATTTTCTCCGCAGATTGAATTTGAACAGATCGTGCTAAGACGTATGCCTTGAAATATTGTGGATGTGATGTGATGTTGGTGGATTAGACCGGTGACTCAGTTGGTTAGAGCGCTCTCAGTGCCTATGTGAAAGTCGTGGGTACAAATCCCACCTGCGGAGAAATTCTTCAAGGTTTCAATTTGAATTATTCACACAAATTAGCATCCAAAATTTTTAGACGGAGTACAGTAGTCAATGCGTTCCCTTCCCGGAGGAATACCTACATAAAATTTCCCGGCCTGTTTTGACATGAAATAACCGCGACTGTTCAAATATTCATAAATGCACTTACAGACTCCATTATTCGGATCGTGTTGAGCTTGCAACTTACGCTCTGCGGCATGAATGATACATCAGACGGCTTTTTAAACTCGATCAGATCGATTCGTCTGTCGTTGTCAGAACGTTGCATCCTTTGATAAATGTATTAAACACAGACCTATATATCTATTGAAGCTGATTATAGTACCTTGTACAATTCTACAGCTTTTTAATCACCTTATACTATGGTTTTCGACTAATCTTGATTTTAATTGTAAACTAAGTGTGACTACGAGCTAGTATCCTGGGTTCGATTTTTGGATCAAGCTAAGCATTATTTGATTTTTTTAACATTACTGTTAAGGTGGAGGTCCTGGGTGCAATCCCCGGGTCGGGCAACAACTATTCATCATTTATCTATTGATCATTGAATGAATAACTAATCCTACACGGGTGCCTAACACCTAAAGGCTAATTTACAATAATTACCTACCACTAAGCTAAGCTCTAAAGTCACGATAGACTATCTATCTGGTCATCGGCTTTAGGAAGAATAACATACCTAAATCTCTTCCAACGTATTTCTCTCAAGAAAGAAATTTCTAAATTCATGTTGTTCAAATATTCATACATGCATTTATGGACGAGTCCTCCCGACGGATCGTCTACAAGTTTTAAAAGTTAAGGCACTGGGGTGTTTGAAAATTGGCTCAATTTTTACAAAACAATTTATTATGTATGTCTACAAATAATAAATAACAATGAAAGTTTATAGATTATGTATATAAAACAAATTTACTCTGCCTGAAATTTAATAATTTCGTGACCCAAATGACAATAAACAAAAATGAAATAATTAATTGTATCAGGCGTTACTTTGCGGAACTCCATTATTACAAAACAAGAATTAATCTACTTTGCAACAATCCGCGAACAAAAAACGTATGGTGATGTATGTATGCTTTCATGCACGTAGCTACGATGGTTAATCGCAATTTGCGATTTGCGATTAACCATCGTAGCGTCTACTTACCCTGAATATGCCTTGTTTTGAGGCGAAACACGTGTTGGTGTGTGTATGGTGGTGTGGGTATTCATTTATCGCATGTGCATGTTTTCCTGCGTGGGAGGGAGGGAGGTGCTACGTGCATGAAAGCATACATACATCACCATACGTTTTTTGTTCGCGGATTGTTGCAAAGTAGATTAATTCTTGTTTTGTAAAAATGAAATAATTTTTATGTAAATAGACGGCCCATTACAGACCCTTACTAAGAGGTTCTCAGTAATAAATGTTACTAATTAGACTGGAAATTATAATATGTCTAGCTTTATACGCCCACGTCTATCGTTTATACGTACAGAAAACTAAGTACAGTTGATAAAAACCAACGAAGTATTAGCAGAAAACAATTTTTGTTTTAAATTAAACGATGGATAAAAAGCTTTTTCATTTATTAGTGAGCCTGTGTCACTCTCTAGGCTACCGTTCGAACCATCGTTCCATTGAAGACCCAAAGATCGACATACCAATAAAATCTACACTTCCCATGTATTTGTTAGTACGAGTAGGCAGTAATGACAGCAAACACAGAAAGCATCAAAGCATCGAATCACTGCAAGCGACAGCACGCGACGACTTCTGACATACACTGTTATTAGTTTCTTTGTGTCATCACAGGCGACGTCACAGACGTATTGCCACGTATAGGGATATAGGTCAAAAATATATTACATATCAGAACTCTTTGAACTAAAATTTATTGCAGTAAAGTGATTGAATAAACATGTTTTCTTATTTTTCTTACACGTATGTCTATAATTAATACACAGAGCTATTTTATAAGGTTATTTTGGGATATAATCTTTTATTTTTTATTTGCGATAGCAGCCACAGTAATACGCATTCTGTGAAAATTTCAGGAGTCTACCTATTTTAATTCAAGAGATAGAGACTATAAAAGACAGACAGACAGCGGAGACATATTAACAGGGTTCCGTTTATCACCCTTTGGGTACAGAACCCTAAAGAGTACGATAAATCCAATGAAATATCAATAACAATTTGCGTGAAACTAAATACAGTTACATAATTATGTGTTAATTATATTCGTGTTATGTTAGTGATTAACAGACCCGTCAAGCATATAAAGTGAAAAAGCGCCCCGGTTCAGCTTACTAACCAAATATATTGTTTTCGGTTCAATTTGCTGGAACAACATTCCAATGCAGATTATTGGCGCGCGGAACAATGCGTTTTATTATTTTCGTAAACAATGAAACGCTATGGTAAAGTGAGAAACCTAGTATGTTTGACTTTTCAATTTTACTGTAATCATTATAATGATAGGTGTTCATCTTAATTGAATTATGCCATTCATTGCTTAAACGCTTACACACTCACGCCCGCGTAAATGCAACTCTTGCTACAACGTCCGGTAGAAAGATTTGCTTTGGCACACACAATCAGAAAGCGAATGAATGTTGGCGTTTTAATTATACCGTGTGGATGCAAAATCAGATCGTAGACTAATTCAATGACCAATTTAATAAGAAGTAAAAATCAGACCATATTGAAGTGGTATTTACAAACCAAACGCTATATAACGCACACCTTGTATATTTAACTTTTCCCTTCGATATACAAAAACAATTTTCGCAAACATTCTATAAAATGGACAAATGCTTGAAAGTAATGGACAAAAGTGTCATCACTTCATAGAAGTGAGCTTCAGGGATGACTGAAGTGTATTTGAGCGGAAATAAAAAACTGAATTGGCCGGATCGCCCGCAGTCTAGACTAGACACAGCGGTTAGGAAACATTCAATTTATTCGTCATACGAACTGTCTGCATACTGACTGAATAGGTTGGAGATTCACTCTGTCTGCATTTTTTACACCAGTTATACACAGTGGCCTCTCGTTCGAATTTCAAATCGAGATCGAGGTTCAAATCAAAGCGGCACGCGTCGGTGACATAAAAAGTTGTGCGTTTTAAGAAATTATTGTGACTGTGTCGCTAGTCTAGTCGCACACGTGACTGCCAAGCTAAATGTGCTGGATTTGATCCCAGGTCGAGCAAAGTACTAGTATTATTGGGTTGTTATAACTAGTTCCTAGTTTCTAGCCCGCAGTCATTTCAATTGTGTCCGTCTTCTTTATTTATTTATTTATGTATTTTAATTTTTGTAAAACCTTAATAATTAAAGGTTACAAAGGGCACACATAATGCCATATGGCATTTTCTTCCAGTTAGCCCCGGGTGTTGGTGAGAATGCTATGGCAGGTAAACAAAATAGAGGTAAAACAATAAAAATAATTTAAATAAAACAAAAAAATAATAATATTGAGAGCAAAATAAAAACCGCATACGTAAAATACTTAATACGTAGATAAAACTGATACATATATGAAACTAAAGTTAAGTAAAAAAAAAAAAAATTTTAATGTTAACGTACAAAATTACACACATACATACTTACACTATATGTAAATACATATATACATATTATATACATACATAAATACATAAATACATACATACATACATACATACATACATACATGCATACATACATACATACATACATACATGCATACATACATACAAATACATACATAAAAATAAAATAATGATAATAAAATAAAATAAAAACTTAGATTGGTTTCACTAGAAATAGCTCAGGCGGTAGGTTGGCAACAAAGGTAATGTTCCCGGACTAACTTTTTAAACTTAAACCTGCTAGGGGCTTTCCGGATATCAACGGGTAGGGCGTTCCAGAGCAGTATAGCCTGAACGGTGAAGGAGTAGTGCATGAAATCACTGGAGAAACTAGGTAAGTTAATTTTCATGAATTGCGATGAGCGTAGTTCTCTGTCATTATATGGACGGAAGAACTGAAAATTTTCCTTAAGATAAGAAGGAGAAGTTGGTTCGTGTAGAATTGAGTACAAAACCAAGAGAATTCTGGAGTAACGCCTGTGACGAATAGTAAGCCATTTAAGCTGGCTTCGAAAATGAGATACATGGTCGTATTTGCGCAAATCTATATATATAAAAGGAGAAGGTGACTGACTGACTGACTGACTGACTGACTGACTGACTGACTGACATATCAACGCAGGGCCTAAACTATAAGGGCTAGAAACTTGAAATTTTGCACAGGGGTTCCTTTTATAACGTAGGGGAGCACTAAGAAAGGATTTTTGAAAATTCACCCCCTAAGGGGGTAAAACGGGGGTGCAAAGTTAGTATGAAACTTTGCCGTTTTTGAAGTCAAGTGGGCAACCCGAACGCGGGCAGACGTCGTTAATGGGTCTAATTCTACGCGAGCGAAGCTGCGGGCGTCCACTAGTTGAAAATAAAACGAATACAATTATTAAGCAGGCGCTCCAGTTTATCAAGAAGTTGTTCAGTTAGATCTGGGCAACACGTATCGGCGTAATCGATCATGGGTAGCACGAGGCTTTGCACGAGCATGACCTTAGTGGCATGCGGTAGGAATCTCCGAAGTCGATAAAGCGATTGAAGAGTTGCATTAACCTTGCACTCTTTACCTCAATTTAATGTCAACGCACTTTCAAGTTTGCATATAAAAATAAAAATATAACGAGCAAGGAATACCTGCCAACAGCGTGGTGAATAAATTGAATTGGTTCCGCCTCGCCCGCGTCTAGACTGCAGCGGATCGAAGCTCTAAATGAATCACAATCTGCTGTGTATTTATAACATCCTGGTACTTCTGATTGAAAGGAAGACCTATGAATAAGTTCTTTTAATGTTTATCTTAACTGAGTGTAATTTTTAACATCAAACAACCAATCGTAGCTGAAATAAAATAGCTGGAAAAAATACACACAGCGAAGTTTTTCCTTCTTAGGAGTGTTTTCGCCTAAAGCAATTAAAGCAATGTACCTTTTTTTTTTGTTTTACGAGTGGGAAACCTTGAAAAGGTACCCGAATGTCGTGGGAGCGACGCCGGGTTATGTCGGACTTTCACCCACTAAAACCCACTCGGTGGTACTCCGGCACTACAGGAGGGCTCCGGGATCTCTTGTAGAACGCGCCGGTCCCCTCCGGCGCTGCGCCCAAGACGGGCTCTTCCCGGTATACACAACGCTGTGCAGCCACAAACAGCGTCGTCTTTCCCGGGGTCACAAGATGGACGATTCGAGCTCCCACTCTCACCGCCTGCAATCCCAGAAATCCCCTCTTAGTCGCCTTTTACGACAGGGCTACCGTAGCACATACTATAGAAATGCATTGTCATCAGCAACTAATTTAAAATTTCAACTACGTACAAGATGAAGCTGATTTAATCCAGTTTGCAAGGTTTGCCGCAAATCATTTTACAAACGTTGCAATTTGATAAAAGTTTCTAAATCGGAAATTGGCTTACCTATTCGCTGCGACCCATAGACGACCCACTGTTGGGCACGGGTCTCCTCTCAGAATGGGAGGGATTAGGCCTTAGTCTACCACGCTGGCCAAGTGCGGATTGGCAGACTTCACATACCTTCGAGAACGTTATGATGAACTCTCAGGCATGCAGGTTTCCTCACGATGTGTCCTTCACCGTTATAGCAAGTGACATTTAATTTCTTAAAACGCACATAACTTAGAAAAGTCATTGGTGCGTGCCACTGGGGTTTGAACCCGGACCGCTCGAGTGAGAGGCGAGTTCGATAGCCGCTGGGCTGTCACCGCTTACCTATATTTCCGATAAATTATCGAAATCCGGTATTCGTCAATTCGCGGATGACTTTGCACTCTATTGGCGTACGTTCATCCTGTATGTATATTACATTTATATGCAAAACGAGATATTTCCAATCCCAAAACCAACGTCGATATTGATTGATCTCATCCTTTGCTATCATCATCATAACTTTAACAACATTATTTACCACAGCTTAAATTACATGAATTACGGTCGAAATCATTTGAATTGCGTTAAAATAAACATCTATCCTTATAGCACTCTGGAGAGTAGGGCCCCAATTAGTCACTTCAAACAAAATCCCACTAAAATTAAGCCACAGTACAAAACACGCTGACAAAGAAACTGACAAATGAATGTAAATTAGTCACTCTCATTGTTAGCTGTCTCATTCAAAGATTAGTCGTGAAATAAGAGATTTTTGCTCAATCGTATTTCAACTTTATCTTTGTTTTTGTTTTGGGTAGAGTGACCTTTGCGGACTGGGAGTATCGCATCAGAAATTGCTTTTTTTGTTAGCTCGTAAAAATGATAAGGTATCTTTATGAGCTTATGGAAAACTGGGTTGGAGAGTCCGTAAAAGTATGGGGCGGAGTGTGGAGCAATTGTCTGCGACCTATAACGTCCCACTGCAGGACACGGCAAGGCTTACTAGACCTGGGCTAGTCGCCAACCATCTGGTCGATAATTTTTAGGTCTCTGATTCAGATTCATTTATTTTTCATTATATGGTATTTTGTATACGCTTAATAAACGTCATAACATTTAAATATCAAAGTCAGCACGAAAATGAGCGCATTTATGCATCAAAGCAACTAACTAATACAAAATAACTAATTAATTTCCACTTATTACACGGCAACCGTAACTCTATTACGTCCTCACGTGGCTATACATGTTGGCAAGTTTGCTATACATGTTGGCAAGTTTAAGAATAGTTTCACGACATCACGACACGATCATTAATATACACTGGGCCACGTGCTTGCCGACATTGTAATTACTGCCTATAAAATAATTGCCATATCTATTGAGAAGACCTTGGGCGGGCGGTTTTTAAATTACGTACATAAAAATACTAAGACATATACATAATACATAAATACATAAGACTTATAAGAGTCTCGTTCAAAGTTGACCAGTGTCACTAGGACTAAGCTCGACTGTAGAATTGTAACCGGAAAACAACCGAAACACAAATTGTTTCATAAATAATTGTAGCACAGAACTTACGTAGCGTCCATAGCCCAATGGCTCGCCGATTGTGTCTCTTGACCGAGTTAAGCAACGACGGGCGTGGACGGTATGTGGACAGGTGACCGCTACAGACAAAGTTATACAGCGTTCATGCCTCGGAGGGTAGGTACGTTAAGCCGTCTGACCCAGTTGATTGTAATTGTAAAAATAATAGTTAAAGACTTTTTGCTTGGTGGTGGGTCCCTCAATAAAACTCGAGCCGTGTAATTTGTGGACTGTATTTAATGACTATAAATTTGGACGCGCGGCGTGACAAAGGAACGGAGATGTGCACGCGTCTCGACGGCGGCTGTAGGTGAAGTAGCGCGGCGGTGCGGTGTAGTGGCGCGGCCCGGCGCGCTCGCCGAACCGGTTTCGGCCCCCGCGCTCGGCACGATGAGACGCAGGAACACTTGGTGGTACCGTCTTGGGCTTACTCTATAGTCTTTCTATAGTTTTTTTAGAACCTACGTATCCTATATAAGCTTAAAGACCCTCTAAAGGCCTAGGCTAACTTAAGCGTCCATGAAATAAAATTGAGTACACATTTCGATGAACTTCAAATGTAACGATAAAAACTCCTTAGCACATACCGCTATGGATTGAACTCGAATTCCTCGAGTGAGTGGCGAGTTCGATAGCCACTGGGCTGTCAGCGCCACTTCACTATAGCTTCGTGTTGTATAGCTACTCAACACAAAAATGGTAACCAGATTTCCATGATTATTGCATTATATATATATTATTAGTTTATTTTTATTCTTTAATGTAACACCAAAAATATGGTAATTAGAGGGAGAGAATTTGAAAACACCAAATAAAATTTCGTGCACTCAGATGCTTTCAGCTTTGACTTATAATGTCCACTCGCGTTTCATTAAGGCTTTTGCGATAAGCCCATTGCTGAAATATCATTTTTATTACCTACTCAAATCTACCTATACATGGTGTAAATAAGTCCTTTCTGTTTTATGGATTTCAAAATCATAAAATAAATAAGATTGTCATTATATAAAGTACTAGTGGACGCCCGCACCTAAGCTTGCGTGTCAACAATACACGTATACGTTTACACCTATTAATATTATATAGCCTATGTCACTCAGTGAAGATGCAGCTTTCTAATGATGAAAGAATTTTTGAAATCGGCCCAGTAGTTTTTCTGTGAAAACATTTCAAACACATCTTTCCTCTTTATAATATTAGTATAGAAATTCATACATGCAAAGTAAATTCCATAAAAAATCATAATTAAACAACCCATATGAAAACAAGCTAAGGAATCGCCATAAAGGTTGGCGAACTTTAGGTGTGGTTCAAAAACCTATAGCGATATTCCGTTTGCCTTAAAAGAGTAAAAAGTGTATCCGGATACACGATCCCTGTTCCATTTCGTACGCATTTTATTTTCTGCACACTGTTAGAATTAGGCACGTGGCATATGCACGACTTTATTATTTTTATACAATATCGCCGAACAAATAGACTTCAGTGTGGTCACTGTCACCTATGGACCTTGTACAACACCACACCTCTTTAAGAGCCCTATAAACGCATTTTTTGAAGAACGACAAATTGCAGCCCACCGAGAGAACCTCAGAAGGAAGCTCATTCTACAGTTTTCAAAAGCGCGAAAAAAATTCCGCGACCCATTTTGTCGACGCTACAAATTTAGTCGATATTAGTGAAGAAAGTATTAAAGAGCCGTAGAGTAATCACCATTGTATAGAAGAAGTTAGAACACATACTAGATTCGGTTGCAATAGCTTAAAACATTTAGCTCTTCTAGCGTACTTCATAGCTTCAACATAGCAAAGTCCTTGAACAATTACTCTTATAAGCAACTGGTGCTTCGAAAGTTTTAAGAGTCGCTCTGTGTCGTATCAGAATTTCAGTCTATGTTTGTGTCTGATGTGTTTATAAGATCTTTCCTATCATATTTTATATAAAAAATCCCTTTTCAATTTCCTTTGTACACGTGAAGTTACTATTAAAACATCTAAGGTATTTAAACTGTAGAATATTATGGTCGCAAAATAGTGTGTGATCCCCTTAAACAGAGTAGTTTTATTGGTTTGTATCGGATAAATCTGTGGTGGGAACTTGTGACCGGCTGATTGTGGACTGTGTGCATCCTGAAAAAGTCGGGCCTGTGTGCATAATGAAAAAACAAAAGCCGTGTAAGATTATTTTTTTTATTTGGAGCCAGCAAATTGGCAGATCTATTCAACCGTAGGCCCTTGATTTTATGCATATTCAGGCGTTTCTTAAAATAATACCGACCGGACCAATCACAGTAAATTTTTAAAAAAATCTACCGCCTGATCATGATTTATTTCCGTCAGGGATCCGATGGTATCTGGATTTGTGCCCGGTGTATGGCATAAAGTGACAGCTTAGTGGCTATAGAAAACTCCTTTAAATCTGAGTTCAAATCCAATGTATTTTGAAAATGTAGTACGTTTTAAGAAGGCATGTGGAGACTGCCAATCTGCAGTGGGCCAGCGTTGTAGACTATGGCCTGGCCCCTCCTAATCTGAGAGGAGATCCGAGCCCAGCAATGAGAAAGGTTTGTGATAGTAGATAGATAGTAGTAGTGTGGTAATAGACTCGCTCGCTGCGACCCATAGACGTCCCACTGCTGGGCACGGATCTCCCCCACAGACACCACTGCTGGAGGTCTAGAGCATACTCCACCACGCTGCTCCAATGCGGTTTGGTGGAGGGGTTAGTGGCTAACCCAGTCACGAATGTTCTCAAGCCACCCGAAGGTCTTCGACAAGGCTTAACGACTGTTTCCAGCTTTTAAAACAACCGAGACCGACGGCTTTACGTGCCCTCCGAAGCACGGTAGCGTCCATGAAATTTTGCCACTAGCGGTCACCCATCCACAAGCCGACCGCGCCCGTCGTCGCTTAACATTTCGATCACATTCGACGCGAGCCATTGGGCTATGGACGCTACTAATAGACTCCCCGTATATAATTCACATACACTCTAAACATAACCTGTGAAAGGTGGGTGAAAAATACAATTCACTCCTGCCTACGTTTAGAAGCTAAACTTAAATAAAATATAGATCAGATTCATCGTCATTATCTCCAAATAGAACAGGGTGCCAATAAGACATTTAATATGCATATTTATCAAACAAAATTTTCGGATCGATTCCCTCTGAGGAGCAGGTTCCATCTCGGCCCCGTTAAATATTAATCCAAACTGTTCCATATTCAACGGAATAAATAAATAATTAATGACTTGCATGATAAGGAAGGTAGCGCGAATGGTCGAGTCTACCTCGGATACGATGAGAATTCCATTTACACGTGTAGTGGTTACAGATGATTGTGTAAATATTTCTTTAGGTTTTAATCCATTTGTAACGTGTAGTAATTGTTATTAAAGGCTTTTATTTAACTTCACTCGTATGTATATCCTGGAATCTTGCAATCAATATTTCACCCACTTCCACTGAAGCTATCGAGCTGAAATTCGGCACACATATTTGGTTCCGATGACAATGCACGAAAATAAAAATAAAAGATATAAAAAGCTTTTTAAAAAATATATTTTTGACAGTATAATTTTTAAAGTAATTTTGTTTCAGTTTTAAAGGGTGGGGTTTCCGATTACACTTGTCTGTAGGCGACCATATTAGTCCTCAACTGAAACTAGAAACGCGTCTGTGGTTAACTTTCAACAAAACTCTCACTAGCTGGAATATTACTTAGACCAACTAACAGGACTAACTATTACTAAATATCCCTGCCCCAGTCTTTACAGACCAGCCAATGTTCATAACTCCCTCTATTAACTATTCTAATATTCTCAATCCATACGTGTCTTGATGATGATTAAAGTCAGTCACAGTTGTCTTAGACGGCAGTGGATGGGAGTTGCAGTAGAATATATTGATTACCTAGTTATTCACTAGCTTGTGCCCGCAGTTTTTCCCGTGGAAATAATCTAATCCTGTTAAGAATTAGTGTTAGCGCCATCTGTTGTTGTTTGTTGTTCACGTGCAAAGTATGTCTAATGAACATATATTTGGGATAAAAAGTATCCTATGCGCAAATGTAGGTTATCGTCTAGCTATGTGCCAAGTTTCATCCAAATTCGTTATGTAGTTTTTGCGTGATAGAGTAACAAACATGCAAACTTACAAACGTGGGACATTTATAATATTAGTGGGATAATACGGTATAAGTAACAATATGTAGTTTCTGTATAAAACTTTTTTATAAAAGACTACTGACCCAGCAAACGTTGTTCTGCCATATGAAATGTCAAAGTGACGCGACACTTCTTGTTAAATATTGTTCATACAAATATACTAAATTCGTATTTAAAAAACATTTTCCAGTGGACCAAATTGTGAATCTATGAATATATATAATATCCATCCTCGAATCCCTTTGAACACACACAAAAATTTCATCAACATCTATCCAGCCGTTTATGAGGAGTTCACTGTCATACACACGTACACAAGAAATATATATATTAAGATAAGTAAAATAAGAGTTACATGTTAAGTATAGTCCAATGCGAGTTAGGCAATTGAGGGTATTTTCATTATTTTTGTAGGAGTAGACCGATGCTGAGTACTCGTGATGAGGGTATAAAAAAGGTGATATATCGAAAGTATATCGAGACAGTTTCTATTAAATGGTTTCGAGGAAGCGACATCTGCGGAGGATGGCCAAATACTCGTGACCTTGATACATAATTTGTTGCTCTCATTTTCATAAAAGATCCATTCTATCTCCGTCCTTTGCCCTTTCCGTTGATTTGGAATGTCGTACATTTTATTCGTCATATATCGGAAAATTTTCAAGAAATCTCTAAGTGAAAATGAAATTTATTTCGCTCTTAACTACAACGTAACATGCAGAAATAAAAATAAATAAAAAAGTCAGACACATGAGCGAAAAATTCATCACGTTGCAGTTTAGGCGAAAAACGCAACACACTCAGCATGTGCCGCAGCGGTTAAGCTGCGCTGATTTTCAGTGTGCTCGTTTTGTCGCATAGTTCGGACGATGATGAAATTCGATCGTTTTTCAACCCTTTACAACACTTTTTTCCAATTAAAAAGTAGGCTATGTCCTTTCTCAGGCTCTATACTATCTGTGTACCAATTTTCATTTAAATCGGTTCAGTAGTTTTGGCGTGAAAGCGAGACAGACAGACAGAGTTACTTTCGCATTTATAATATTAGTATGGATTAAAAAAGCTAAAGTTAATAGCAAGTTATAGTTAAGTTTTAGTTATACCAAGATTAACTAGTACTTACAATATATAATTAAATTAAACAAAATCCCGAGTCTTGTAATAATACGATCTAGCTTTACTTTCCGTATCAAGTCACTTGCAAGTGTCCTTACAACGAGGCTCCTAATAAGACAAATAAAAATATCTCACGTAATTGGCATTCCTGAGGGGATCGTTGGGCCTCTAATTCAGATTTATTCAACAGCCCAGGAAATATTGAATTTATTTTCGTTTCAGGATAACTTTTTCTTTGCAATTAAAAAAATGTTTAATTATTTAAATGTGATTGTAAGGAATCTATTTTCACTTATTAAGTAATGGTTTATTGGTCAAAACCTCTCAGAGGTCCGAGTTCAAATCCCAGGCCAACCAATAATACTTTTCTAAGCAATAACCTGCAATAAAGGTGGAACAAATAAAATAGGTTGCAGATTTACAAAGAAACTTTTGTCTGACTTCAACTTACCACTATTTCTAGCTAACCGTAATCTTGTACTGTCCAAGAATAAACTGTAGGCAATAATAAAATGTAAATCCCTACTCACAATTTTCTCAGGAAAATGCAAGCTCGCCCCGGGTGCATATATCACGCTCCTCTGGGAGCTGCGGCTAGCCTGGATCATGTGAGGTGAGTAATTGGTATTATACTTTTTGAATTTAATTAAAATTTTATGGTATCCACCACAACCACAGATTATAGTCAACAATGAATAGAATAGAATAAATTTAATTGGGTCATTAATTACAGCAAATCTTAATATAATACATATTTCTTGTGTACTTGTGTGACAGTGAACTCCTCCTAATCAGCTGGATAGGTGTTGATGAAATTTTTTGTGTGTCTTTAAGGGAATTTGAGGATAGTTTAGATTCACAAATTTGGTCCACTGGAAAATGTTTTTAAATACCATTTTAGTATTTTTATTTTTAACCGTCGTTCATTGACGTGAAGCGTCGCGTCACTTTGTCATTTCATATGGCAGAACAACGTTCGCGGGGTCAGCTAGTCTATATATTTCAGCAGTAGGTACAGCCGGTGATCCATTTGGGCGGCGGTCGGATATAAAACGCACCGCCGACGCGGCTCATAAACCGATCCCAAAGCCGCTACAGCCTGCTTAATTAGGGGGAAAGCGAATATTGTGAACATTAATTACCTCGATACCTGTTCGTGTACCTTTTGGGATACATAAAGGACTTTATAATGTTTCAAATATATATTTTTTTGTTTAGGTAGGTATATTAATATCGATTCGTGTGTACTATGTCCGTTCAGGCAACAAAGCCTTAATTGTACGTTTTTATAGTGCAAGAAAGTATCTAAATATGGAATATATAATATAATCATATATATAATCGTATATAGTAAGTATAAATGTATATTTAACTAGTGGACGCCCGCAGCTTCGCTCGCGTAGAATTAGACTTATTAACGACGTCTGCCCACGTTCGGGTTGCCCACTTGACTTAAAAAACGGCAAAGTTTCATACTAACTTTGCACTCCCGTTTTACCCCCTTAGGGGGTGAATTTTCAAAAATCCTTTCTTAGTGCTCCCCTACGCTATAAAAGGAACCCCTGTGCAAAATTTCAAGTTTCTAACTCTTATAGTTTAGACCCTGCGTTGATATGTCAGTCAGTCAGTCAGTCAGTCACCTTCTCCTTTTATATATATGGATATAATTTTGGATAAAATGGTGCTGTCCTCCTCCTATCCTCCACGGGCCGCACTGAAAATCAGCGTCATGGTTCCTTTTATGACAATTATGCTGAGTGCGGACACATTTTGCTCTTTTTTTTAGATTTTCTTAGTGGTACCAATGTTGTATTGTAGTATTGAGAGCAAATAAACTTTCTTTCTTTCTTTCTATATGGAACTTTTTCGTATGTCCTACCACAATATAGGTTAGATTCCCTATTTTGGGGTACAGATTATATTTATCTTTTTCATTCGTAAATGTATTTTACTTTTGTCATTATAGAAAGTATAAGCCAGGAAACGCTGCTTCAATATTTAGATGCTGTAAAGCTATAATTTCTATCAAATACAACTAGCTGGTGAGCCTAGGCGAATAACGCACGGAGGCGTATATACCCCTTTTGTGTTTATTTAAGCTTTTTCAGTATTTACGTGCTTAGAGAATAACTAGCGCTGAACGCGCTTGGCAAAACACCAAGAACGCTGTGAAAAATCTCTAGCGCACTTTTAATCCTTAACCAAACAAGGCGTCTTTATTCGATACTTGCTAGATGCCAAGCCGGTTTAAGTAAGTAAGGTGTGGAATAATGCGGCACTAACGGCTATTCACTTGTCCTTATTCTATTCAATGGTGTATTGAAGTCAACAACTTTTGGCTGCTGTTTCAGCTCGCTGTTATGACGAAGCGACAGCGTCATACAATATGTTTCCGCGCGTTTGGCGGGGTTTGCTACACAGTCACGTGAACATTTTATATCGTAGTTAGAATAAATTTAAGTACATTTACTGTCCGAACTTCTCAATACGCTGGGTCGCCCTGAAAACCAGCGGTTCTCTACGACCATAGCCGAGTGCGGCCCTATTTCGGCAGATCCTATAGTTATTTATTTATTATTTTATAGCCATATTGTTGTACGATACTTATGTTAATTTGTCGAAATAAATTTATATTCTATTCTATCGGGTAGCATGAAAAACTTAATTACACTCATCAGAAGCTGGTTTGGCCTCACTTATCTAATTAATGCACCATGATAGCCTATCCCGACAACGCAACCCTTGACTCGTGTTTTTGTAGAGCCTTTGGGCCATTTGGGCCATTGTATTTTAAACATGTTTCCAAAATGGAATGTTTTTAGGTTATTCGTATACATTGCCAGGCAATAACGGTTACGTTGGCGCAATCGGTAGTGACCCTGTCTGTTGCGCCAGGGGTCGTGGGTTCGAACCCCACTCAGGACTGTGACGAACACTTGTATTTGTTCTGTATCTGGATGTTAATATTATCTATTTATGTATGTATATAAAAAAATATCTTTGTCTGTATATCAGTCTCTGACACTCATAACACAGGCTCGCACCTACTTTGGGGTATCTGCCCGTTCTGCCCGTGTGTGTAAAAAAAAAGTTTACCCGGTGCTACGGAACCCTATGTGTTCCGACTCGCACTTGACCAATTTTATCGTGCTATGTTTTGCTTATTATAGTGCGTTACAGCGCCGTCTCCTTGGCCCACTTACCTAATGAATGCACCATGATACTCACTTTTTTACTCAGCAGTCCCTCGACCTCGGTGTCTGTTTTGTAACGCTTTTTAGGATCATTACCCACCGTTGTTATTTCCAAAAGGACATCCTTAGGATTGATTTACTACTAGCTTAGCTATCATATCAACAAGGGATGGTTTAAAACTGCAAAATTCCGTGATGAAAAGTAGCCTATGTCAATTTCCAGGCCCTATACTACTATCTGTGTGAACAATCACATCGGTCCAGCATTCCGTTAAGGCGAAAATGACACGTGCCCCCTGGTGACCGTAACCCTTTGTTAATATCAATTAAAAAACTAACATTTAAACCGCAGCCAATATTCTTTATCGGTAAGTCACAATTGACTTACATATTTCCCACGACTATAATGTAGACGTCTTAAGAATTACCTGGACATTACACTTATCGGAATCGTTGCAATATTCCAACACCTCGCTGAGAGCTTTAAAACTATAGATTTTCAAGTAAGAAGGTAAATTATTACCTCCATCTACTAACTCGACAAGCGACGTCGTTAAGGATAAAATTGAATAATGTTGATATAATTCATTTACTAGCGGCACAGATGTCGCCTTACTCTTTAGTTTTGCAGCGTAACTTCTTATTAACAGTATAAAACGCTTATAGTTTCAGCCAATTTTAATCATAACTCATTGACAAAGTAGCCGAAACTGGTGCAACCGGGATATGTGACCTAGTAGCGAGGATTCATTTCAAAATGAATAATGTCCTCCGGAGAGACATAGGCTCTCTCTGTGATTTACCACGGTGAGCGTTCAGAGAAACTTCACAACTTAATACCACCAACCTTATTCAAATATCGCACTACACGCCGAGGTCTGATTCTTCCACACCGAATCGACTCCTGGCCTACAACCACCGTTCATACGGTCTTTTTTTTACGGGGAACTGCTCTCCTGTGGAATGAGCTTCTGACTGAGATTTTTCCTCCGAGCTTCTATAATGGAGTGCTTCAAAAAGATTGTAAAACGCAGGCCTTCTGCCTTCAAGGCAGGCAAAGCACCTGTGATACCACCGGTGTCGCAGGTTTCCATAGTCGACGGTGACCACTTACCATCAGGTAAGTATTATTTGCGCGTCTGTATTATTAAAAAAAAAATACAAGTACTTTGTTTGTATGTATACATATTTGTGGTTGATGTTGGTCTTATTGACTCCGTATCTTACATATCACATTGCAATCTCGCTTATAAATCCCTAATAAATTTGCTCAATACCATAAACAGTCATATAAATCTACATGCGAAACTAATTTAACTAATCCAATACATTACTACTGAAGCCACAGGAGCGTATAAACTTTAAATCCAGCGAAACAGCGCGAGAGATCGAATCCCATAAATTCTCATCGTATTATTACAAATCACAAGCAATTTGAGTTAACGCTGCAAGCGGATTTAATCGCTTTTATGTGTACAAATTGGAGGTACAGCGAATATTGCATTGAAAATCGCACTTCGTATGAAATACGTCCATTGGCTGACCGTTTTGCTGTCCGCCTATCAGTTAACATGAACACGCAAAAACCTTTTTGATAAGGGTGTTTAAGACTGAAATTTTATTGACACGGTAATCGAGAGCTGCAACGAACAACGCTTGTTAACTTCGGCCGTTGAGCTATTGTGGATTCCATTTGTAGGTAACAAAGTGTACACTTTGTTACTTGCGAATGGGAATGTAGTTTTCTCTGCAGGTTTGGCAGTAATGCTTAGAACTCACTTTTATTTGAGTGCAAGTCACTAGAAGTTACGTTTCGTCGGTTGGATAAGATGCTTTACCTGAAAGCTCTGAAACGGAAGCCACTATTTTTAGTATAATCACGGATTTGGTCCTTACTCTATGGTATAATTTATTAAAATTTTACATGTTACACACATTTTTAACTGGTCCTCGATGACATAAGATCGAATGAAATATGGCTTATCACAAATAGCTTAGCCATTCGTATTTTCTCTTCAAATTATATCTTAATCCTATTCATTTTTTCATTTCCTAGTACCTACCTACAGATAGCCACACACAGTACAGTTATAAATAAATTCAAATTTAATCGCCAGGATTAACAGCCATAAATATGTTTTTTATAAAAATATCTTAAAAACCACTTCTTTTACATAAAAAATCATACAGTACATTACAGTTCAAGAGTCTTTCACATCTCGTCGCTAGAATATTCCATTCGTGTCTCAAAGCCTTTTTTAGCGTTCGCCGCGGTCTTGTGTCCTGTGCCTTTTGAAGGCCTCAAATGGACTCTTTTGAGACTCATCATCACTCAGGTCAAGCTGTGTCATATTATGCGAGCCCCACGTCTTACGTTTCGTAAAGCCCAGTTGTTTTCAGTGGTGGAAATAGTTGTTAAGCCTCGAGGACAAAGATGGTCGCCTCTTACGAAGTGTTAGTGCTGATGTTATCGAGCTATTACGAAATACCTTTTGTAGTAGTAATATGTCTTAGAATCGAACTTGAAACCATTTGGCAAGTACCCGGAAACATCCTGTAGGTAGGAACTGGCGAGACGACTAATGAAAATGTAGTCTTTGCGAAGTTCTTTTGTTCATTAGCCGCGAAGGTTCCTCACATTTCATTGTTATGACCGGGTTGAATGACCCACTTACATTTCGTTACATTTTGTTTATGATCTCGGGCAACGACTAGTCGTTACTATGGCTCTTTTATAACCTTTTTAGCTCCTTCATATAAAATATTTTCTCATAACATCCTTGTTGTACTATCAACTTTATTTTTCCTTGAGATAACTACAAGCCATACACGTCGCACTGCTGGGTACCGATCTCCCCCTCAGCCATAGCTGCGGGAGGGCTAGAGTACGCTGCTTCTCACAGTACCGAATATTCTCAAGCCACCCGAAGGTCGATTAGGCTTAAAGATTGTTTGTATATGTATAGCTAGTGGACGCCCGCAGCTTATCGTTGTGGTCATCCTGGATTTTGTGCGCGCTGCCAACCTTTGCGTGTAGAACCATAGAGAATGTATAATTATTTTAACTATCCGTTTGTATATTCCTACAAATGTCTTGTATAAAACCAAGAGCGAACTCTCACCGCCTACAAACTACTCTGGAGTTTAACGGGATGTGTTTGTATTATTTTTAAACATTTGAATGTATAAAAAAAAACAAGTAAAGTACTAACAAACAATAAGGCATGGTTCTTACACAGAGTTCCTTATAACTGCATGCAGGTAACTCAGTTAGTTAGGTGTCTCTGTTCCGTTTAGATAGCGTGTTGTGGGTTTTCCGTGTCTGTCTCACCAAAATTCAATTTGAAAGACACGCTTCGCTCTGAGCGAGCGTGGAACAAGTGTTGTTTTCCGCAAGATGTAATTATTCCGATCTGCTTTTGGCTTGCAAACTTTAATTTTACAATTTCAATGCACAGTTTGGTGCATCTGTGATGTATGTTGTATGGCTTTTGCCAACTCGAGGCTCGAGTCTCAGATTCTACTGAAGTTTTCTAGTGTCATGGTGTTCTAAAGTTAAAAAAAATATCTTGTAGAGCTGTCGATATATCATCAATATATCGAAAGCTCTACCAGATTTTTTTTCTTTTTTTCCTAGGGTTTTACTCACAGCAAAAAGATGCTAAATCTATGGTTTTACTACTCTCCATAAAGTTTTATTTGTAGGTGATGTAATGTAATAGGCAGTGAATCCTGTTGACGTGAAGCAATATATCGGTCACCCAATTTTCTGCACACAATCTAGAAGATATTTAATTCAATTCATTTTGACCAGGATAGATTGCCTCGCTAAACCACTAGTTGTTGTAAGTACTAAAGCTAAGCTTAAGGTCTTGGGGTCGATTCCCGGACGGTCAAAATGCAAACGGCTTTTCGAGTAGTCTAGAGTTGTGCCCGGTGTATGCACGGAACAGATAAAAGAGGTGGTGTATGTTAGGCTCACCATAGGCTCAGCATTTATGACATGGGATCATCAAATAAAAAGTGGGTGTACTACAGCTCTGACTAACCTTTCAGGGAAGTACAGGCGTGACTTTACGTTATGTGAATTTCTATTGGTTGTACCATAATCAACGTTTACTTTATATTGTTCAGTGTTGCAGTTTTATAAAATACAACAAACTCTTTACACTGGCGTCGGAGAGACCGACCGTCAACAACGACGGCGCGGCTGCAAGCCTGCGACCAGGAAGTCACACGTTGCTCGTTTAGTGCAGCCCACAATAGCTTTCATGTCTCGAAATCAGCAAGTTTTCTCAGATAAATTTAAGTTCTCTCACGCTGTTGAATCCTGCTTTTAGACCATAAAATTCTAGGTTTGATTTTCGATCTTATTTACGATAGTTTCGAGTTTTTGGTCAATTTTTTTTTCATGTATAACTCGTATCTTCCTGCACAAGACAATCAAATCTAAAGCCGTCTAAAAACGTCCATTTAATTTGTACTAATTTTAGAAAATAAAGCTATTTTTATTAGCATTGGGCTAGTAATTACTTCGAGACAACCACTCACCCTATACTGTACTCTACCTACCAAAAGATTATATATACATTTATCTTGCTCCTGATAATGAAAGACACCTTGTGACACCGAATCTCTTCATGATAGAGTATCATATTTTAAACGAATCCACGAAAGAGATTCTTATAATTGGATTACAGAATTTGAAAGATGTCTGAAATACAATTCCAAATTGAAAATTCGATCTCGATAAATATTACAAATTTTAAAACATAAACATAACATCACGCCAGTATTTAATAAATAAATAATAATATTAATAAATATCTTGGAAATTCTCACACACGGCCATCTTACCCAAAAGTAGGCGCGAGCCTGTAGTATGGGTGTCAGAGACTGATATACATACATAGATATTTTAAAAACATACTAGATAAATAGATAATATTAACATCCAGACACAGACCTAACTTGGCCCCCTCTTATGGAATACTAACCGAACCCGATGTTGCATACAATTGAATTTTTACTACTAATATTTTATGCTCAATAGTAGATAAAAATAAAATAAAATATATCGGCTCAGAAAAACAACAGCAACTCACGCTTTGCTCACCAGTACAATATCTATCTATTTCACAGAACAACTTGGTAAACGGCGAAATAACTTAATAATATGGAGTCTGTACCAGGACTTTCTCAAACTGATCCTGTCTAAAAGTTATCTGGTATGGTCGCTCGTAGCGAGATCGTAGCAACTTCGTAACTGTCTACGACTCTACGAGGCGTAGCAGCCAGCGACGGATTAAAATATCCACATTCACGAATAGTGGAAATGTACTAATGGAAGTTGTTAAATATAGAACAAGCTCTGCATGTTGACATTGTTGACCGTTCGTAGCTTATTTTATAACATCTATATATATAACTGACTGACATATCAACGCAGGGCCTAAACTATAATGGTTAGAAATTTGAAATTTTGCACAGGGGTTCCTTTTATAACGTAGGGGGGGCACTAAGAAAGGCTTTTTGAAAATTCACCCCCTAAGGGGGTAAAACGGGGGTGCAAAGTTAGTATGAAACTTTGCCGTTTTTGAAGTCGTTAGACGGGTAGACGTCGTTAATGGGTCTAATTCTACGCGAGCGAAGCTGCGGGCGTCCACTAGTTGTTATATAAATGGGAAAGTGTATTTGTAGTTTTGTTCTTCTTCTCCTCCTCAACGGAATGAGAGATCGATGTGGTTTTTTGCATTAATGTAGTATATGGCATGGAAAGTGACATAGGCTACTTTTTATCCCAAAAAATTGCACGGATTTTTAAACCATAGCTAACTATCGATTCAACTTTTAATAGATTTATCGACCGAACTGTATGTTAGGCTAGATTTTGGTTAGTGGTAATCTTTGGTGTAGCTCGCCGTTTATAAAGGCTTTACTTATTATATTTTAAAACATCCCTTGATGGCTCAGGTAGGTAGGTAGGCGTCTACACGTAAAACGATTTAACGTGGGTTAAATACATGTTTATTAGTTAATTCCAACGAGCGTTCCTATCTAACTTCACAGGAGCCAGCGAGCGAGCCCGGGGTGCCTACCGGCGCAAACTTAGGCCCATGTTTGTAATCATAACTCAAACACAACATTATGAAGGCGAATTTCGCAACATACAATAAACTACTATATATAATTGGTATCATGTGTCTCAGACGTGTAGCCGGTTTCTAAGGGCGTGACCACATTTCATGTTTGTTTGTTCACTGAGCTCTAATAGGCATTAGCATGTGTATGCAAATTTACATGAAATACTTTGACGTGATAACGACGTATAAATTGATGAACGCCTACACATACAAGTAAAGTGTGACGTCACCTCCCGTACCACCAAACGTACCGCCAAACGTACCGCCATACGTACCGCCATACGTACCGCCATACGTAACGTACTACCACACGTACTTGTATCGTTCGGGACCTCTGGGCGTATTGAGTTGGCTCGGACAGACGAAGCGTTAAATAAAATGGTTATAAAGATACAAACAAACAAACAAGCAGCAGTAGCGATTAACATGGTCTTATTAACTTTTTTAATCTACATATATAAAAGGAGAAGGTGACTGACTGACTGACTGACTGACTGACTGACATATCAACGCAGGGCCTAAACTATAAGGGCTAGAAACTTGAAATTTTGCACAGGGGTTCCTTTTATAACGTAGGGGAGCACTAAGAAAGGATTTTTGAAAATTCACCCCCCAAGGGGGTAAAACGGAGGTGCAAAGTTAGTATGAAACTTTGCCGTTTTTGAGTTCAAGTGAACAACCCGAACGCGGGCATACGTCGTTAATGGGTCTAATTCCACGCGAGCGAAGCTGCGGGTGTCCACTAGTTTTACTTATACACAAACAAACATGATGCCTTATTAAATTAAAACAAATAAAAAATACACGGCTGCACCGTCTGTCACTTAAAGGCAACAACCCAGTATTATGCTGTAGCTTAGCAGCTGCAGCATAATATTCAGTGGTGCCCTTGGAGACGGTATGTATGGTAATGTATCAAGGGTAGAACAGTCGCAGTATCAAAACAAGATAACGGGAGTATAACCACGGGCTAACTGCGAAACTTGGTCTCCACTTAATTACTATAAATGGAGGGAATGAGTTTGTATTTACGGATGTTGGTTCTCGCTGTAATTCGCGATACAGCTTGCGTGATTTCGTGCGGGTTTGCCTAATCATTTTCTATTGGATCTGCGCTTAATTTGAGTGGGTTTTAAGTTGACTTAATAGACGTAGTCAAATGAGATTTGTGTTGCTATTCCGAAATCAGTTTTGGGAAGCGGTGTTGGAAAACGTTATTAGAAAATAGTGTTTGGGTTTAAGATTGAGTAACTTATCCATACTAATATACTAATACTAATAATATTATAGAGAGGAAACATTTGTTTGTAATGTTTTCACACAAACACTACTCGACTGATTTCAAAAATTCTTTCACCATTCTTCACCGAGTGACATAGGCTATATAATTTTACTAGGTGTAAAATAAACTATTGTTATGTCTAATTCCACGCGAGCGAAGCTGCGGGCGTCCACTTGTTGATTTATATGAATAAAATTAAGTCAAAGCGTTGTATTATGTTTGCGTAATAGGTGCTGACAATGCCACTGAATTTATATTACCTACTGCAATAAAAAATAATTTAAGTCAAGGAAAACATGAGTAAATCAGCAGTCTCTATAATTTTCTTGAAGGCATATTAAGTCTGTGAACTGCACTTGTACAGCGTGTTGGACGATACATTTCTTTTATTTAATATGAAATACGACTAATAATCGTTACATTTGCTCGTACAAAAATATCACAAGATAAAAGCAATCAACAATAACGTGAATTATCCATAAAAACAAAGTTAACAGTGAACTGTTCATTAAATTTCTCGAAAACTAAAGTTACTATGTAACTAGATCTGTAGCAAAATAGCACTAAAAACTAGTAGTCGCGACGCAATCGTATTTAATTACCGAGTTAATGAACTCGCCAGGATCTCTTCCGGTTAACCGGACGGCCGGGTATAAATTAGCGTCTTTGTTCATTTGCTTGCGAGCTTCCTTGGACTTAATTTCGTGTTATTAAAACACTAGTGGACGCCCGCAGCATCGCTCGCGTAGGATTAGACCCATTAACGACGTCTGCCCGCGTTCGGATTGCCCACCTGACTTCAAAAACAGCAAAGTTTCATACTCACTTTGCACCCCCGTTTTACCCCCCTAGGGGGTGAATTTTCAAAAATCCTTTCTTTGTGCTCCCCTACGTTATAAAAGGAACCCCTGTGCAAAATTTCAAGTTTCTAGCCCTTATAGTTTAGGCCCTGCGTTGATATGTCAGTCAGTCAGTCAGTCAGTCACCTTCTCCTTTTATGTATATAGATAGATTTAATTTGAAATCAGCGTATACGCACCTACTTAATAACACCATAACATAATATCACGCCTTTATTTCTTTAAAGGGGTAGGCAGAGGTGTACCTAGTACGAGTCCATATTCCGGGCACAAATCCGGACTCCGAGCTGCTCCCAGGCTAATGCTAGAAAAAATCAATAGTTGTTGCCCGACCCGAGGATCGAACTGAAGACTTCTTCGAACCTTCTCGAAGCTCAGAAGTCGCGCTTGCGAACACTACATTGACGGGGCAGTACCATCTCGTATAATTTAATTAACTTGTATAATATTTATCTGTCTTGTAATCAACGAGACCACCCACGCTTTCTCAGAATAATATTTCGTGGTAAAATATGCCCGAATAAAGAAGATTTTCCAAGAAATTTTTGTAGGTATCACTCTGGCTTGGCTACTAATGTCGCGCTTTGCTAGGAATGAAAAGGGTTAAGTGTCCATTTACACTTGTGCGATGCAGATTGGTTGGCGACCTCAAAGGAATTCGCCGCATTCAAGATACAGCAATGATATAATAATCTTCGGATAAAGTCCTCGATTAATTATGATAGAATTTCACACACAAAAACTACTGGACCGATTTCAAAAATTCTTTCACCATTAGAAAGCTGCATCTTCACTGAGTGACATAGGCTATACCTATAATATTACTAGGTGTAAACGAAACTATTGTTATGTCTCATTCACATTTTCAAAACAGCCTGATTACACTACCTTTCATATAAATAATTTAGATGAGATACATAGTTTATCTACGTTAAATTCAAAGCATAACAACTGCCACTAACAACTACACTTACACTTGAAATTCCATATGGAAGCGTTCATATCCCAATGGCTCGCGTCGATCGTATGTGATCGAGCGATTTAAGCAACGACGGGCGCGGTCGGTTTGTGGCTAGCCGTTAGTATCAAAATATCATGGGCACTATCGTGTTTTGCAGGGCACGTTAAGCCGTCGGTCGCGGTTGTTTTCAATGGTAAGAACAATCGTTAAGCCTTGTCGAAGACCTTCGGGTGGCTTGACAATATTCGACCCTGGGTTGGCTACTAACCTCTCCACCAATCCGCATTGAAGTCGTGCGATGTGGTGGATTATGCTCTAGACCTCCCGCAGCTCTGTGGGGAAGACCCCTGCTCAAGAGTGGGACGTCTATAGGCTGTAGCTAATCTTGAATTTAATCCAATTTATATCTTGAATTTCCTTTTGTTGACGAAAACATATGGAGAGAACAACAATCCTTTTCCAAGGAAACACTTGAAGTCGTCTCGCATACGCTAACAATGCACGCCAATTGTCAGTACTTTGGGCGGCTCTCGCGGCCGAGGGGGCTTCACGTTCCTTCGCTCTACCATAGTTTTTTTTAACCAAAATATTATGATTTTGGTTAAAAAAACTATGGTAAGTATCTTGGAAAAATTTTTTTTTAAAGGTTGCTTTGTTAATGGGTTTGGAGAAAATCTAGCCAGCGCGAGCGTTCGAACTACCTTCTTCTTTTTATTCCTCAACGCGGTTTGGTTTAGTTCAGACAATTCACTTTTATTTTAAGCATGATTGATTGTACCATTGTGCGGCCGTGTAATAATACAATTGTTTAAAAGCAAGTTCTGCCCGTTTACATTTTAGTCCTGAAGTCCCTTAGTCCAAAATTGTATCCATTTTATAGAGACTTGATCCTACACCACTTTCTGAAAAAAATTCAAACGCCCACGACGAGGTAAGGCATAATAAATATCCTACTAATTCACCATTCACTGCACTTAAATTGTTCGTGCATGTATCAAAAGCTCTCAGTTCTAAGCACAAATGATCATTACCCTACATACGGAACAATTGTTTTTCCACCATACAACAAGATAATCTTTGGCACTGAGAATATCGGAGGGTAATGTGTGAGCGAATGCACCCGACAGTGCATATAAACGCGCGTTTGTGCATGAGAAATTATTATTCCCTTAATATATGTGTAACAATTCAATTTGGCTTACTCCGCGCTCCAAGCGGCTTTAAAAGGCAACTAGCTCCTTATATTTCAATTTTTTGCGGAGATGTGCCACGAAATAGTTTATTTATATTGGATGGGGTGAAGTGATTTCTGCGTTAAACGTTTCTGTGAAATATTTTTTACTGAAGTATGGCTTTTCTGGGTGCGTGGATATGAAAAACAAATTCATTTCCAACGTCATGAGAGTCATAGACGAGTTGGTTACTGTGAAAATTCTGAATACAGAAGGCATAATACAATGGTAAATAAAATAGGGATTCTTGTCTCTTACAAGTATCTATTATTAATAAATCCAATAAAGACTAAAATATTTCTTTTCTAAAAGATAATCCAAAAGAATTCTGGGATAATATGATTTTCAAGAAATAAAATCTTTCATTTGTCCATCAATAATGCGACAAATTAATTCAATATCCCCGGAGGGACCGTTCGCGGGAATTCTATATAAGATACCTAAACAAATATAATATTACGCCGGAAAGCGAAATGGAAAATGTTGTGGTTTGTTTGTTCATCATAGATGTTTCAGTTAGGACTGTAGAAAGCGGAGGCTAGGAAAAGGTCACAAGTTCAATTTTAACCTGGAAATTTTTCAGAAGACTATTCCACCTGCCTCCTTGGTCAATTACAGCTGACCACCAACCCTTCTGACAATCCAACAGGAGCAGCGTGGTGGACGACCCACACCTTTTGAATTGTGAGAAGCGACCTGAGCCTTTATGTAAAGTGGTTTGTCCCACTTTGGGCTGGGGACTCTTCTAGGAAAGGGAGTCAACCAAGCAGATCAACTTAGTAGTTAACTTCACCTGATTTCACGATGTTTCCTTCACAGTAGGTAATAGCATAATAATATAACATTTTATTTCTTAAATCGCACATAATTTAGAAAGTTATTGATGCGTGTCGCTCGGATTTGAACCTGGATCCCTCTAGTGAGAGACGCTTTTGATGATTTCGATACGCACTGAGCTATCAGCGCTGCGCTGTAAGTAAATTTAAATGTGCTGCAAGTAATTCAGCGCCAATGCAAAAAACATTAGTTTCATGGATAATGTTACACTGTCAATGTTAAATTCGGTGAAACTTTCGCCGAGTCCGGCCGAGCTCGTCCTAAATCGGGCTTAGTTCGGGCACTTACTCATATCATACTTATGCCGAATTTCTACCCGCCCTTTTACTCTACAGGAATCTCCACCCCATGTATTAACAGCAAAATGTTCCATAAAACAGTGTTAAGTGGCACTAACATCAATCAATGATTTGGCTTGATTACAGCAGGTGATATTTATTTTTTAAATCGCATATAGCTTAAAAAACTCATTGATGCGTGCCACTTTGATTTGAACCCGGACGGCTCGAGTGAGAAGCGAGTTCTATATGCACTGGGTTGTCACCGCTGCAAAGGCGTTTACTGTCAGCCAATGTATTAATACGGTTGATCACATGATCGACGCGAGCCATTGGGCTATGAGCGCTTCAAAATGCAAAATTTGCCGCGGCTTACTTGGCTCAGCTCAGTTCTATTTAAAGACTGGAAGAACGGTTCGTACATTTGTCACTTTTCGCATGTACGTACCCACGATGTGAAGAGTATAATTTATCTCCCGATAGCCGCGTCTGCCCGAATAAATCACGAGGTGATCCTCACCCGTGCCGCGGCGGAACTGGAGGTGAGAATACGGAGGAAAAGAGATGGGAGAAGTTCTTTGTTATTATCCCCAAGATCTTTACTCAAGTTTGAGTTTGATTATTAATACGAACTTAAACATTAAAATACAATATATTCTAATATTGTAAAGGATAAGATTTTTTGTAATGTTTTCACACAAAAACTACTAGACCGATTTCAAAAATTCTTTCATCGTTAGAAAGCTACATCTACACTGAGTGACAAAGGCTATATAATATTACTAAGTGTAAACGAAACTATTGTTATGTCTAATTCCACGCGAGTGAAGCTGCGGGCGTCCACTTGTAATTAAATATGAATAGGAAAGGACTAACAAAAATATAAAACTACTAACATATTGTGTGCTTTTGTACTGTCGGTATAATAGTCACAGTCAAAGTCAAAGTCAAATAATTTATTTCGCTATGAGGTGATTAGACACGCTTAACGAAAGTCTAGGTACCTAACTAAAAACTACTTAAACTACTAACTGATCTATATAAGGCAAAGGATTAGCTATTGATTATTGAATGAATAGCTAATCCTACACAGGTGTCTAACTTGCCTTAAGATAAATTTACAATAATTACCTACCACTAAGCTAAGCTCTAAGTCACGATAGACTATCTATATGGTCATCGGCTTTAGGAAGAATTTACAATATTCTTATCCTATGCCCTAGTGTAGGCCGAGAGAGAAAAAAGCAGGAGGAAAAAACTCTCGGTACTCTTTTAAAATTCAAATTAATTTTTACAGAAAAATGTACAGTATGACAATGACATGATTAAGTCAGACACGAGACAGCCAATCGTGTATGCCAAGAATCACCCCATATGCCACCTGCTTACAATTTTTAGTATAATTAATACAGAAGCATAGTGATAGCCTGTCAGAGTTTAATTCAGTCCCATGCCTTTATATCATCCAAATACTCCTGAATATTATAATAAGCTTTTCGACATAATGTTTGTTTGATGATTTTTTTAAACCTTTGTAAAGGCAGAGACTGAACCGCAGCCGGGACTTTATTGAATATTAGAATAGACATTCCTATGAAGGAACGACTTTTCTTACTAAGCCGGCATTTAGGAAACGCTAATTTGTGGCCGTTCCTTAGTGTTACATTGCGTAAGGCATTTAGGTCACTACGACTTACAAACTGATGCCTATTTTTACGAATATACATAATATTCTCATAGATGTACTGCGATGCAAGGGTTAGGATGTTTATTTCCTTAAATTTTTCTCTAAGGGAGTCTCTACTTTTCATTTTGTATATATAACGGATAGCCCTCTTCTGCAAAATAAAAATAATATTAGCATCAGCTGCATTACCCCAGAGTAAAATGCCATAGGACATTACACTGTGAAAGTAACTAAAATATACCAATCTAGCGGTATCGACATCCGCCAAACAGCGTATCCTTTTAACCGCGTAAGCTGCAGAACTTAGTCTATCCGCCAGTCGACAGATATGGGGTCCCCACTGCAACTTCGCATCAATGGTGATTCCAAGGAAAACAGTCGAGTTAACTAGGTTCAGTTTTTCACCATTTAGTTCCGGTTGCTTATCTACTTGTTTCACATTAGGTGCTGAAAATTTTATGCAATTGGTTTTATTGCTATTTAAGAGTAGGTTATTTACGCTAAACCAATGCACTACTTCAGAGAGAGCATTGTTTACATCGTCATAGTTAGTTTGTTGCCTGTTTAATTTGAAAATTAATGAGGTGTCATCTGCAAACAATACAATCTCGTTATTATTCTCTACCATATAAGGTAGATCGTTAATATATATTAAAAACAGGAACGGACCCAGAATCGATCCTTGTGGGATCGACCCCATCTGTACTAAAGACCCAGACGATCTTGTACCGCTTACTTCGACTTTCTGAGTTCTTTCGCTGAGATAAGAAATCAGAAGATTCAGTGCGGTATTTTTAATGCCATAGTGATTGAGTTAGAATGAGAGTATGATGTGTTAGTACGAGTAGTCAGCAATTGGTCAGCAAAAACGGTTAGTCCAGTTAGATCAGTCAGCTGATAACTTGTCCTGTAGGTTCGTGTTAGTGATAGTCAAGTTAGCAATTGTTAATAACAGCCTCGTTCTATATCGTTGATGCGTTGCTACCATTGAGGTCTAAGTTAGTAGCCACACTATTCGAACACAAATTGCTTCTTTTTCCTAACAGTCACTAACAATATCGATATAAATACGAAATGAATTAAATTGTGCATTATTTTCTCCCGATATCTCAGCGGGACAGTATTAAAAGTTTCATTTAGCAAATTAAAAAGTATTAACCATACGCCAGAAATGTTAGCAGGTCATTTTTACCTTGGGTGGGCTAACACTTTTTAGGTTCTACCATCGTCTGAACCAAATTCGGGAATAAATTTACTACGCTTATAAAAGTAAATAACATACATCGGAACATAGCATACTTGTCTACTCGTGTTCTCCGTCATCTCCCCACCGCTGACATCCCAATTTAAAAAATCCAACCAGCTCGGGTTTATAACGATCGCCACCCAGCGCCCACACTCACACATGTACTCACAAACGCACGACATTAGGTCGTATAAAGCGTTTTTGTTGCGAATCGCCCCGTATTTTAGCGAAGATAAACGAAAACGTGAGAGACGTGGGATAGGAGAGGGGGATACACTGAGATTACTCGTCGGGAATGGAGATCCCTGTAAAAGGATTGACGCTAATGGCAATTAAGGGTCGCTCTACTTATAGTCACAGCTGAGTGGCATTCCTCACAAACGCAGTTCGTGTTGGAAGTAAACACTTCTTTATTGCTTAACTAGGTTTCGCCGCGGCTGCGCTCATGTCAAGTAATTTTACGTGCAGAATTATCTCTACGGGCCTCTACCATCAAGGAATGGTTATAAATACCTATTCGGCTCATAAGTTTTGTCACAAACATTTCACTAAATAAGTTATGTAACTATTTATAATTCTGGAAATTATTGAGATGATTCTTTTTTTTAAATTTACCTATTATGACATTTGAAATATCGGATTAATTACAAGCTTGCTTACTTTACTACTATTAATACTATTAATATTTTGACAAATTTTATTTAGTGAATTTAATTTTTTTTAGTGAGAAAGGCCACGTTATGGACTTTGAATACGATCAGGTTTCAAGGTTATATTTTTGGTTTTTACGTGCATTTATAAAAGCGTGTTTTTCTAGTTTTTTTAAACTATTAATTTATTTAAAGTTTACTCTTAATAAATTGAAACAGCCATGACTCATCAACCAATAAACATTGCAATACGACATAACTCGATGCGATTCTAGCACGTAGCATTGGATGCCAGTCTCAATACGTTATTAAACATCATTTGAATTCATCTCGCGTGCTGACCCGAGGGCAAAGTGAGGATTAGGGATCCGGGAAAGGGTATTTTATACACCACTGGTTGAAGTATTTTTACGTACATAGATTTACAAGAACACAACGAGACAATTGCACCGTCATTAAGGAAAACTGGTTTTAAAAGGTTTAATTTATCTCGTTTTGTCGTTCGTACAGCGTACACGTGAATACATATTTGCGTGCGTACATATTTGAATTCAATTGTTTTTCTTTTTGTCGTTTTGGTATCGCGTTTTTTCGCTAGGCTGACGATGCATCGCCTACTCCTCTGGTGTTGATCGAGTTCATAAGCGGTGACCTAAAGATGAATCTGAATGAATGAATGATGAATCTTACCATCAGTTGGTAAGTTTCAACATTTCAAGAACTGATGGTAAGAGTCATTGTATTTTATGTCAGTGTATGTCTATGATGCAGATAAATATTTGTACTCGGGTCTTGGTCTTAAATAGTTGTGTTTCCTGTTTGTCCACACACCACATTGTAGGCTTTACGCGGGTAAAAGTGTGTCCGTTGTTTTAAATAAATATTTTAATTATTAATACAATCAATTTTTTATTTTGTTTCGAATGTTTAATTCATTATTTAATTGTTTTGTTTTATGTTACCTTTTTCTATTTTATTTGTTTGTTATTATCTCTGCACGTAATTCTTATTTTAAAATGTGACTCAGTTAAACTTAAATTTTAATCGTTAGACATTATTAGTCCGCCCTTTGTAGTCTTTTTGCTCAATAAAGGTTAAATAAATAAATAATATAATGATTTACTTTTACAATAGTATTTTAGTTCCTATCGATATAGTTGAATCCTCTGTACCGTTGTAACAGACGTCAATAACACGTGTATGCAAAAATATAGATAAAATACACGTTAACATTAAATGATCACTGAGTCATTTGAATCTCCATCCCTTGTCCAGTCAAGCCTAGTTAACTTAAGACTGTCGTAATCCACGTAAGGAGCACCAATTATTCAATGCAATAACCGATGTGACTGCAATGCAGTTCCACCACGTACCGCTGAATGGCATTCCGGACACATAATTACAATGTGACTGCATTCCCCGCGCGCTACTACGCGTCTTCCTAATGATCTATGGAGAGTTTCTTGTTAGGTGAGTTGACTGTGAGTGACTGAGAATTTGACGATTTAAGTCATTTTACTGTAGGTATGGGAAGGACACATCGTAAGGAAACCTGCATAGCCGAGAGTTCTTCATAATGTTCTCGAAGGCATGCAAAGTCTGCCAATCCGCACTTGTCCATCCCGAGACCCCAGAGAGGAGACCCGTGCCCAACAGTGGGACAGTCGTGTGTCAGTCGTACTCAATCTGAACCGGAACCGAAGACGTAGATAACATTTCGAACAATTTCGGACAAATTAGAAATAAGTACAATAAAAATTGTCATGAAGATATTTTCCTTATTACTATATCTCACATAAACATCATGTTTTTATGTTTCCAGCCAGTTTGACTAGTATCAAATAATCTGGACGATAGCCAGACCCAGCCCAAGCACAGTCACGACATTAGGCACAAAGCGTTTTAGTTGCGAATCACACTTTTATTTCTGCGAAGATAAACGAATAAGAGATAAGCGTATCCGAAAACGATATACGTATCAAGTCCCCACCAAGTTTACTATGCAACTAAAATTACCAGCATAATATGTAATTACGCAGATACATATATGTAAATACAGCCCTAGATACTTACCCTACTATATTATACTTATGTACTAGATACTACCCTAGATTATTTTAATGAGTTGTCGCCGTTATCCTCGACCAGCGAAGGTAATAAGAAGGTATTAAAAAAACGAGAAATGACAGTAAAACTATAAGCTCAAATGAAGTCTAAGTATCGGTTCAGTAATGGATGGGTTGATGATACAGCAAGGGACATTGTTTTCCTCTAATAAAGTGACATAACTCAAACAGTTGATACCGACCCGCTTATATAGCGTTCAAAATACATTATTACTCAGCGGCGGCAATCCTTCGCATTAGGAGCTCTCTAATGCAATTTAAGTCACACCACAAACTGATGACATCTCCAATTCAAGGGTCTTGAGGATCAACCGCATGGCCCCAGTGTAGATTGGCAGGATCACTCGTCAACACAATAGTACGAGTATATTGCCTTCACTTAGAAAATAATTGACTTTCATTACGAATATAATGGAATACTTTCATTCAAACACAACTATAACAACACAGATATTTGAAATACCTACAAGCTACTTGACAAATAGGAATCGCACTCAGCATTGGCCATGGAGTAAAAAGGCCGCTAGTTTTCAGTGCGACCCGTTGTTTGTAGTACGGCCTTTAATCATGTATGTACTGACCAAACTTATGTTTTTTTTTTTAATGTTCGGTCAGTAGTAATAGGACGTCTATGGGTTGCAGCTACATTAAGCTGTCTCGTTTTGGGACTCAAATAACATAACGATTGGTTATGTTGCATGTCATGATAACATAATGGCGTGACGGTGTAGAAAAAACTGAATTTGTTAGGTTTCACCATAAGTATCTGGAACGCGTCTGAAGTCAACCATATTGCACTTGTCCTTATCATTCATACAAAGAAGACACGTGCTCTGTAGTTTATATTAACGCGAAACACATACCCGCGGGAGGCCCGTGATGCGGGTGACACATAAAACAACACCATTTGACATCCATGACCAAAGTTCAAAATATTTCTTTTCAAAATTAACATCTACACCTACTGACATTGAACCCAGGACCCGCGATAGTTAGGGTATCTCACCGCCGCGTCACGGTGTCGTCAGTAGTGAACCTCTTAAAAGATGTAATGAGGAAATTAAAAAGAGAATAGCTTCATTAAATAAACAACACGGCAAGATTCATAAATTGCCCAAACGTATTGTTATTACGATGTAAAATTTCCTCGCGACGCTGTAGGTATAATTTGAATTTATTATTTGTATAGGTACATAGTCTTGCCTTAAATATTGAAGAAAAAATATTTCTTCTATTGCACGTAACATTTATTACTATTACAGTGTGTTAGTTTAATACTTTAATATAAAACCATTAAAATATATAAAGCTTATTCGAAGTGGTCTACATTGACTTTTATACAGTCCTCACAATCAGAGGGGGTTTCATTGTACCTATCAATAGCCCGGCACACAAACATTGGACTAATACCAAGCGTATTGAGAGTTTTAAAATTGTATTTGGCTCCATACCTACTTTGTGTATAGCAATCACAGCGATTCGGTTTTCTTTAACACCACACTCTATTTAAATATCACCAAATATTTTGCAATCTATTGGCGCGAAAATGAGAAAACACAATGAACAATCATTTAAAGATGAAAGACTCCAAATTCAAATGTAATATTTTGTTTATTTTTAATTGTAACTTTATTTATGGCCAGACTATGTACTTTATAACTCGTACTTAATTACTTAGGAACCCGAATTTCACTATCTCCCGATTCCTCACGAAGGTCCATTAAAGGGTGAGACCGGCCATTTATCATAAGTCATAAGGCCCAAGTTAGTTCGCAGAGGAATTGCGGATCTGTAGTCGATTATAACTTGTTGGAATATGCTTCCGGAGCTTAGACAAGCATTAATAATAATTATTGAGAATGTTTATTGCAGTTGTTTCATTGGGTTGATTACGGACGGTTAGGTTAATAGCGTACGCTAATTCCACCGTGAAATGTGAAAGTGAGTTTGTTAGTTTGTCGGTGTGTTCTTCTTAGTGTTTAAGAGAACTCTCTAGCATGTAGGTTTCCTCCGATCTTGACCGTTAAAGCAAGTGACTTATTCGGTTATTGGCTGACTTTTCGTTCCGAGAGGAGGCTCGTCCCCAACAAAAGGGTTGTGGTATTTATTACGTATGTTTGAAAATATTTTTTCAATTCACGCAGTCTGGGTTTTGATTTTTGCACACATACATACATGCGTCGTGTAGGGATAACTGTATGATATTCAGTTTATTCAGTTTATTCAGTTTATTCAGTTTATTTACAAGTATATATAAATATTACAGGGAGATATTCCTAATGCATTTATATAATATTCATAATTTGTACGTATTTACTGGCCGTTCTGCGAAATACAGCAGACGAACAACAAAACAAATCCAGACTCAGATCCCATGCCAGGAGGCCATTAAGCAGGGTCAAGGCACGAACCAACGGAGACGCTCGGGTCATCACTAGCCTGTATCCAGATAGCGAAAACAATTTTTGCTTGCTTGGCCTGACATTGCATCGGCTAGGAACGAAAAATGATATTAATTCTAACACTGATGGGTTCGTAATCTCGCCTCTAATCAGACGGAAGAAATACTCCATCAGGGTGACTTTCCGCCTGACTTCGAGGGATTCGTATCCTAGCATTCCTAATAGGAATAAGCTGGGATAGATAGTAGGAAACCCTACGAAGTAGCCATACTTCTTAAAATATAGCCATCTTAAAAACTTTTTTTGGAGTTTCTCCACCATGAGTATATATTTTTCTTCATGTGGACTCCAGATAACTGCATTATTTTCTAACGTGCTTCTTACGAAGCTGTTATATAAAATTTTGATCGCCGCAACACTCTCAAGGTCTTTTGCCTGCCGTAATACAAATCCTAATGATCTGTAGGCCCGTGTAGACATTGTACAAATATGGTTGGCAATACTTAAGTTAGAAGTCATCAGGACTCCTAAATCATTCACAGAAGATTGTCTATTAATGACATCTCTACCTAACCTGTATTTGTACTGAGATGGATTAATAGCTGTCGTAAACGATACTACAGAGCACTTTGTTTTGTTGAACATAAGCCGGTTCTTCTCGCTCCATTCCATGACATTATTGATATCTATTTGCAAGAGGTCACAATCCGATGGCTTCTCAATCCTCAAGAACAATTTCAAGTCATCTGCAAATAACAGACAACGAGCATATCTAACTGTATTAGGCAAATCATTATATGATATGATATGTATATGTATATAACCCTCCTTCTGGCGCAGTCGTCGAATTCATTCACAAATACCTTTAAAAATACAGTGACGATCTTTGCGAGTATTTTAATATTATTATAACATATTAAAAAACTGTATCCTAAAGTGCAGCTATAATTAAATATCAAATTTAACAAATTTTAGGTGGATTTTCATTATAGTCTATATTGAACATGTTTAAGAAGGCGAGTTCATCCGAGTAACCAAATACCTACCATTTCTACCGTGTAGTAATTGATCATTAAGCAACTGTGTTCCGATGGGGAAGGGTGGTTTCAGTTACACTTTTATTCCTCAAATTTACTGTGATTTAATACACATTTGCTGTTACTGGACAGCGAGTAAATTCTAGAAGGAACGAAAAATAATACAATTAATGAATGAAATTTAGCTCGGAATGAGGACAATACAGTTCGTGGCGCGAAAGTCTAGCGCACAGCGGGGCACATACGGCTGGTGAACCAATCAGCGCTTACGACTCCTTCATGCAAGGTCAACGCTAGACTTCAATGCCGCTCTCTATGACGTTACGTGAGCAACAGTGACTACCTATTCCTGGTCAATTACCGGACGACCTGATCGAGAAGCTTTTTGGAGCGCGACCAATTCCTAGAGCATCCTCTAACAGTTCGCAGTGTAGTTTCAAATGTATTGTAACCCGTGACCTGTTTACTTCGTCTGCAGTCTGCGTCTCTTCACTGTGTCTGTGTTCAGGTGAAATTCAATTCGGAATCAATTATTTTTCTTGTAATTTATTTTAAAGTTTAAAAATTCTGTTTTGAGACATTTTTTTTGGATACAAGATAGCAAACGAGTTTGCAGCAACCGCCCATCCGCTGCCGCCCATGACAACTGTGACTGACTTTGAACAAGACTCAATTAGGAACTGGGATGGTTAGTCAACATAACATTAACATTAGTTTGTCAGTACGTTAGTAGGTATGAGGACTGGGTACTGTTAGTGATAGTTAGTCCTCTTAGTTAGTGTTAGTAATAGTCCAGTTAGTACTTGTTAGTAGGAGTCTCGATTCACTGATTTCGTTTGAATGTATCCATGTGGGTCCAATATCACCAAGTCACATTCTGATGAAGATATCTGATGATGAAAGGAGTTCATTTCGATGTGGTATATACATCGATTTTTATAGCTATAAGAGCTTTATTTAACTACATCAGAATTATAAGAAAGTGTACCTACTTGTTAACAATTTTTAAACTTCATTAGTTAGTTACGAAATGATTCACGATGATGATGATGTAATAGTTTGCTGAATCACCTTTTCAGTGATGTACCAATTACTGCAATGTAAGAAAAATAACTGAGAAATTAATTCAAAGTTATTATGGAACTCTCAAACGATAAAGCTCAGGTGCTTTTTATCTTAAAACGCTAAAATAAGCGGAAAGAGCACTTAAAATTCTACATTTTACGCGTAATAATTTTTCGATATAAATTTAAATATTTCCAATCAATTTTCAACAGAGAAATTTCTTAGAAAATTATTTTGTCGCGAACGAAAGTCGAAAGCTTAATTTAGTAAAATTCATGAGACTTTCTCGAACGACTTTATAATTAAAACAGACCGGCCCGTTTATAGTGTCATTACTTTTTTAATCTACACTTTAAAACACTGGTTCCATCGCCCACGACTACGTTTCATCGGAAACTACTGACTCAAATTTACCAGTCGAGCGAGGTACAAACTACTATCTTAGCAAATTCTATCCGTTTAGTGTAGGTATCGCATCAAGCAATTATCACAGAAAACTTAGTGTCTAGTTTATAAGTTACAAGCTCACCACCACCAACACTACCACAACCCTTTCTTAGTCCCACTGTTGGGCACGGGTCTCCTCACAGTATAGGAGGGTATTAGGCCTTGGTCCATCACGCTGGCCAAGTACGGATTGGCAGACTTCATATGCCTTCGAGAACACTATGAAGAACTCTCAGGCATACAGGTTTCCTCACGATGTGTCCTTCATCGTTACAGCAAGTGACATTTAATTTCTTAAATCGCACATAACTTAGTGACATCATGGGTGCGTGCCGCTTGGGTTTGAACCCGGACCGCTCGAGTGAGAGGCGAGTACGATAGCCACTGGGCTGTCACCGTCACAAGCTCACCATATTCAATTAATTCTTATGATAGTGCATTTAGCCATGTGTTAAAGGAACGGTAAGGATTCTGATGTAGGAAAATATAATAAATATTAAACAGTAAAAAACTTCGATATATAATATTATCGTTGTGTTATGTTTTTTACTGTGATTTGATGGTTTGTTAGTGGACAGTAATAAAAATATGATAAAGTTAGCTCTCTCTGTCCCTCTGAGGCAAGTGCTCCAAGTATCCTTTTAACGTTACGCATGCTTTAATTATTATTGTAGTTTATGCAAATTAATTGGCGTCGAAAGCGCTTTAAACGATGTAAATTCACAATTAAACATTGAATGCCCTTTAATGTGTGCTGGAGCAGAGGTCGCTGTCATTGTCAACATTACGGAGCAATGCCCAGTTGCCCAGCAATGGAACCTGTCCATTGTATACAATATGCATAATAAACGGGCTACGTATCTGGCTATGTGGTATACCATGTCGCGTATCGTCATTGTAGCTCGGGACCAGAATAGTGCTTCTGTAGTCCCAGCCTGTCGTAAAAGGCGACTGAAAGGGGACTTCTGGGGTTGCGGGCGGTGAGAGGGGGAGCTCGAACCGTCCATCATGTGACCCTGGGAAAAACGACGCTGTTTGTGGCTGCACAGCGTTGTGTAAACCGGGAAGAACCCGTCTTGGGTGCAGCGCCGGAGGGCACCGACGCGTTTTAGTGGGTGAAAGTCCCACATAACCCGGTGTCGCTCCCACGACCTTTTCAAGGTTTCCCACTCGTTAAACAAAACAAAAATGGTATCTGCGTATGTGGGAGTCGGTCGAAAGTGACATTCGTGCTCCCGGGACGCGAGGGAACCTTGACTTTTACGTAGAGTAGAGGATAATGCGACCAATTCCTCCCGACGGCCGAGACGAATAATTTCATAGGTTTTTGCATAATTCTCATGACCCCTTTGTGCATTTCATTCAAATTAGACCCTTCTGGGTTTTACTTTAAAGGAGCTTACCTTTTGATTGATCCTTTGAAACTGAACACCTGAATTAATATGGCTTTAATTAAGTATAATAATAGGGGAACCGCTGGATTCAGAAGGCACAGGACCGGTCGGAGTGGCGTCGTTTAGGAGAGGTCTATGTCCAGCAGTGGACCAATAAAGGCTGATGATGATGATGATGATGAAGTATAATACTCTCACCACCACCACAACCCTTTCAATGTCCAACTGTTGGGCACGGATCTCCTCTCGGAATGACAGGGTTAGGCTTTAGCCCACTACGCTGGCCAAGAAGGAGAAGAATATTTAGACTAAAGTTAAGACATGTAATAATTTGTTCAGACATTACGACGTTGCATAAAGACGATTTATTTTTACATAATAATATATGCCATTTTATTTTATTTATAAATTTATTATTATTTACTTTGCGCTCCAAGAACAAAACTTCTAAAGTACGTCACCGGTACCATTGTGTCATTATACGTTATTTTGATTAAACTGTAAGGATTCAGATCCAAATCTAATCACGCAGAAGACGTACTGATAAGCACAAAGAGATCCGAGTTCTGAGAACAAGGTAAGTATTACCTAAGCGAAGTATATTTCTACTAGTGGACGCCCGCAGCTTCGCTCGCGTAGAATTAGACCCATTAACGACGTCTACCCGTCTAACGACTTCAAAAACGGCAAAGTTTCATACTAACTTTGCACCCCCGTTTTACCCCTTAGGGGGTGAATTTTCAAAAATCCTTTCTTAGTGCTCCCCTACGTTATAAAAGGAACCCCTGTGCAAAATTTCAAGTTTCTAGCCCTTATAGTTTAGGCCCTGCGTTGATATGTCAGTCAGTCAGTCAGTCAGTCAGTCAGTCAGTCAGTCACCTTCTCCTTTTATATATATAGATTACATCAGTCTGAGATACGATCAGACTTATATTTCTTTTATTCCGTTTCAATTTCCAAGGCATTGTAGAGTCTCTTTTTGTGATCTTTCATTCGAAAATTATTTCGTAGACATACTCGAATCGATATTTCATAGTGAATCCTTAGCTTACCTGCACAAAATTAAGTAAAAACCACTTATTTTAAAATCATCTTGAGATTTTTGCCAGCATAGGTCACCCGTCCTCAAACCAACCCCGCCCGCCGTAGCTTAACTCAGTGGATCTACCGAGCGGCTCAAGCCCGCGGTGGACGTCGATCGTATGTGATCACATCATATCACGTGTTATTGGGCTATGGAGGGTACTTTTGTAACGGGACAAGATTGTTTTTGAAACCGATGAAAATCTTCTGCGGCTTCTGCTCACGAAAACTGTGAAATCCAAAACCAGTGGGAAAACCTATTAACTTTCAATTTAATTCTAGACGAATTATTTTTTATACTGATTTTTATGTATCGCTTGTTATGCTAATAAAATAAAAATTAAATTTATATTGACATCATTTTTAAACGATTCAACCTTTGATAAATATAATATTTCATTTTATTTTAATGATCGAACCCAAGAACTTGCTCAGCAGTCGTGTTTACCACTAGAGACGTGGCAGTCTTATTCCCACCATAATAAAGTGTCAATGTTCTATGGGTTCTGTTCTATTATCAATAGCCACACAACTCGAATAATTACTAAAACGCAAAATAACAAAAGCGTAGATATCATTTGAATAAAAAGTGAAACTCATTTCGATTTAATTTTCTACTCTCGATTGACTTTAATTGATAGCTCTCGACCTTGATCGCTGGATCCGATAATTATGTTCGTGAAAATGACTCAGACCGGGGCGGACGTAAACACCAGATAATATTATTATTGTACTAGTAGATTAAAGCGCTTATACAGGCCCGTTGGCGCAAGCGGTAGTGACCCTGTCTGTTGCGCCAAAGGTCGTGGGTTCGAATCCGTCGAACACTTGTATTTGTTCTGTGTCTGGATGTCAATATTATCTATTTTAAGTATGTATTTAAAAATATCTATGTATGTATATCAGTCTCTGACATCCATAACACAGGCTCGCGCCTACTTTGGGGTCAGATGGCCGTGTGTGAGAATGTCCAAGATATTTATTTATTTATTTATGACTCCCGTCCATCGTACGTGATACACTTGGTTAAGTACCACCTTCGGCCAAGGTACTTAGTACCATTTCTACCGAGTAATAATTGTTTTTAAAGCATTTGTGGTCGGGTTGGAAAGGTGTGGTTCCCGGTTACACTTCTTTAGAGGCGACCTTAGTCCTTAAGGGTAGCACTGTGACTGACTTGGAATAAGCCTACTAAAAATTACTAAAAATTACTAACTGGACTATTACTAACAATTTCCAGTCCTCATACCCACTAACGAACTGACAGAGGAAATGTTCTAATTAACTATCTCAGCTAACTGGACTAACCATCCCAGTCCCTAATTGAGTCTTGTTCAAACTCAGTCACAGTTGTCATGGGCGGCAGCGGATGGGTGGTACTGCAAGCTCGTTTGCTATCTTGTATACATTAAAAGGCCAGATGCAATGGAGATGTGGACATCAGAGTACATTTGTAAAAAAAAAGTTAACTTTTTAAATTATTCGAAATCGCTAAACATCGATTCTTGTTCACGATGTAGGTCGATTGGTTAAATCGGTTAAGAGGCACAAACAGCGGTAATTATTTTCCTAATGAGTCCGCGGTTTACTACAATACCACACCGTCCCGTGAGAACGAATACCATTGCTAGTGATGTAATCTAGCAGCATCAATAGTTGATTTTTTATAGTTAAATCAGCAAACAAAAACAGTTTCACTATCGATTTGATGTTGAAATGTGGCAATAGTTACTGCCTTGACTATTAACACTACAATTAATTGTTACAATAAAAATATCGAAAATAATGTTAAACTCATATGAGAGTAGGTACATGTCCTTGTAATTACATAAGTATATAGTGGGACTACTAACTTGTTATGAATAAACAATATAGAATATATTAACAGCTCTTCCAATTTCCTACGTACTCTGAAACAGAACAAAGTTTTTGAAGCTTTTATTTACAAACCGCTACGTTTTTGTAACTAGACAGTTATTTTCAGTGAATAGTTAAAGCACAATATACTTTATATAATATGTGTATATATGAGTGTTATCGATGAATCAGTAATGGGACATCACTAGCCCATACGAACGAAATATTGGCTACCCGCGTATTAAACGGTTTTCCGACTTTTTGACTGCTGTGACGATGTTGCCATGGTAATTCGGTGCAATTAAAATTATTCGGCCCTCAACTCATATTTTCCGTGCAATTTGAGTTAATTCTATAATCGGCGGATAACGTAATAAGCTCAGACGCTGTCGAAAGCGATTATAACCTTTTGCTGTAAGTCTGAGCAAATATTATATGCCACGTAGAAGCAGATAATACTCCTACCGGTAGACTTCACCGTCTCGTGTACAGTAATTGACGCCTATTAGACCATCCTATCACGTTAGCTTCACAAAGATTTCTGTGGTACATAATATATATAACGTTTTCGCCTATCGGTATGGCTCTGTCGAATAAAATATGTTGCTATTTATTCGTACAAATTCATGAAATAAAATGTAACAAAACTGTTTCGAACAATGCGGTTTATTACTAAATGTTTCTGTAAAAGTTAACATACAAGTTTATTTCTACTACCAACCTATTTTTTGATTATTAAAAAAGTATTTTTTAGTAGGTAGGCCAATGAGACCGGGTATATGAGCGTGTGTCACTGTGTACACGAATAAATAATGTCATCAAAAGACGGTTGGTCGTCTGTACATAGGCGTAGATGAGACTGAATTACTTAAACTTTGCGAATTAACACACACACAGCAACAACACAAGTCAAGTCGGCTCTATAAGATCATTTACCTCAATATCGACCGCTCGAACTAAAGCTATAAAATATTCTTGAATACAACTCAAAAAAAAACATTAATTTTTGCCACCTATACGAAAAAGACATAGGAAATATCCATACTAAATGTCTGTTTGGGTTAACAAAGTATTTCTTTGCGATGGCCTGTCTGCCTGTCTAAGCCGTATAGTAACTTTAAAGCCATTGATTCTCGCATAAACAGCGCACACCGAAGATTAAGTTTCGCTACTGCCGTGGCGTTGGGATTTATTTTTGTGATACCAATAAAATCTTCTAGTGGAGGGCTGGAGGGCGTTGCTAAGCAATCCCCTCGAACCGAACGCATGTCGGATCAAAGTGAAATTCAACGAAACAATTTCTATGCGTAAACGAGTTGGTGGCGGCGAAAATTATTTTGTGCTGCAGGTTGCTTTAATGAACTGCTGCTGAAATTAAAATGAAATGTTGCTGTTTTGCGGTCAACGCTACTTACAGCACAGTGTATATTGATTATGAAGTATTTGTAGAGTGGCATGTATGGACCCTATTTAATTAAAAACCTTTTGTCTGTCCAAATCTTGTCCAAAGGGATTTGGTCCCTGGATGTTCCGAGTATACCGCGGTAGTGACCCTTCCTGTTGCGCCAGTGGTCGTGAGTTCAAATCCCACTCAGGACAAATATTCGTGTGTTGAACACTTGTATTTGTTCTGCGTCTGGATATTAATATTATCTATTTAAGTAGGTATGTATTTAAAAATATATATGTATGTATATCAGTCTCTGACACCCTTATCACAGGCTCGCGCCTACGTTGGGCTCAGATGACCGTGTGTGAGAATATCCATGATATTTTATTTTAACACTTCCCGATTCTCCTCACATTTTGTTTCGAACGCACTTGAAGCCACAATCTTTATATTTGTGCGACGATGTAGCTTTAACTTTCTTTGCAAACGCTACGGAGCCACAACCTACCTTACGGATTACGGTAAGACCTTCCTTGGGGGAAGGGAATTTGATCCCTCACGCAAGAGGGTTAAGTAAACCCGGCGCGAAGCAATCAATTAATTGGTGAAGCCTCGCCTTACAAGGTTTACGCTTTTAACCCTGAAACTGGATAAGATAAGAAGCCAGAAAGCCGTTTTTGTGCATTTAGTAAAAGGGCTTCGTCGTATTTTGTGAGCTAAGGGCAGGGTTTAGTCCAGCGGCCTGCAGTAACTACTCTGTTATTACAATCTGTAAATTTTCGATTCATCGTTTAAATGGTACATTTGTACAATATGTTTGCCGTAGAGTTAGGCACCTGTGTAGGATTAGCTATTCATTCAAGGATCAATAGCTCATCTTTGCCTTATATTAATCAGTTTAGAATAGCATTATATATCTTCTTCTTAAGTAGTTTGTAGTTACCTAGACTTTCTTTAAGCGTGTCTAATCACCTCATAGTGAAATAAATTATTTGACTTTGACTTTGATGACTAAGTAGACTGGAGAAGCGACGACCTAATTGGGCTTTGCGACAGGCACCTTAGCATTCTGTTGGAGATTCCGGAGCATCCTAGTATACGCAAGATGACTGACGAGTGTTCGTAGTGAGAAAACCTCACACACATACAAGCCACTCCTGAGAGGTTGGGCATTTTACGAACATTTCATTACAAATCGTAAAAGATATTTTTTAATTTGTTTCATCATCATCATCATCAGCCTTTATTGGTCCACTGCTGGACATAAGCAGAGGACCAGTTCAGGAGAGCCTGAACGACGCCACTCCGACCGGTCCTGTGTCTTCTGAATCCAGCGGTTTCCCGCTGCCTTCTTCAGGTCGTCCGTCCATTAATTAATTTTTCCGTCGTTAATGGTGTTTATATTGTACAAAATCCATATTTTATACCTTGACTTTACTCTTCAGCACGCAGCTAAGTCGTGAAAGGGAAGTGTACGACAAGATACAATAGATCACTCAAACCATTCACAATAAGATTTATACGTGCTTACAACGCCTACAATTCATAAGCCAGTTATAGATAGGAAAAAGGGAAATGTTTTCGCATGCCCCGTTAAGTCGTGTGCCGAGGGGTGATTGATTCGTTCGATCGTGTAACAACACCAATGTTTTGTTAAAACATTGTTTTAAATCTCATCAAATGAGAAGCTGAATCAACAATTTTATAAAAACATTGTTTTAAATCTCATCAAATAAGAAGCTGAATTTAAATTTGTTCGTAATATGGTAACGTCCACCATACTGGGCAAGTCTTGGTTTGAAGACTTCATGCCTTCCAGAACATTATGGAGAACATTCAAGCATGCGGATATGACAATGTTTTCCTTCACAATTACAACACTGATTAAATTACTTAATACACCCTTTTGACAAGCGCACATTACTTCTAAAATCATTAAGAGTGCCACTGAGATTGAACGCGGATCCTCTAGCAGCTCCTGATATGTAATAATCCTGATAAATAATACCATTTGTGGGTAAAAAAAAAATGATAACTAGGCTTCATACATGAAACATATTTTTTCTCATTCGTAAAGTTATTATATTAAAATAGCGACAAATGTATGAAGTATGCGTGACTCCTCGAAATGCATTTACATAAAAAAGAAATGCGCGGTCCTAATGACGAATAATGAATGTAAATGTAAATAACGCGATATTCGCAGAACCACAGCGCAGCCACATTACCTCGCGTAAATAAAACGCATATTTAAACAAAAGCGCCATTACTCTCAAAGCGACGTTTCATGGCAGTTGCATTTGAAAAATAATGGTCATAAAGTGGAATTTTTCAGAGATTTCGCGAGAATTGCGTTCTTCGTCTAGAATAGGGTAGTTAGTGCGATACGGGCATTGTGCCCTGGGGGGCCCTAATGAACGAACACTATGTAATGGCGTAGTAATAGTGTTATTTAATGACTGCTCAGCCTATAAAGTTTGTAACGCATCTGAGACCAGCTCTATCTTAATATACATATTTCTTGGGTACGTGCGTATGACAGTGAACTTCTCCTAAACAGCTGGATAGATGTTGATGAAATTTTTAGTGGTGTGTGCAAGGGGATTCGAGGATGGTTTAGATTCACAATTTGGGGCCCTGGAAATTTTTTTTTAAACACTATTTTAGTATTCTTATATTTAACCGTCGTTCACTGACGTGAAGCGTCGCGTCACTTTGACATTTCATATGGCAGAGCAACGTTTGCGGGGTCAGCTAGTATTGTTATGTAATTTTTTTAGTGCCTCGTTGGTCTTTGGTCAAAAGCTAAGTTCTCTAGCTTACCCAGGACCACTGTCCTGGGTTCGATACCCATGTTGGGCAATGATACACATTGGATTTTTTAACCTGAACCTCCTTGTAGCTCGGAGTCTGGATTTGTGCCCGGATTGTAATACGGCGAAAAATACAGAAATAGTGTGAATTTTCAATTTTCCAGTTCGAAAGGTAAGCAGAAAAGGTAAGCCAGTATCGACAAACTTATTGCTCATTGAAGAGTTTAATGAGCTGAAGAGTGAATAATCCACATACATTGTGAATGTTCAAGGCAACTACCTTCGGTATGCCTCCAGCGCGTAGTACCTACTTTAGCAGCCTTTACAGACTCCGCTAGGAACAAAGCGCCATATCTAGAATTGAAATTAAATTAAATTAAATTTAATTTAATAGAGCTGTGAAGGTTCGACACGAGCTGATCTGAACAAAGAGAAAAACATTCCGTTGATATTAATCCATTCTGACTGTTGAGAGAAACCGTATTATTACACATCTTATATTGGCAAATTTAATGCTCGCCTAACGCATGTAGCTTAATCAAATGTATGTAAAAACAAATCGATTAATGTATAATAATAATAATAAATATCTTGGACATTCTCACACACGGCCATCTGACACCAAAGTAGGCGCGGCGAGCCTATGATATGGGTGTCAGAGACTGATATACACACATAGATATTTTTAAATACATACTTAAATAGATAATTAACATCCAGACACAGAACAAATACAAGTGTTCGTCACACGAATACTTGTCCTGAGTGGGATTCGAACCCACAACCCCTGGCGCAACAGACAGGGTCACTACCGATTGCGCCAACGGGCCTGTCGAATGTCATGTTTGTAATAATATCTATTTATTATTTAAATTCAGCATCAAAACAGTAGCAACCCTGAGTCACGAATGTCAAGGTAACTTTCGATGACTGCGAGAGTGGTCCTTCTGCAAACCTTTTGGTCTGTACCTCCAGCCTGCCTCCGCTTAGACATTAACGACCCTGAGACAGGTGTTCAGCGCTCAGTAAGAGCTAGACACGCTCGTAACGACGTGAGGAGCCTGTTACAACGTCTTACACCCTATCTCCGTCACCAGACATACTCATAGTGTACGAATTATAATATATCTATACTAATATTATAGAGAGGAAATATGTGTTTCTAATGTTTTCAGACAAAAACTACTGGTCCGATTTCAAAAATTCTTTCACCATTAGGAAGCCGCATCTTCACTGATTGACATAGGCTATAGGTATAATATTAGTAGGTGTAAACGAAACTATTGTTGTCTAATTCCACGCGAGCGAAGCTGCGGACGTTGACTAGTCTGTTTATAAACTAGCCTGTTGGCGCAGTCGGTAGTATTAAAAAAAAATCTGTATCTGCGACGATCTGACGAGCTGACTCCAAACTAGGCGCGAGCAAAACTATTTTTGCTCGCGCCTAGTTTGGAGTCAGATGGCCGTATGTGAGAATTATAACTTCAGTTCACTGGTCCTTCGAGCTATGTCGGTAACCTTCGTTCGTCTGTGGATTTCATCATTGCGAATCCTGTCCCGTAGTGAAATAATAATTTAACTCTTAATAAATTAATTTTTATTGTGTAACATTGTTATGTTAACAACTCCGAATCCACGGAATACCGGAGCGACTCGCTATTATTATTATCGGCAGCCTAAATTTCTCGTAGGATAGGTCAATGAACGCCCTCCTCATTATAGGAAGCGTACGCAGTCATATTAATTCCCTCGGCCTCCATGCGAAATTATTAACATTTATTCATTACACGTGAAATTTCTCAAGAGTACAGTCCCTCTAATTTATTTATTTTAATTACGTACCGACTGTGCCGTGTTAAATATTTAGTGCCCTGTATTTCTACCATATGTTAAGGGCCTTAGCACACCGTTGCTCTATAGTGAATTTGTGTCCGGGATTAAATCCTATCCATACGTGTGAAGAAATAGATATTCGCCTGCTGGTGGCCGACAAAAATCTGGACTGGTTTATGGCCAGTTTACTTTATTCCAGTCCAGTGATCCAGTCCAGTGCTGAACTGGATTCGTTATCGTCTATATTATTCCAGTAATTTAGAAGCCGTTGAAACGTGAACACTACAGTGACAATGATTTCAAAAAGAGATCAGGCACTGGATTGGCCGTCTACATTATTCCAGTTGCACTGGATTGATCGCACTGGATTCAAAAGTAGACCACGAATCCAGTTACTGGACTGGAATGCTTACTGGATTCAGTTAATTCCAGTGCCGGTTTACATTTTTCTAGTAAGCAATCCAGCACTGGACTGGATCACTGGACTGAAATAATGTAAACCGGCCATTAGTCCAGATTTGTGTACATATTTGAAGTTCTCAATACAGTTCTTAAGGGCACGTAAAGTTCACGTTGATTATACGATCAACGTGGTTGTCTACAGCACTCAATTTTTGCGGTAGTGTAATACAACAGCGCCGATGACAGCCCAGTGGCTATCGAACTCGCCTCTCAATCGAGCTGTCCGGGCTCAAATTCAAGCGGCACGCACCAATGACTTTTCAATGTTATGTGCGATTTTAAAAATTGAATGTCACTTGCTGTAACGGTGAAGAACATTTCGTGAGGTAACCTGCATCTCTGAGAGTTCTTCATAATGTTCTCGAAGGCATGTGAAGTCTGTAAATAAATAAATAAATAAATATCTTGGACATTCTCACACACGGCCATCTGACCCCAAAGTAGGCGCGAGCCTGTGTTATGGGTGTCAGAGACTGATATACATACATAGATATTTTTAAATACATACTTAAATAGATAATATTGACATCCAGACACAGAACAAATACAAGTGTTCGTCACACGAATATTTGTCCTGAGTGGGATTCGAACCCACGACCTTTGGCGCAACAGACAGGGTCACTACCGATTGCGCCAACGGGCCTGTCAATCCGCACTTGGCCAGCGTGGTGGACTAAGGCCTAATCCCTCTCATTCTGAGAGGGGACCCGTGCCCAACAGTGGGACAAGGAAAGGGATGTGGTAGTGGCGGTAATACAACCCTGTTAAGCGGCCCGTGCTTGTAGTAGACAATGTAGGTTTATGAACACAATATGACTAACTGTCTAAATGCCAACTCAATTTGATACTGGATGTGAATACTCCCAGCCACATCGGCGTCAAGCAGCTGACAGCTTGACATAGGTACACTAGGGCTAACGGTGGGTTAGTAAACTGCTATAACTTGTATTAAATTGTATTGTATTGTAGTGTTTCAAAGTGTAATATTAACCTTTACCAAAGATCAATTTTCACTGTGTAGTAAATAACCGACTGTGTTCATAAATACGTTTCGTTAGTAAGTTTAAGGACTGGGGACTATAGTAATAGTTAGTCATGTTAGATGGTGTTAGTAATATTCGAGTTAGTAATTACTAGTAAAATTCTCGTTCCATTTCAGTTACAAATTCATTGCTGCCAGTGAGGACTAAGATGGTCGCCTCTATAAAAGTGTAACCGGAAACTGATGTAAACTATTTAACATTAATTTACACCAACACATTTAATTTCGTTGTAAGCAATATGTCCCCGGTGTGCGACGGCCTTTACGGTGCTTCACTAGGTATTACCGTGACTCCGCCCGCCCCGACTGCAATTAGGAGAAGGACCTTGGCGTTACCTAAATCACATTTTAATTAGAGGAAAGGTTAATTTTACTCGCTGTCTGATGGCAATTGCAGCGTCCGTAGCCGTCGATTCAATGTAATCGACAGGGTTAAGCAACGACGGGCGTGGTCGGCTTGTGGCTTGTTAGTTATATTCAATTATTATCTAACCGATTAATTTTATTATAGAAAAGTTATGTTAACTTTTATTGTTTTTTAGTCTATAAAATTTTTTATTGCCGCTTAACTTTTTTATATTCTTTCGGCCTTAGTTATAAAAACATCAGCATACAATTACAAATACTTGTAACCATCACCTTTCGGCGAATCACCTCTACCCCAACAGTGGCCTAATAAAATACATCATAACCACACCAGTACTAAAACCATACTAAAACACGCACGCTTCTTTGTGGCAACGGAGAAAAAGTTAACGACAACTTTCGTATATTGTTACGATAGTTGCCAAGTCATGAGAAAAAAACTTGGCATTCTCATCGTAAATAGACGGAATCAAGAAATATTCTCCCTCCGCGCCATTTTTTCTGTTTCCCCGATATAAAGCATTATGACGCAAGCGACCAAGTTACACACTAGATTACAAGTAATTTTTTCGATGAACACGGCTTTCGTTCACACAAACTAGAAGGTACATGTTGACTTCTATGTCCTATAAATATTGCCGCTGGCATAATATTGTAGATATCGTTTATCTGCCTCGTAGGACGCAAGCGTTTGTTAAGGTCGAGGCAAAGTATTATACTGTTTGTCTTACTTGAAATTCTCTGTAAAACAACTCGGGATTTGGATATGTGCGCGGTATGTAAACATAATGCAAACGTATGCAGCATGGTGGAGTACCTATGCTGTAAACCTCACGCAGCACGCACCAATCCGCATTGGAGCAGCGTGGTGGAGTATGCTCTAGACCTCCCGCAGCTGCGTCTGTGGGGGAGACCCGTGTCCAGCAGTGGGACGTCTATGGGTCGCAGCGATGTAAACATAACCATTAAAGTGGTGTATTATACACCCCTGCTTGCCCTTTCAAGGAAATACTGACACGATATTATATATGTAGAAAAAAATATAGTAAAATATTGGCAATTGGTATATTGGTCAATACATTATCTCATTTCTGCATGTGAATGCCTGTTTTTACAATTTCAGAGCGAGGGAGATGATAACCTAGCATCGCGCTTGTATTTTCCAGTGTGTGGTACCACCTATTTATCACCAGTTTTGCTTAGGTTTAGTTTATAGCTTGGGATAACTATTGACTTGTCTATTGCCATCTGTTGGCTGAATGTGACCTTCGCCTTGTAGACTAATGCTGTGTAAAAAATGACATCACCTATCTTTGATTTCTCTGTGGTTCTTTTCCACAAGTTATGGTTATTCCAACGGGCATAATTCTAGGCTCCGAGCTACTGGGAATTTCAAGTTAGAATATGAGGACGAATCCGAAATGGTGATATAATCTAAATTTGACATTCCTTTGGAAGAATTAAATCAAATAATCTTTATTTTCAGGGTACTTCAGGTACTCCATCTAGATCTTAATTACAACGAACTATTATCTTAACTCAAAAAAAAAAATTAGGTTACGTGACAAAAAATCTAAGCTAAAGTTCACATTTTGTTCACGAAAGTCGACAGTTTCCGTCAGAGATGGAAATACGAGTTAGTCACCTCTAGTTCACTGTACCTCATAGTGCTATTATCGATTTCTTTGTAAGCGTCTTGGGTCACTGCCAAGGGGGCTCCCCCGGCTGTTTCCGCTATCGCTAGCTGACGTGCCGTAGTTTTTGATTGTAGAAGAAAGCTTTTAGCGTTGGTAGACGAATTTGATACTGTCGATTTCTTATTGACTTCCTTTTTCAAAACTCTTTCTCATAGCCATGACTTGAGCGAGCAATCTGCAGGTTTCATGAAATATTCCTCTTTTAAGCAGAGCAAATTTAATAGCTCAACAATTACGTGGGAGTCACCACATTACTGGTAAGTATACCATTAATACTGGATGCTAATTAGGTGACAGTAGTAGATGAACACAATTATATAGTTTAAATTTCTCGGGTTCAGATGTGGACCTGGTTATTTATAATGCTTGCGGTGGTGACTCACCACTCACTCTACGGGCTACTCAAACATGTCGACACGCTGGACGGCAATGGCGGCAACATGTTCAGTGGCTCAGGGTGTTGAGAGGTGTACCACGCTTTAAATGAGGTGGTTTTACGCACTCACCTACTCGCGACTTACGCAAGTTTCACTTCCACCCTGCGAGCATACAGCTCCAACGCCCCACTCTGGACGGCCGGTTAAGGCAAGCCAGAGTCGAGACTCCTGCGGCCCCTCCTGGGGTCCACTCCGACCAGCCGGTAAAGGCAAGCCGGAGATGGGAGCCTGATCGAATCTCAGGGGAACTAGGGTTCGTGCGGTCGCTACTCCCCAACAGCTCGCCATAAGCTGCCCTGCTATTAGAAGGCGAATAAATGATAACATACATTAACTTCACTGTAAGAATTAATTATGCATTAATCACACATTCAAATTTTGAAAGACCGCGATCCTTGTTAGGAGAAATAACTCACCGTATTAATAATGTAATTAAATGTAATACGTCGACAAGTTACTAAATACATTCGTATCACCCGACTCCAAATACCAGGGGCACATGGAATTGTAAGAGTCCCGTAATTCAGTTATCTAACTAATGCCGCCTTCGCGTATTTAATTCAAATCCGGGGATTTGTAAATAAGCAGGTTGAGTGATACAAGCGCCCTCAATGTGTACCCGGAGTTACGTGAACGAATGCGTGCACAGACTAACTTGTCACAGACACGGCGGTTTTGAATTCGCGCTAAAACTTTTTTTATTATTGTTATTATTTATTACTAGCTTTTACCCGCGGCTCCGCCCGCGTGGTCAAAGGGAATTAACAATGAGTTGTTTATCATACATGACACATTTTTGGTGGATGAATAGTGACAGTTCCACGATTAAAAGAACGAACAAAGAAGCGAACCAAAACCAAAATCAAATGTATGTCTTATTCCTTTACCATATTAATTTTAAACCAAAACAACAATTTATCCAGCGCGAATTCAAAATTCAATTTAATTTATTAGTTGCCTATAACTTAATTTATTTACATGTTTCATTTGTCAGCGTGATTCAGAACTTGCAAATGAATTTTACTAACGCCATCTATTAACAACATTCGGAACTAAATATCAAATATACAAATATAAATAAACAAATAAACACACTTTCACATTTATAATATTAGTATGGAAGTTTGGATATGGATAGCCTGACAAGCTGACGGGCCTACTCATGACATGATACATGGTCACCGTTGCAATGAACATATGAAATGCTTGTGGAGTCTGTATTGCTAGCCCTGATGGAGAGCTCTTATTACACAGGCACCGTAGCGCGGTGGTGTGATCCTGACTGCTGAACCGCGGGCTTAGGTTCGAATCCCGGCCGGGATAGATATTTATTTCTGAGATGATTGGTACTCTGCTCATGGATATTAAATTGTGTTGTTTTCTGTATGTGTCCGCCACACGCAACACAGTTCTAGGCCTACAACAGGGGTGTGTAGCGTTGTTTCTTTTTCATTTTCAAAGTCACAAATAAATAAACCATCGAGAAAATCTAAGAAGAAAGATCAATCGGTAGTTAAGAGCAAAGCAAAAATGATGGAAGAGAACTTCAGTCATACTATGCGTTATAATAACTGAGCTACTTACTTATGCATCAAACCAACCGTCATAATTTCGATAAATACTTGGCAGAATTCGTGTCTTGGCATTTATAAACTTTAATTATGTATAATAACAAGTTAGTAGAACAGTTGTTGCCTGACCCAAGGATCGAATCCAGGACCTCTAACTTACCAATCGCCCTGCGACACTAGAACACTATACCAACGAGGCAGTATTATTATAATTGAGCTTCCACTAGTAAAAAAATATGACGGCATTGCAATTAGGTACGTTTAACTCTCTTTATTTAACTACTCTGTGGTCAGGCCGAGCCTTGAGGACATAATCACGCTTTAAATATAACAGAGTGAGGTCAACGACACGTGTTTCTCTTTACTACAGGCTTTTCCAAAGAGGTACAATTTTTATGTTCCGACTTACTAGTTTTGCGTAACCAACTACCATACATTGGGTAAAAGGAAAATCAGATTTATAATGGAATGGGGTCAAGTAAGCATTACTTTTAAGTAACTGGGAATACTAAAGCATCCATAGCCCAATTTATTTATTTATACAATTTTATTGACACCTCTAAAGAGATATACAATGGCCGGAATTAAATGCCTTATGGCATTTTATGCCTAATGACTCGCGTCGATCGTATGTGACCCACTGAGTTGAGCTACGACGGGCGCGGTCGGTTTGTGTACCCCTAGGTAATATTTCAGCGGTTCTGTGCTTCGGAGAGCACTTTAAATACATAAATTAAAAAATATTAAAAAAAAAAGCTTTTATAACTTTTTTTTAATTTTATTTTCGTGCATTGTCATGGGAACCTATGTGTGCCAAATTTCAGCTCGATAGCTTCAGTGGAAGTGGGTGAAATATTGATTGCAAGTTTCCAGGACATACCTAAATAGATACATACATACAAAGATACATACGAGTGAAGTTAAATAAAAGCTTTTAATTAAAATACAGGGCAGTTACACGGCAGCAATGGTAATACCTATAAAGGTTCGAAATAGGCTCTACCTCTTCAATAATCTTCCACTTCTATAAACTCATTAAGAAACAAATTCTCCTCAGAACGAACAACCAATCACTAGGCGACCTACTTCGCTTCCAGTTTATATCCAGCTTTCCACTCAATTTATCTTCAAACGTAACTTACTTAAATGTTTAGTATGAGATCACTGAACAACTTCCATCCAACAAGGAACTGTAAAACTTTTTGTACTAAGTAGATAATTCAACAACATTTTTCAAATGAATTTTTGCTAACTTTAAACTGGAATAAGTTAACCGCAATCGGATTGAAAGTACAATACAAAGAGCAGATTCAAACTTACAGTTCTGTCTTTGCGATGCAGATCTTCGCAAGTTCTTCTGGTAAGAATAAACTTCTAGCAGCTTGCGGGTAAGGACTATCGACGTTCGGCCGATTTGAATATTGTTATCCGACTTCAGTTTTACATCGCAAGTGACTGTGGCAGAGGGTTGCGCTTTCGAAACACATGTGGTTCTAAAATCGAGGACAGAGAAACTAACGGGAGTGTTATAAAATTAATATTTTGTTAATTTTAATCTTTATACAATCGTTTGCCTTAAAGTACAGTGGTAAACCATTCTATCAATTATCTACCAATACAATCTCACTGACCAATCCGCGCTTGGCTAGCTGGGTGGACTATGAGCCTATCGTGTTCCCGAGAGAAAACCGACACCCAACAGCCCTCTGTTGGGTGACGGTTTTATCCCTATAAGGAATAGAGTGGTACCTCTACCAACGTTGATCCAACGTACAAAGAAAATTAAAATAACGAATGATGTTCTTAGAAAAATGTGCTCACTGCACGGTTAACATACGGTAATTTATATTTCTAAAAAAATTGTGAGCCGTCACGGGACGCCTGGCAGATGTGAAACATCGAAATTATTTTGTACAATAGTACAAGTGGTAGTATAGTAATATGCACAAAAGTACAGATTATGACATATAAGAAAAAACAAAAAAAATCAAAAAAAAAAAACAAAAAAAATATATTTTATAAATAAAATAATTTCCGACCGTCATTTGTCGGAACTGTATAGTATATATATTCCATATTCGCTCGCCACGCTCGCCACGCTCGCCACGCCAAAAATTTGGTTTGCCCTCCGCCTGAAGATGTTTCACATCAAAAATACTTTTTATGTAAAATTAAAATTGTATCTGTTATAGCCACTAAGGTGTCCGATTAAGCAACAACTTAATAAAACTGAAGTTATTGCTATAAAGTTGGTAATAATTTGATAAATGAGAGAATCGAAAAGTTTGTTATTTATTTAGAGTGCGGTCTCGAGTTGGTACGAGTGTATTCAATTAACTCGATTATTGAGAAATCTGACGCGCAATTCTGCGAATTGGCGTTTCGCTTCAACCGCTTGTTTCACTGCGATCTGTAAAACATAATTGTGCAAAAGAGAAGCAAATTATGTCATGCAAATGAGATTGAGATGATGATTTGAGATCTAAAAGGGTAAAAAGTTCCAGTAGTTATATCATATATATTTTTTAAAACGTGCCGTGAATCTTCAATTCCGAAAATATTTTTTATGTTCTTTGAAAAAGATATATCAATAGTTAAATTACTATCTAGCTAAGGTTGATTGATGAACGCGGGTTTATAGTCTAGGAACATGAGGGGCCGTCAATACGTCGTCGGCCCTGAAGCGGCCATTTTGTCTCTGTTTCCCCTCCGCTTAAAAATCGCTTCTAGCATATACGTTGTGGTGAAACCCATGTCTTGTTGAGAAACTTCGAGCTTTCTGAATTGGCACTGCACTTTGTGTACAGTAAATACTTAGGAAAGTTAGTTAATTAAGTCCTTTTTCAAGCAGTATGTTTCTCCAACGCTTTGATTACAAAGTTAAAAAACAGAATGGATTTTTTTATTGATTTATTTTGCAACGACGATACTGTAAAAATGTTTTGTTGTGACTGTTTGTGAAATTATGTTGGGGCTATTTCATTCGATGTTCGATCAATAAAAGTGGACTGTATATTTTCTTTCTTCACAATGATATCTTAGCAATAATTTCCATAAGTAATTCCTTCAGAAGTTTTCCATAATTCGCTGCGACCCATAGACGTCCCACTGCTGGGCACGGGTCTCCCCCACAGACACAGGTGCAAGAGGTCTAGAGCATACTCCACCACGTTGCTCCAATGCGGATTGGTGGAGGTGCGGATTGGTTCGATATTTTTAAACCATCCTTTATTGGTACCGGTAAAGTTCTGTAGATACGGAAAACAATTTAACGCGGTCAGAGCCGCGGGCAAAGCTAGTAGATAATAAATCAAATGTGACGTCAGAACTCAGAAACAATGGCCATCGCTCATCTCAGCAAGATAATTGCAATTTTGTTGTAATTGAAAATCGATTTTATTTTACACGAGACCCATTTACTCGTAATGCATGATACTGGCTCGCAATTTCCAAAATTGTTCATTAATTATAAACATTTACAAACCAAAAATTTATCTACTTTGCAACTAATCCGCGAACAAAAATGTATGGTGATGTATGTATACCTTCATGCACGCAGCACCTCCCTCCCTCCCACACAGGAAAACATGCACATGCGATCAATTAATACACACACCAACACACACACACCAACACGTATAAACATTTATAACATTAGTCACATTTAAGAAATTCATCAAGATAATACACTGACTGTTGTTGTAGTGTATGCGCCAGCGTCAGTCACGCGCTAGCGGTGAGCCAGTACGGACGTGGACCGGACGCATTACCTACTTCACCTATTGAGTGATCAAAGGCGTGTTTTATTTACTATAATGGACACCCAAACACAACAGTTGTCAAAAGTATTTTTAAAATCTATTTCTAAAAAACAATGACTACACGATTGTAAAGTTTAAATTTCAATGGTCACATACAACGTGGACTTTTTTCTCAATATGTTTCAATTGCAACTCTAAAACAAAAGTGTTCTGGAACAAACAGCTTACCCGCATCGCGCACCTTCGGTTACTAATCTCGTATTGATTTCCGAGTAACAAACAGCTTTTGTAGACCAAACTCGCTGTGATTTCGTTGAAAATAGATTTGTACGACGGTTTGCTCGCTAATGGAAAAAAACTTTGCTAAATGGAAAACTAAGCAAGGTTTGAAGACTTTAGGAGACTGTTTAGCTAGGTTAGTGTCTTTAGATTGTCATCAGTAATAGGGTCTGAGTAAAGGCATGTTCAGACTTGGCCGGTGTTCGCAACCGCTGTGGGTTTTGCTCAGATGTTAGTATGAAGTTTTGCGGCTCGAGCGGTGCAGTTGGTACCATGGTATCGTATGGATATGTGGTATTGTTTCGCTTGTTTGGCGCAACGGGAGCAGCGGTACGCATCCCGCCCCTATCCCAGTCAAGGCTAATTAAACTAATGCTTCCTCATCATCGCTATCTATATATATAAAAGGAGAAGCTGACTGACTGACTGACTGACTGACTGACTGACATATCAACGCAGGGCTTAAACTATAAGGGCTAGAATCTTGAAATTTTGCACAGGGGTTCCTTTTATAACGTAGGGGAGCACTAAGAAAGAATTTTTGAAAATTCGTCCCCTAAGGGGGTAAAACGGGGGTGCAAAGTTAGTATGAAACTTTGCCGTTTTTGAAGTTAAGTGGGAAACCCGAACGCGGACAGACGTCGTTAATGGGTCTAATTCTACGCGAGCGAAGCTGCGGGCGTCCACTAGTCCATCACTAAAACTAAATGTACTGCAACTATTACAGAGTGACTGGCGTGTTTATTCACCGGAAACAAAAATTACTTACAAGCGATAATTTCATACCTTACCAGAGCGAAATTCACAATTCCACATTAGCGAGTAGCAGTTTCTAATGGTGAAAGAATATTTGAAATCCGTCCAGTAGTTTTTGTGTGAAAACATTACAAACTAATCTTTCCTCTTTATAATATTAGTATCGACAAGTTCGCTTGCGTAGAATTAGATATAACAGTTTTATTTATAGTTACTGTTCTCTACAAATAAATTACCAGAAATTCTCTACCCAGCTCATTCGAACAATTCAGTCATACTTTTTTATTTAATTAAAATAACGAAGTGGCAAACAACATCTCATTAATATTATATTAGAAAGTCAAACGCACCATCACAAGAATAACGGTAACTTCGCAAACCGAGTTAAGATGTTTTCGACTTCCCTTCCTGTTTCCGTCAAAACAATAATCTGACAGGCAGAAATTGATTAATGAATATAACACTGAACGTTTATTAGTTATTTGGCGGACGGAGTTTGTTTTTAGTTTAAATGGAGTTGTTATTTAGAATTGGCCCCGTTATGTACACGACGATGCCGCCACTTCGCATAACTAGGTTTTTTAAACATATAAATCACATCTTTTGTATCATTTAAATTAGAATACATTAATATGTCAGTACCAACGCTCTAGTAAACTAGCTCTATTGCTATGGGTTACAGACTAAAATTGAATTAATACGCTGGCTTAACATTTGGCGGTACGTTTGGCGGTACGGGTGGCGTAACACTTGGCGGAACGTTTGGCGGAACGGGAGGATGATGTCACACTTTTTTTCGTATGTGTAGGTCTTCATCCATTTAGACGTTAACACGTCAAAAACATGTCAACGGTAATGTACGCTTTGTAAACAGTATCAGTATACTATGAGTATACCTCAACTCTACTACGGCCCCGCTGTTCAGCAACAAAGGCGGCGCAATCAGCGCCATGCAGTCACAATGGGTAATTAATTTAGATCGCGAGCGAACCGTCCGCGACTGTACTGACAGACGTAACAATGGCTCAGTGAAACGTATTTACTAAGTAGGCTACTAACTTACTATACTGTATAACTTACTAAAATTAAATCCCGTACTGTTTCGTTTTAAGTAATGATTGAGTCACGTTTAAAGTTTGCCGCAGTCGCATGCAAACAGCGGTGTTGCATTCTCGTTTGCTATCTTCCCTATGTTATGAAATAAAATAAAAACAAGTCAGTAGGCTGCGACATCCCGCATAGTTTCACTTATGTAATGAAGAATTTGAGAACTCTATTCGTTTTAGATGAAAGTTTTAATTTAATTATTTTGAAATCGAACGTTTTTGCAAAAAATAAGAAAATTTTGACATGAAACCTAACTCCCAAAACTTTGGGAATAAGGTAGATATTTGTATGATGAAGACACAGATTATGATTATTTATACCGTTACATTTTTAACAAAGATTACAGTAAACTCAGAAAGTAGGTACTCCTTGCAAAATTGTACATTTAATTGTGCACAATAATTCCATAAAAGAGTTAAAATACATACTTTGCACCAATTATTCGTTATAATATGGAACGCTTCGTGTAACTATACAAGAACTGAAAATACCAGTTAGTCTTGTGCATTCGTTGATCGTGATCGATGCAAAGCAAATTGGTAGACCAAGACCTATATATATTTTTTAAATGTAGCTCTAATATTTTTTAAATGTTGAACATTCGGTTTTCTGCCAATTCCTAGTTCTTATCTAAAATACTAATATTATAAAGAGGAAAGATTTGTTTGTAATGTTTTCACACAAAAACTACTGGACCGATTTCAAAAATTCTTTCACCATTAGAAAGCTACATCTTCACTGAGTCACATAGGCTATATAATATTACTAGGTGTAAACGAAACTATTCTTATGTCTTATTCCACGTGAGCGAAGCTGCGGGGCGTCCACTAGTACAAAACAAAGCTCATAGAGCCTCCAGGCTCAGCTATACACGGTTACGCTGGGAATTAAGGCACCATTCACAGAACTAGACATTTATTCGTGGATGAAAAGACGTTACCCATAGCGAAAAGGGTAGTACAAAATTCTACAATTATTAATTTTTACAAGCCCGCGGGTCCCGAAAAGCCTAGGCGGTTTTACTCGCCTACAAGACCGACTAAGTTATTTACTTGCAAAGCTATCAGGCCGCTTTATTGGTCTTTTATGTCCAACATTTCAGAGGAAATTCTCCGTGGGGCCTTTATTACTTGTAAGGCTGCGTTCAGGAATTGCGTAATGGACATCGTGACCTACTAAGTATGATGTGACCTGATCTTTAATAATGTTCGCTCACTCAAAAGGGTTTTAACTGATTTAATCTTTTGTCGCAGAAGGGTCCGTAATATTTCGATGCTCGACGGAGGGCACGTTTCGCTGTCACTTTGGTATGTATATTGAAGATGTTATATTGAAACAGATTTTTGAAACGAGACTCTTCACATCCGCATGCCTGTTTTATAAAAAAAACTTATTACTAACTATCACTTATTGTTTACTAACGAACTGGAATTTCACCAATATGACTTAGATATTCTCATACGAATCATTTTCGCATGCGAACGAAGATAACAAGTTAATTGTAGTCATGCGATAAAAAATGAAACTTTTACACTGTAGATGAAACCTTTACACTGTAAATGACATTTATTACACACAACCTATCGCCAGACGATATTACAATTCGAGTGGTAAAGACCACTTGTTAGATAAGTCTAACGGTAGAGATACACCAAATCCGTCATCGGCCGAACTATGCTCGTACGACTCGGCCGATCAAATCAAACATAAGTAAATGTAAGAGAGTGCATACACTGATACTTCGGACGTCATCGTACGACGTCGGTACAAACAAAGTTCGGCCGTTGACGTACGAGCATACTTCGGCCGATGACGGATTTGGTGTACGCGTACGGTAAGTGTATTTAAAAATACAGCCAATAATGAATCTCTTTCGACGATTTTCGAACACTCGATCGATTATTGAATTGCTCGATTATTGAATCAGTGAGATTCACCTGCCCCTGACCAACTAATGTTTTTATTAATTCTCTTTGCTAACTCGACTAACCATCCTAATCCCTATTTGAGCATTCCCTTTGTACTCACAGTAGAATCACTATCAGTCGAACATCAAGGGAGACGCCAAAAAATTCTAGTTTTCGACTTATGGAGGATTTTGTCTTTGACGGATTTTGGTTCGACTCGTAGGGTTAAGATTCATTCGAACTAATTCGATTAAGAGGGGTGAAATAAATAAAAATATTGGTAAGCTGTTGTTAAAATTGATGTCTAAGTATTGTGGTAGAACCAAACTACTTCTGACAACAAATAACTTGCATGCTAGCAACTTGCTTTTATGTAGTTCAAATGAAAATTAAATAAGTTTTCAACTAACATAGTTTTTAAGTAAATGTTACTAACCACATATGGACCTGTTCCGAAATAAACTTTTTATTATTATTATTATTATTAAATTTCACGGGCCCAGATGTGGACCCGGTAATTTGGAAGGCTTGCGTGGGGACACAGGTCCAACACGTAGAGGCCCCTTCGAGACATTTTAATGAGTTGTGATGTGGCACACGTGGCGGATACCACCCTCGATCGACTGCACCATCAATTAGTACACCCGAAGGTGGGCCCCGCCAGATGTACAGGAACTATTGCAAAGGAATGGAAACTATATTGGGTCTATTGTGGTGGATTTAGAGGGACTGATACATGGGCTATGGAGAACTATGACACCTGCCATTCAGATCGTTACAAACCTAAAAAGCGGCAGGTGATGACTCGCCACTCACTGTATGGGCTACCCAAACATGCCGACACGCTGGACGGCAAAGGCGGCAACATGTTCGCGAGTGGCTCAGGGTGTCGAGAGGTGTACCGCGCTTTAAATGAGGTGGTTTTACCCACTCTACCAACTCGCGACTTACGCAAGTTTCACTTCCACCCTGCGAGCATATAGCTCTAACGCCCCACTCTGGACGGCCGGTTAAGGTAAGCCAGAGGCGAGACTCCAGCGGGAGTCTCCGGGGAACTCGGGACCGTGGGGTCGCTACTCCCCAACAGCTCGCCACAAGCTGCCCTGCCCTTATTATTATTATTATTATTATTATTAAATGAAATGAATATTAAAAATAAGTAACCAAAAGAAACACGAACAAGCACGTGTTGACGTGAGTCTTAAAGTCAATTTATTCTTTCTTAGAATTGGTAATCCTATTTGTTATATACGCCTAAATTGCTTTCAAAGAAACAGAGTGGTACAACACTGTCGGCATATCCTTAAAGATAAAAAATGTTCGAGATACAGAGGTCCAATTCGACTTATAGAGGGAAAATTGTACTAAAATTGTAAACGCATTGAAGCAGCGTGGTGGATTATGCTCTAGACCTCCCGCAGCAGTGTCTGTGGGGGAGACCCGTGCCCAGCAGAAGGACGTCTATCGTTCGCAGCGATGTTCTACAGTAAAGTCGTGAAGCCTAATAACGCATCATTGATCTTCGAACAAGAATCTTATGTTCACGGCCTGTCACAGTTATCCATCCATAAGAATGTTCTAGAACACTCAACAGTTTATAACACAGTGGACCTGTATTTAGTCTTACCTACTTCGAAGACTCGTAGAGGCTAATAATGGGATGTGATGAATTTACTTTTTAAGGCTACATTTTTGGCACACACTGCATAATGCTTACACACTGTCCGCTTTGTTAAGTGGTCGCTGCTCTCGGCGAACAAGCCCGGGCTGGCGCGGTGCCAACCTCTCGCCGCCGGATAGTGTGTATTGCGCTTTACAACCATATGTTAAGTGAGAATCGTTCCATAGAAATTTCAGGTAGGTAGGGTATGAATTGTATATACCTACTGAAAATTTTTGAAATTGATTTTTTTATACCAAGGGAACACAGTATCGGAATGAAAAGTATCCTATACTCTCAACTTTTATCCCTTAACTCCGTATACCTTCCGGGTTGTCTGGAAGAAATCGCTCTTAAGCGATAAGACCATTGTATATTATTTGTTTTCTTTATTTTTCTTAGTAACTCTGTAATCCGGTGAACAATATAGAGTATTATATATGTATATAATTTACCACATTATGTTTGAATTAGTTTACAAACGTAAACAATTTAGTGTTCTTAAAATATTTCACTACGGCACGTAACAAAGTTTCCAAGTCACAATAAAATTAGCAATGTAAGTCTGAAAAAGAGAATTCTTCTTAAAATTGTACTATCTGCTTTCACGGTCATTTGAATAAGAAAATATTCAAGAATACTCCACTGCGCGCCTGTGCGATATGAAAATGTTAAAGTAAAAAATTTGAATATTTCTTAAAATTAAATTTGTTCTCTGGAACATTTTATTTTTCCCATTCTCATTTGACACTTTAATTTATGACCGCCTTTGTCTTAAGGCTACGGGATTATATCGGAAAAGACTGAAAATTCTTTATTCGCTTCGATAAATACAGGTTTATATGAGGTCTTTGCAGAGACTTACGCCCGGTTTCTGAAAGGCTGATCAACAGAAAAATTAACTAATCGGCTGTCAAATCTCTTGTTAAGTAACATTTGGGTTGCTAGAAGCTTAATCATAGATTTGATTTGATCGGATTGTCAGTTGACAAGACAGTCAAATCATGCGCCAGAATTCTATGTCAACCGCAATTTTGAGTTTCTGAAACGCTTGTTACGCGATAAAAGTCAACCGAATATCAAATCAAATTAATCATAGATTAGTAAATTTTTCTGTGATCAACGTTTCAGAATTTGACAGCGCTGTTAAGTTAACAGAGCTGTTAGTTGATTTGAATTTTGATCAGCCTTTCAGAAACCGGGCATTAGTGTGTTATCGTTGGTAAAAAGTGTTGGTAACACTTTACCGATCAGCGATCGGGCCTGTTTTAAAGTGTCTCACGGTAACTCTGGCATTTTCAATTCGATACAGTATTTACTGGTTTTTCTTACTGCACAAAATGGCATTTGTTGCCAGATCTGTAAAGGTTTGTATTTATTAATTCGTGAACTCGTTGTAGAGGATTAACAGAAGACTCTTAAACAAGAGTTCAATTTCAGAGTATCACAGTAGTCACAGGAGACATCGGATCGTTGGTAGACTCACTTTCTTATAACTAAAAGTAAAAGATCAAAGTAATTATAAAATAAATAAAATTAAAATTGTTATTTGAACAGCTTAGGGATATTTTTTCTAGATAGACACTGTGCTATATGTAAAACTATACAATGTCGGTAGTACCATCACAGCGCAAAACAATGCTGAATGTCAGGCGCGTGAATGGCTGAACGATATCGTCTATCAACCGCCGATAAACGTTGATTTACTGCAATGTGAAAGCAGTTTAATATTTCATCCGTAACGTACTAAGACCCAATCATCATAAGTTGACAAGGGAAAGTTGTACTAGAGAACCGTTCTTGGACCGATCGGGAGCCATTTCCAATCAAAGTTCACAGATTATATAACGAAATCATAGCTCCACAAACAGGTTAAGTGCTGCTGGTAGTATTCAGGAATCAATTCGGGAACTAAGCGATTTTGGAGTCGGTTGAAGCGAATTTATTTTGTAACCGTATTCAAATTGCGCTCGGCTTCCCAAGATGATTGGCTGCGAGGGCCTATTATTATGCAAAATAGCTCGAGATTTCAATGATTCTGATGAATGCACGCCCTTGTTGTTGATTGTATATTTTGATTATTTAAAGCGTATCGTTAAAAGCCTTGGGGCTTGACAAGGCTCTTATCATGGTAGAGCTGGGCTATATTTTCAACCGCGCTACTTCAAAGCCGTTTGATCGAAGAGGCGACTCAAATTAAATTGACAAAGTCATTTTCTTCGAAACGGTGCTATAATGTGTCAGTTTAAAGCACACATTTTGAACTAAATTGCCTCTGCACAATTTTAAAAGCTTTTATTTAACTTCATTTACAGTAAATTAGTTTTTTTTTTAATATCATATACATTCACACACGGCCATCTGACCCCAAACTAGGTGTTACGCCTTTAGCGGGCGCACTTAGCGGTGGGATTTGTATTTGATTGAAAAATGAACTTGGTTTTAACTAACATGTATTTTATTGGCAGATTTTACATTACAATTACAATTACGCAGCATTTCTTTGGAGGGAACCGAACGAAGAGACGCACAGATTGTTAAGTCCACAGATAACTATAAACAATGTCAAAATCACTTTATCGCGTCTAAAGACCGGCACAGACTAAAACAACACTGAACCGTTGGCCGCTACGGCCTCAACATCTTCCTGGCCGTTGAAAGAGTCTTCTTTCAAAGTTGATGCTCCTCCAGCGTCGGTAGTGGGCAGAGGCGCACCAACGATCGACGCACACAGCCCTTGGCGGTGTACACGTCCGCCACTCGAGATATCTGGTCTGGTCCCTCAATGAGAACCCTTCCAAGTCTCCACTGCAATGGTGAGGAATTTTCCTCCGCCAGCAACACCAGATCTCCGACATTCAGCTTGGATTTATCCGTCCGCCATTTTGTCCGCTGTTGCAGCTCTGAGAAATACTCTCGATGCCACCTCCTCCAAAGTGCTGTCGCATCTTCTCAAGACGTTCATAGCGCTTTAGCTGCTTGTCTTTGAAGTCTTCAAGAGCCGAAGTAGGCAGCGTCGTTAATGGTCTGCCTAGAATGAAGTGTCCCGGTGTGAGAGGCAGAAGATCATGAGGACTGGACGAAAGCGGGCACAATGGGCGGCTGTTCAGAATTGCCACCAGGTCCCCTATGTTGGGTTTGTCCTTGTTGGTTGTCCACTTGGTTCTCTGTTGGAGCTCGGAGACGTATTCCCTTTGCCATCTGTTCCAAAAATGTTGAAGGATTTTTTCGACTCGCTGGTAACGTCGCAGATGTCCTTCCTTTATATCCGACAGGTTTGGCGTCGGCAGAGCAGTCAACGGTCTCCCTATGATAAAGTGTCCAGGGGTAAGGGGTAATAGGTCGTTGGGACTGGATGAGAGTGGACATAAGGGACGACTATTTAATAATGCCTCCACATGTGCAAATAAAGTGGAAATTTCTTCGTATGTTAAATGGCTATTGACCAGGACGTGCTTTATGTGATGCTTAGCCGATTTCCACCGAAATGAGGAGTGTAGGCCTTATATTTTATGCCTTGATGACCTGTAAACCTCAAAAGAGGGTCCTGCTTACTTATAAGAAATTCGCCTATTTCTTTCGCGGCAGACACAAAATTGGTTTGTTGTCGCTGAATACTTCCGCTGGTTTACCCCTACGCGCGATGAACCTCCTAAGTGTCATTATAGAAGAATAAATAAATAAATAAATAAATAAATAAATATCTTGGACATTTTCACACACGGCCATCTGACCCCAAAGTAGGCGTGAGCCTGTGTTATGGGTGTCAGAGACTGATATACATACATAGATATTTTTAAATACATACATAAATAGATAATATTGACATCCAGACACAGAACAAATACAAGTGTTCGTCACACGAATATTTGTCCTGAGTGGGATTCGAACCCACGACCTTTGGCGCAACAGACAGGGTCACTACCGATTGCGCCAACGGGCCTGTCTTCTTAGTTCTTTAGTTAAATCGCCAACAGCCTCATATTAATATTAAATAATAAATTTTTGAGCCATTACACAGAGAGCATGAAATGCCTCACGCAACTCGTAATACACCTACACGCCTATCATTTATTTTATTTGTATTGTGTATAAATCTCTAAACGTAACTTAAAGTATTTATTAGCCTATCTAGAGAGAATACCTATCAAAATCAATCAAGGTCAGCTCGCCTATGACGGCAGAATGTGATTTTATCTCAGGTATACTTTCGACCTTGTGAATGTCAAGTTTGGGCCACTCAGACTCGTCCGAAGTTAAAATGTAGGCCCCGTCCACCAGAGATCCGCGGACATTAAATTGGTTGCCGTAGTTCCCCTTGAAATCAGATCAGCAGGATTCATGACTGCAGGGACATACCGCCATGCACAAGGATCTGTTAGTTCTAGTATCCTACTGACGCGGTTAACAACGAATACCTTTAAGCGCGAGAGATCACTATTTATCCACGCTAACACAACACTCGAGTCACACCAATGTACTATCCTTCCCGGCCGGTGCCGGATTGTGTTTAACACAGACCGTGTAAGTTTAGCAGCGAGAAGGGCAGCCTGCAGCTCGAGGCGGGGTATCGTGATCGGTTTTATTGGAGCTACCTTAGATTTAGCGCATAACAATCCAACAGTTAAGTCCCCATGCCGGTTGATGGACCTCATATACATGCATGCACCATATGCTGACTGAGAAGCATCACTGAACGAATGCAATTCTATGAAGTCTGGTGACTCCCCAAGAACCAACCTAGGAATGTGAAGGTTAGAAATACCATTAAGATTGCCTACAAACTTAAACCAATCCTCACTTATCTCTGGTGGCGCTGGTTGATCCCAATCCACCTTGTGTTGCCAGAGATTTTATAACATATTTTTAGGTACTATGACAACCGGACTCAAAAGACCTGATGGGTCAAAAAATTTAAAAGAATTTGACATTAATTATCATATCATTATTATCAAAGAAGAATCATATAAAATTAAAAGGCTGTTTTATTTTATTTTATTTATTTATTATTATCAAAGAAAAATTTTTAATAGGGAAATGAAGAGTGTCACTAGACGGAGTCCAGCCCAACCCTAAAGTGCTTGACTAATAGTTAAATTATCCTTTATTAATTTCTATATTATCATTAAAAATGTATGGACAGTTAGTTTTTATATTTTATTAGGTTAAAGCAACCTGATTTCAATGCTTTTGAAATAGAATTTTGTATGTACTTAAGTTGTTCCGGATTTTTTAAAGTTTATCATTTTGTTCTTCACCTATCTGAGAAAGACACCATAAAAATCCATAAAATAAAAAAATATCATATCCATAAAAATAAAAAAAATAGTACTAAGGTAACTGGCACATGCGGTGCCATAGGTTAATGTTCCTAGTTTTAGAATTTCTATAGGCAGAGAAGCATCTTCTCTCCACTAAATCAACTGCAAGTATCTATCATTATCACAGATTAAAACTCGTCAAAACAGTACGGACGTATATTAACTGCTCTCAGCTAGTAAAATAATAAAAGTGCGTAAAAGTTCAAGTATTATTGTCTTATGTTATATGGTTGTGATCGGAAGACTTTTTCCTATGTGGAAGTGAACAAATACTAGTGGTGAAGTGAATAATTTAGTGCAAAACACCATAAATAAAGTTCAAAATCCTCCGTTGACATGCGGTTGTGTTCGATCACAAACAAAAGGATGGACTTTGGACTCATTAGTGAGCTCGGTTGTTTACTTCATCTAACAAGTTCGATACAATAACTATTACCTGTTTTCGTTAACGTTCTTATCAGCTGAACGGTGTAGCGCGCTCATTACTAGACTGTCGCGCAACCAAAATAAGATCAAATCCTGACACAACTTTTTTTTTTTTTTTTTTCTAAATACATTATTTTAGTTTTCAATTTTTTAATTTACATTTTTTTTTTCTATTCATTATTTCTTCGTCGTTCATATATACATAAATAGAAGTGTCAGTAATTTGTTGTTAAAATTTCCTTTAAATATATAATATGGCTCCCACTGTGAAAACATGTTCCGGGTGTCACAACCCACTACCGAAAAAAGAACACATGATCTGCTCCCAATGCAACAAAGGCTATGACTTGCCCTGCGCCAATATATCTCCGAAGCACTACTATTTGTTGGATTCACAGCGTAAAACCTCTTGGACATGCCCAGAATGTAAGAACAAACAACCAAAGAGCGATAATTCCAATACTCCAGTACGGTCAAGCACCCAGCTTCACATGCGCCCGGTCGAATCTTACGTTGGCGACGAAAAGAGCAACATTACTCTACGAACAAAAAAACAGCGCTCAAAATCAGATAGTGAAGAGCCTTCTTATATAACTGAGGACCAGCTCCGAAAAATTTTAAAGCAAGACATAACTAAAATAATCACAGACGTGGCTTCGCAACAGCTCGAGAGCATAACTAAACAAATATCTGGTTTTCACGAGACTGTTTCATTTTTAAGTAAGCAATATGACGACCTCATTAAATCCGTGAACGAAAAGAATGCCATAATAAGTAGTCTTGAAACGAAAAATGATAACTTAACTCAACAAGTTAAGTCATTGTCAGAAAGACTAAGTCAAGTAGAGCAGCACATGCGCTCCAATAACCTGGAAATCAATGGCATACCCGAACATCGATCTGAAAACTTACTAAAAACTGTAGAGCAATTAGGCAATGTCGTTGAAAACCCCTTTTCTGATAGTGATATTCTACACGTGACTCGTATTGCTAAGCTTAACAAAGAAAGCGATCGCCCCCGCTCTGTCATTGTCAAACTACGTAGTCAGCGCCGTCGTGACGAAATTCTTGCCGCCGTCATTAAATACAATAAAAAGAATAAGAATGATAAATTGAACTCGGAACTTCTTGGAATCGGAGGACGTCGAGTACCAGTATTCGTTGGAGAGCATCTTACGCCCATTAATAAGAACTTGCATGCTGCAACTAGACAGAAGGCCAAGGAAGCTGGCTACAAGTTCGTTTGGGTTAGAGATGGGAGAGTATTTGCAAGAAAAGATGAGCAAAGCGCCGCTATTGCTATAAAAGACATCGAAAGCATAAAACTACTTACTTAACCTTGGCTCTACTTAATGAATTGGTGTGACGATTTTTAAAAATGGCTGTAACTATTTATTATCAGAATATGCGAGGTATACGAACTAAGACCGAGAATGTCCTTAATAATATATTGATAAATAATTATACTATAATAATATTTACTGAAACGTGGCTTAATACAAATGTAGAAAATAGCGAATTTATAGATAAGAGATATGTAGTTTATCGTAACGATAGGAAATGTTCCAGAGATACCAAAATGGATGGTGGTGGAGTAATGATAGCAGTTGACAAAAAAATTAATTCACGTCTAATTATTTGCTCTGATTCTAGGGAGGAGTATTTGTGGGTGACACTAGATGTAAAGAATAACGATACTATCAGGAAACTATCTATTTGTGTTTTGTACCTTCCTCCACCTGTCCAATTGGACTCTCTTACAATTTTTTTAAATGTAACCAATAATTTGTTAGAACAAATAGACCAAGCAATTATTGTTGGTGACTTTAATCTCAGTTTTATAAAATGGGAGCGAACCCCAGATAACACATTGTTAATACCAAAAAACTACAACTGCAAGCTAGGCTACACACTCATTGATTTTATATCTGTCAATAACTTGAAACAAGTGAACGATGTAACTAACATAGATGGAAAAATATTAGATTTAGTGCTTACAGATTGTAATGAAAATGTTGTAATAGATATTCCCAAACCATTAAGTAAAATAGATCCCAAGCATCCTCCTCTCCTTTTAGCGTTACCAGATCACAAGCCTAACTACCTCAAAGCTTCACTGTCCCCAAGATTTAATTTTTTTAAAGCCGATTACAATAATATTATTCAGTATTTAAACAGTATTGACTGGAGGTTAGAGCTAATTGAATCCAAATCCGTCGATGAGATGACCAGCACTCTGTATAGGTTACTGAGGAATGCCATCGAATTGCACACCCCTAAGTCAACACCAAAAAGCACAAAGTTTCCCCCTTGGTTCACCAAGTCACTTATAAAAATGCTCGCTGAAAAAGACAGAATGAGAGCAAAATATCGCAAATACAAAAATCCTCGAGATAAATTAGAATATGAACTATTGCGCGAACGCAGCCATAAACTATATGACAAATGTTTAAAAACTTATAAAGCGAGATTAGAAATTAATATTTGTAAAAATCCAAAAGCTTTCTGGCGGTTCATCAAAGACAGGCGTAAAGGTGATACTAGTTTTCCATCTGAAATGCATCTTGACAGTCAAGTAGCCCGATCCGGACCAGATATTGCCGAGCTCTTTGCTAATAACTTCTCTTCTGTCTTTGACCATTCCCTGGCCTCAAATAAAATAAGCAATGTGCGCCCTACTCATGATTTATGCAGAATTACTATTAGCGAACAAGAGGTTGTGCGTGGCCTTAAAAAATTAGATATATATAAAGGTGCAGGCCCCGACGAAATCCCGCCTGTATTCCTGAAGCGTTGTCGGGCTAGTCTTGCCTTGCCTCTATCCATAATTTTTAACAAATCGTTAGCTGCCGGTGTATTCCCTGAGGTGTGGAAACAGGCAAAAATTGTCCCAATCTTCAAAAAAGGTGATGCTCACGATATCAAAAATTATCGACCCATTTCCATACTGTCCACACTCTCCAAACTTTTTGAATCCCTGGTATGTCCTATCATTACACGTCATTTAGATCGATACTTATCTGTTCATCAACATGGATTTAAGAATGGACGCTCTGTACAGACTAACTTAGTATCCCTAGTCTCCCATTTGTCCCACCAAATCGACAATCGCCAACAAGTTGATGCCATCTACACGGACTTTTCCAGTGCTTTCGACAAAGTTAATCATTCACTCTTATTATGTAAATTGAACATATTATATGGAATAGGAAACTCGCTGTTGGAATGGTTCAATTCATACTTGTCAAAAAGACTTCTTTTTGTGGTTGTCAATGGGCATAAGTCCCATAAGTACTTTGCTGAATCCGGTGTTCCCCAGGGATCCCATTTAGGACCTATATTATTTTTAGCCTTTATTAACGATATTACTTCGGTCATAAAACACTGCGAATACTCACTATTTGCTGACGATCTAAAAATTTACAAAGTAGTTAATAATGCAGGTGATATCCAATTAATTCAAAATGATCTAGACAATATCAGCGCATGGTGTAAGGGTAATAGCATGGATATAAATCCGAAAAAATGTTTTCATATTAAATTTACGCGAAAAAGAAAAAAACATAGTTCCTCTTATTTATTGAATGGCGTACGTTTATCGGAGGTGACCGAAATTCGTGATCTAGGCGTAACACTGGACTCTCAGCTCAAATTCACAAGCCATATTGATTGCATAGTTAAAAAGTCAGCCAGAATGTTAGGGTTCCTAAAGAGGAATACCAAAGGGTTCTTGTCACATCGGACAAAAATAATTCTTTATAACGCCTTAGTTCGAAGCCATTTAGAATTTGCCTCTGTAGTTTGGAACCCTCATTACTCCTCACATTCTGAACGTATCGAGAAAATTCAGCGATCTTTTACAAGGCACTTGGCATATTACTCCTCGGGTATTTCACACAAAGCAAAGTACGATCTTCGGCTGAAGTATTTTAAACTTATTTCCCTGCATAATCGACGCGTGCTTGCAGACACAATATTTTTTAAAAAACTAGTCACTGGCACGCTAGACACCAGTGATCTGCTTTGTCTAGTGCATATGAAAGTCCCGTTTAGATATCCTCGCCATGCAAATACAAATCTCTTCCAATTGCCCAGATGTAGAACAAATGTCCTTCGATATTCCCCACTTCCCCGCATCTGCGCAGAGTACAACAGATTATGTACAATTGATAGAAACATAGACATATTCTTTGATTCAATAAAAAATCTTAAAGTTAAAATATTAAATTGCTGTTAGATAGATATATATGTTTTAATTATACTTAGTTTTACGTCGTACATACATACAAATGTTTTTCACACCTGTAATTGGCATACGTACCTGCCTTTTCTCCATATGTACAAAACTGTCTGTCAACTAAATGTATGTACTGCTGTTGGTGTGTAATTAAATAAAATAAATAAATAAATAAATCATTGTCATGCACAGCTACTTGCCGATACATCTTCTCTATGTCACCAGTAAGTAAACATTTATATTTGCCTTGCACATAAAAGTATACAGAATAGTGAATCTTGGATGTTCAGACCAGTCATTAAAATGTCATTGAGAGAATACACAGACGTGGAGGGGGCAGACCCATCAAACACCACACGCAGCTTTGTTGATTCACTATCTTGTTTTAGAACAGCATGATGGCATAGATAGTAGGATGGTATGGAATGAGGTCTCTCACTTAAGACTGAGAGATGGCCTAACTCTTCATACTCTCTTATGAACTTAGTATATTCGAGTTTTAGTGATGGATTTACCTTGAATTTCCTTTTTAAGCAAATTAATCGTTTTTTTTATGCTAAATTATATGTGTCACCCAAACAGTCAGGGGTGTCCTTTAATGGCAACTTGACAATAAACCTGCCTGAGTTGTCCCTTGTTGTATGAGACATGAAATGTTTTTCACAATATTTATCATTTTCACTTAAAGCTAATACTGTGGGAATTTCTTCTAGATCCCACAACTTAGATATGGATTCTTCAATGTTGCCTTGAAATTGTGACCTTTGAATTGAAGCATGATTACAATGTGTTTCACTTAAGTCGACAGGGGCTTTAGGCAACCAAACTGTCAACTCTTAGCTACATAGACATAGCTTTATTTCCTATACCTATGACCTTTAGTGAGTCAATTGGGTTAGGTTTTAGTAAAATTGAGTGAACTTTAACCTTGTTGGCTAAATGGATTCGACTCTTAGCTACTTTAGACATAGCCTTGTTTCCTATAGGTTTTAGTAAAATTGAGTGAACTTTAACCTTGTTGGCTAAATGGATTCGACTCTTAGCTACTTTAGACGTAGCTTTGTTTCCTATAGGTTTTAGTAAAATTGAGTGAACTTTAACCTTGTTGGCTAAATGGATTCGACTCTTAGCTACTTTAGACATAGCCTTGTTTCCTATAGGTTTTAGTAAAATTGAGTGAACTTTAACCTTGTTGGCTAAATGGATTCGACTCTTAGCTACTTTAGACGTAGCTTTGTTTCCTATAGGTTTTAGTAAAATTGAGTGAACTGGCACTATTGTTATGAACAGGACGCACCGTGGCCATGGATGGCTTGGAGACACTGTAGTCACCACGATTTCGATTTAAAGACTCAAGGACACTAGCACGGTCAGTAATAAATTTGAAAAATTGTTCTAAAGTTGGTGCATCACTAGTAAGTGTGTTCTAATATTCTTCCCATTTCATTAGAGTGTGGCTGTCTAGCTTAGAGCATAACATAAAAATTATAAGTACGTCCCACTTGTCCGTTGGCTGGCCCAAACTGGCCAAGGCACGCAAATTTTTGTAGCTGCATCACCTTGTAAATACAAAGCTAAATAATGAAATTTATTTATATTGTATATGCGTTCATTATTATGAATTAAGTTTTTAAACGTGTCACGAAATTCCAGCCAGCGGAAGTATTCACCGGAGAAAGTTTAAAGTTTAACTAATAAGTTGAATACCGTATAAAATAAATTGATTAGCTCACGCTCCTTAATTCGGTGGCATCACTGTTCGGATGCAGGCTGCATCTATCAGGTGATCAATCAGACTGCTCACCCCGACAGCAACTCAGGTATAAAATCACCAAATGGATTGTTGCAATCTGAAAACATGCAGCAGATGGACTCAGTACTGCATAGATCAGGTATTGAATAAGGGACCAAAGGAACAGTTAAAGATTAACCTTTATCTTTAATAAGTAGGTAGGTACTTGAAGTTTGTTAAAGCAGGGACAAACCCTTCCTATTTCTATAAAGAATGAACATTTATTGGTAATGTAACTAATTGTGATAGTATTTGCAGGAGCAATAATGATTTAATCGAATAAATGATGATTAATAAATGAAGTAAAATTTTCACATTATTATTTTATATTTGTGGGTGAGTGAAAGAAAAAAGATGATGCAATCTTGGCAATTGCAATGTTGCATTGAAAACACTTGATTTGCGCAAAAATGGAACACTATTGAAATATTCACAGGGATATAAGGAAATAAGATAGGGATGTTGGACACTTATCATGAGATTCCGGTGCGAGATGATGCTTTCGCCGCTTCACTGCTTGGCGGTTCTCACGGCGGTCCCAATCCTTTTCCACGTAGCTCGTCATGATTTTGTTACTATTGCAGATTCCCCTCATGGGCCACCACTGTTACGCCTTTAGCGGGCGCACTTAGCGGTGGGATTTGTATTTGATTGAAAAATGAACTTGGTTTTAACTAACATGTATTTTATTGGCAGATTTTACATTACAATTACAATTACGCAGCATTTCTTTGGAGGGAACCGAACGAAGAGACGCACAGATTGTTAAGTCCACAGATAACTATAAACAATGTCAAAATCACTTTATCGCGTCTAAAGACCGGCACAGACTAAAACAACACTGAACCGTTGGCCGCTACGGCCTCAACACTAGGTGCCTGTACAATGGGTATCAGAGACTGATATACATACATAGATATTTTTAAATACATACATGAATAGATACTATTAATTATACGCCAATGTCCTTTCTCAGACTATCTGTGTACCAAATTTCATTTAAATCGGTTCTGTAGTTTAGGCGTGAAAGCGAGACAGACAGACAGAGTTACTTTCACATTTATAATATTAGTATGGATAATCTTATCAATCTTAATTAGGAGTGACAAGACGAAAAATTTCCTGTGCATAATTTACTCCTTTCACCAGTACAAAAATCCTTAGATGCAAATTGGACTGATAACTTCATTCCGCGAATTAATGAATACAAATCAGGACATTACCCATGCAGAATCGTGTATCAGCGTAATACAATGCTTACAAGCCAGAGGCTACGTAGGTATTACGGCCGGCCGCCAAGCCAGAACGATATAGAGCATAATGTAAATAGTGGTCTATAGAAAATTTTAAAATAAATCTATATATATAAAAGGAGAAGGTGACTGACTGACTGACTGACTGACTGACTGACTGACTGACATATCAACGCAGGGCCTAAACTATAAGGGCTAAAAACTTGAAATTTTGCACAGGCGTTCCTTTTATAACGTAGGGGAGCACTAAGAAAGGATTTTTGAAAATTCACCCCCTAAGGGGGAAATCGGGGGTGCAAAGTTAGTATGAAACTTTGCCGTTTTTGATGTTATTCGAATGAAATTCAGTACCTATGAAGGTTTTTTATTGAGTTTCGAAAATCATCTCTTAAGGGGGGGTAAAAGGGGGGTACAAAGTTAGTAGGTATAAAAGTTTTTCGTATATACCTACATTATTTCAATGAAATTTTGTATTTAGGTTATGTTACGTCTAATTCCACGCGAGCGAAGCTGCGGGCGTCCACTAGTTATAATTATAAGTAATTTGGAGGGTGTGGGGCCTCTGCGTGTTGGGCGCAGGTCCCACACTTTAGAAACATTTTAATGAGTGTAATGGCACACGTGGCGGATACCAGCCTCGATTGACTGAATCAATTGGTACACCCGAAGGTACAGCCCTCCCCGCCAGATGTACAGGAGCTATTTCAAAGGAATGGAAACTATATTGGGTCTATTGTGGTGGGTTTAGAGAGACTGGTTCATGAGCTATGGAAATCTATAACACTTGCCACTCAGATCAGTATCCAAATCCAAAACGCAGCAGGTGATGACTTGCCACTCTGTATATGCTATCAAAACATGCAGATTCACTGGAAGGCAACATGTGGCTCAGTGATTTCTGCGAGGTGGTTTACTCACCAACTCGCGTATTACGCAAGTTTCACTTCCACCCTGCGAGCATATAGCTCTAACGCCCCACTCTGGACGGCCGGTTAAGGCAAGCCAGAGGCGAGACTCCTGCGGCCCCACCTGGGGTCCACTCCGACCAGCCAGTTAAGGCAAGCCGGAGATGAGGAGCCTGATCGAGTCTCGGGGGAACTCGGGTTCGTGGGGTCGCTACTCCCCAACAGCTCGCCACAAGCTGCCCTGCGGGCTTATTATAATTAGTAAACGGCTCTTCAACTGTAATCATTGACGCCCAGTGGCTATTAATCTCGCCTCTCACTCGGAAGGTCAAACCCAAGTGGCACGCTTCTCACTTGATGACTTTTCTTAGCTACGTGCGTTTTTAGAAATTAGGTAACTATGAAGGAAAACATAGTGAGGAATTTGTATGCCTGAGAGTTCACTATAATATTCTCGATGCCCTAATACCCGTGCCCAACACTGGGACTAAAAAGAACTGTTGTAGTGGTAGTAGTGATTACAGATTATAAGAACACACAGCGTAACTTTTTCACAGCGTAAATACTTGAATAGTGATAAAATATTGCCCTCTTTTGTACCCAAATGGAATGAGAAATGGCACTACACAATTAATTGTACTCATATTTGTCTGGTAAAAGATTCCTTAGAAAAAAGTTGTATCAAACACATCCTTAATTGAAAAGACCCTTGCGATAACAAAATGGAGGGTTCGAAAAATTCATTGCTTCCTTTACGTGTATGGAAAAGAACCCCTTGGAAATTGAATCAACAGACTCTTTTGGATGGGTCTACTAAAAACTCGATATAATGACTGCGTGTCATAGTTATGAATAGTGAGTGTAGTTATTATTTAATAATAATAATTTTTAAAAAAGTTTACTTCGGCACAGGTCCATTATGTGGTTAGTAACAATTCTTAAAACCTATGTTAGTTAAAAACTTATTTAATTTTCATTTATTTGATTGTCGTTAATACATGCACAGCACTAGACTCGCCATTTGTTGGGAGCAGTATGCAGACGCGCCCAGTATCAGTATAAATTAAAAAAACTAAAACTAATGCATATGTAATTTTTTTTTTAATTATTGCATTGCCATCAGCCCTTGATAAATGTACAAAGTTTCAAATTAATCCGGCGTTTTAAGCTGGGTGAAAATCATGTTCAAAGATTGCCTTACATACATACATACATAGATACCTACATTCCAAGCTAATAAAAGCCTGTTAGTTACTGATTCTGATTTCAGTTTAAGTTTCAAGGTTAGGCAATAGGTTCAAGGTTGAAATAGCAATTAGTGTTATCAAATTCAACGAGTACAGCTATTTTTGACTTGGTAGCAATTTTTTTTGTTGAGTTAATTAGAAGTTTAGATAGTCAGTTCGTTCGTGGGTATGAGTACCTACTGGGGTTTGACAGTGATAGTTAGTCCTGTTAGTTGTTGTTAGTAATAGTCCAGTTAGTAATTGTTAGTACGAATCTCCAGAAGGCTAAGATGGTCGTCTCTAATAAAAAGAATTATTACTCAGTAGAAATGGTATTAGGTTAGGTTAGGTAGTGGGCGGTGGTACTGCCCCGGGCGAATGCCCCGCCTTATACGGACTTAGGGTACCATGGTGCACTCACTCTGCCTACCCCGTAGGGAAATTCAATCGTGATATTATTTTATGTTGTTTGCATTATTTACTGGAATGTTGATGCAAATATAATTAAATTACTACCCTCCGGAATGAATACAAATCGAGTAATACGCATGCAGAGTCCTCTGCGGTTGTAATTCGATGAGAGGCGGCCCAAGGACGGAGGAAGAGCGTCCGCAAGAGAACGGCATTCAGTAATGAAAATACGGCCATCATTCCCTACTTACGATGATTGAGCGATAAAAAGTTATTTACTTATTTCTCTTGTTTATATTTTTCTATATTTATCAATCAACAGTTTATTATGCTTTCTTAGCATAATAAACTACAAATTGCCGGCAAAAGTACAAGTTGGAAATTCCGTAACATAGTTTACGGAATTATGTACAAACTAGTGGACGCCCGCAGCTTCGCTCGCGTGGAATTAGACATTCACTAACTTCAAAAACGGCAAAGTTTCATACTAACTTTGCACCCCCGTTTTACCCCCTTAGGGGGTGAATTTTCAAAAATCCTTTCTTAGTGCTCCCCTACGTTATAAAAGGAACCCCTGTGCAAAATTTCAAGTTTCTAACCCTTATAGTTTAGGCCCTGCGTTGATATGTCAGTCAGTCAGTCAGTCAGTCAGTCACCTTCTCCTTTTATATATATAGATAATCATTAGTAATGCTTGTAATAAACGGAAAAGTTAGTGTTTTAATCAGTCTTGTTTAAAATTTGTCATAGTGACCGGTACTAATGTTATAAAGGCTGTACAATAAAAGATAAACTTAAATTTAAATCTAACAAAAGAGTGTGCTTCACCATCCGCTGCTGACCCTAACCCTAAGCAAGAAACACGGGAGTACCTTTCAAAGTTCGCAAAGTCATTTTGCACCAGGAAATAGCGATGCAATATGCAGGAGTCCGTTATTGAACCTTTATAGCCTGGATGGACGTGTCATCCAAACGGTTCGGAAGCTCCGTAATTTACGACCTCAATAAATCAAAAATGTTTAAAAGTCACCAAAAAATTGCATCGAAAACTGATCAGGATCATTTACCGCCGCGCAGACGCCGTAGATATAACTAACGACGCGAATTTGTCACGGGCCCTAGGCACTCTACACACTGGGCATGTGAAGCTGGCGAACAACTTTAACATGGATTGTACTTGATAGACAGAGTTAAGCAATGTAGGGCGCGGTTGATATGCGGATGAACGCCAGTGGGACCGTCAAACAATCGTTTACTGTTCACATCTTTCTTGATTACTCCGCCGAGGTTTAATTCAGATAAAGATGCGGACAAATTACAGGAAGCAAACAAAAATAGGTACTAATGGTACCTATTAGATAAAATTACAATTTTAACTTGCGCAAGGCGGCGGGGAGCACTTGGAGGAGATGATAATGTGCTAATGTGGGCTAAAAATTCACACAGTGTTTCAATAAATTTTTGTTGCTCGTTACCTTGTATTTTAATATTGTATTATGTTAAGATTATGACAGACAGAACAAACACAAGTGTTCGTCACACGAATGTTTTTCCTGAGTGGGATTCGAACCCGCGACCCGTGGCGTAACAGGCAGTGTCACTACCGATTGCGCCAACGGGCCCGTCTGTATTCCTGGCCGTATGCCCGCGCCCTAAGACTATTGTTCCCCGCCCACAAATCCGGTATTTGAGCGACGGATCGGGAACGAGTTCGGGCGAGACGAATGTATTTGTCTCACTTAGCGGGCTCCGATTGAAATGGAAACCGGGAAAAATCGGGGTTAGGCGAAAAATGTGCCTGTCGGGGTGAATCGCGGAGATGAGAGCGACGGCGTGTTGTTGAACCAAAGGTTTACGTGGGAGGCTGGGTCTATTGATAATAACCATGGGTTGCAGTGGCCCAATAGAGTTGGTATCATGTTCTACTGCGAAGCTAAAAGCGACTAGCGATAACGATTTCAGATCTTTCGAGTAAGAGTAATCATTTTCAAAAGATCCATTTAAATTCAGTTAAGGAACTAAACCTCCAGGAACTAAACCTTGAAAACCTTTGTGAAAAGTGGGTGTGCAACTCCGCTACCCCTTCGGGGTTATACAGGCGTGATATTGTTATTAGTAGTAAATATAAGTAATTTTACTTGTAAGTCAACAAGTATCATAACATAGAAAAGTCATAGGTGTTTTGCTTGTATTTGAATCCCGATCGCTCGACTAAGAAGCGAATTTTAATAGCCACTTCTTTGAACTCTGCCCCCTATACTATAATATGTACTGTGTTATTTGTAGTCATATTCCGTAACGACACGCACACCGCGTCGGCAAACACTGTCGCTACGAATGTCAACAATATTACAATATTACAGCGAGTTGATTTTCCAAAGGGAACCAGAAATTTACATCACAAAGATAGCGATTTAGTAAAGTTTTTACTACCTGTCTGTCGAACAGAGATTTCATGGAATCAATACGTGAATCTGGAAACCGCTGAATGTCGAGTATCATATTGGAATTTAAGCTGAGCCAAGGAAAACGAATTACTAAATCACATAGCTTGGCACCCACTAGTCTTTGCCCGATTCACTACTTTACTTATATTTTATAAGAAACTATGTATACTACATTATCATAAAAGAATATGTTGCTTTACAACATATTTTTATTAAAAGCTTTTTTTTAAAAACTTAGGAATAAAATTTGATATTATCATTACCTATATAATTTAGTTTGACCCGAACAATTTTTTAAATGGTTCTGCAAAGTGAACAGTCAGACGTGTTGTCTATTAGTTTAAGAGACAGATTTAGATATTTAATGCAAGCATGACATCCGCAGAATCAAGCACATTCTGACTTACACGAACGATGTGCATAAATACGGCCATGATAGCGAAATACGCCTAGTCCGAATACCAGATCAGACTCAAACATGGCTGCAATAGGAATTGTGGGCGCGTGCACGAATATACGAATTAGGGACCGACGGATCCGTGCAGGCTGGACGAATTAAGGCTGCACCGCTTCTGTGGGAGTCATTTCGTAATTAGAAAGCTGAATCTGCGGTGGATTAGCTTTACCTACATGTGGTTTTCAGTAAAATCATTCGTTAACATTTTCTGGAACTCAGTTGAAATCAAAAATCTTGGAAACATGCTTGCGCTGAGCAATATGATATTGTGATTCGAAATTCTCCAATAATCCGCATTGGAAGAATCGCCGCTGGGGGAACCCAGTATCTAACGTCTCAAGCCACCCGAAGGTCTTCGACAAGGCTTCACAATTCTTTTTAAAAGCTTTTATTTAACTTCACTCGTATGTATGTATGTCCTGGAATCTTGCAATCAATATTTCATCCACTTCCACTGAAGCTATCGAGCTGAAATATCACATATAACATATAACACATATTTGGTTCCAATGACAATGCACGAAAATAAAAAAATCAAAAAAATAACGGTATAATTTTACCATTGAAAACAACCGGGACCAATGGCTTAACGTGCCCTCCGAAGAACCTCCTAAGTGCCTCCGTGAACCACTCATGAAATTTTGCCACTAGTGATCACCCATCCGACCGTAATTGCATGACTCTGTCGATCACATTGAATCGACGCGAGTCATTGGTAGCCCAACATGGTGGATGGGCTGCCATATTTTCGTCTGAATACTTTCATGTTATAAATTTTCCAATTGTCACTAAACGAATACTATTTTTATTTCGTTTAGAATATCTGCAGTAAATAATTGTCTTGCCAATTTGTAGAGAGCTTATTTTTTATTAACTTTGCTAATTAACTACATAAAGCATCTAATTAAAATGAGAGCATCGTTACTTCCAACGATCGCTCCTTTCATTCAGTTCAATGGCGCTTTGCAATAGATATGGTTTTAATGAAATGTTTTAATATTTAAATTAAAACGGATCCACGTGGTCAAGTTGCAGGAATTATGGATCTGATCTAGTAATTCATTCGGTAGAGAAAGATCTAAACCACGACTGAAAGCCGGATTGAAGTAGTATGCATTCGCGTGTACATCTGCTCTAATGTGCGGTTGAACGAGAAGCTGTGTGGTGCTACCACACCCACCAGCTTGCCACCAACAAAATGTTTAAAACTTAGATTAAATTAATTATTATAATTAATTAATTAATTAAATTCGCCTTAGAATATAGACCAGATGCTTGCTTTTAATTATATTTATAACGTAATGTTGTAGCGTCCATAGCCCAATGGCTCATGTCGATTCAATGTGATCGAAAGAGTTAAGCAACGACGGGCGCGGCCGGTTCGTGGATGGGTTACCTAGTGGTAAAATCTCATGGACGCTACCGTGCTTCGGAGGGCACGTAAAGCCGTCGGTCCCGGTTGTTTTCAATGGTGGAAACCATCGTTAAGCCTTGTCGAAGACCTTCGGGTGGCTTGAGAACATTCGACACTGGGTTGGTCACTAACCCCTCCACCAATCTGCATTGGAGCTGCATGGTGGAGTATGCTCCAGTGCTCCCGCAGCAGCGTCTGTGGGGGAGACCCGTGCCCAGCAGTGGGACGTCTATGGGTCGCAGCGTATGCTGTAATGAATTGCAATGTAACTATATTGTTATCGTTTACAAGAATATAAATGAGTTCTGCATCTGTCCTAACCGTAATTTTGACGGGTGACCTCTAGTAGCAAGATGTCTTGAACGCGTCCCAGCTTCTGAGGGCACGTCACCCGTCGATCCCCATGCTATCGTTAAGAGTTGTTAACATCGTCCGTTTTGGACGGCCTGAAAACTACCTACAACTGGGTTTGCCACTCTAACTTTTACCATAATGTAATTGTTTTTAAGTATAATAGATAGCAAACCAATTTACAGCCCCATGTATCAACTTCCACCCATGACAACTATGCCTCTGAACAAGACTCGTCGAGTCTCTACGAAGTATTCTTCTTAAGCTGGAAGTATAAAAAATGGCTTTAATTTAACTTGTGAAATCTTTACTGGCATCTTAATGAATTTCAGACAACGGTTCACTCTTGATTGCCCCAATAAAAAATGTTATTGTAGACGGGAAATAAATGTTATCTTCTTCTCTTTCACGCTCGTAAAATTAATCCAAAACTAAACATAAACTATAAAAACAATCGAGTCCAAACCTACTTAAGGCCGGTTCTTTGATCAGTAGTAAAATTCACGTCAACTAACTAGAGTAAAGAACGTAATCATTTGCTTAGCCAGAAAAATAAAAAAAAACTAAGCTGCACCTCCGACTGGGCACGGGTATCCCCCACAGGCAAATCTGCGGGAGGTCTAGAGCATACTCCGCCACGCTGCTCCAATGCGGATTGGCGAAGGGGTTAGTGACCAACCCAGTATCGAATGTTCTCAAGCCACCCGAAGGTCTTCCACACGGCTTAGTGATTGTTTTTACCATTGAAAACAACCGGGGCCGACGGTTTAAGGTAAGCACGGTAGCGCCCATGATATTATGCCACTTGCGGTCTACCATTTAACGGCGCCCGTCGTTGCTTAACCTTATCGATCACATTGAATCGACGCGAGCCATTGGGCTATGGACGCTACGCATGTATATACATGTTTCACACAAATTCAATAACACCAGATGTGGTCGAACTTATCAAAAAACGAATTTCACACAAACTTAACTGTTGTTATTTTTAACCATTGGTCGCCTTAACTTAACTTAATTACTTAACTTAATCAAAAACCGACCCTAGTCTGTTTTTCTGGAGTACGGTATACAAAAGCTACCGCAGAATGTGCCTGTATTATTTAGGTTAGGCTCTTATCGTGGTGCGAAATATAAATACTTTGTGGAATTAAAGAATTTGTTAAATTACTTTCTAACGACATGACAACATCTTAGCTTGGTTGACGCCACTGACAAGAAGGAAAAGGATGCGTACCATAGATATAATTCAAGAACATTGATCAATAGTTATGGACATTGCATTTTATACTCATAACATGGTCTAGTTTAGAAGTTGCAATGAACGCAAGACTATGATTGAGATACGAACATGATTTATACAATGTAAATCTAGCTTAACTTAGTCTAAGTCGACAGTTGTTGACATCTGCATAAGATGCTAAAGTGCATAAACGACAGTCGTGTAAGCTTTGCGGTTAGTGTGAGCGGCCCAAAAACTTGCAACGCTTGGCACCTTTACCAATTTAAACTAGCTGATATTTAATAGTCTGTGTATTCTCAATTGAAAACATTTATTTTTTTAACATACCTACTCATATTATTATTTTATTCAAAAGCATATGAATTGTGTTTTTTGATTTTTCAAAAGACTGACGTAAGATTTTCAGGTTTTAAAATTATCACATTCTAAAAAGTCTTCAAATGACGTATGTACGACTGAATACGAACTAGATACGACTGAATATTATATAGAAGTGAATATACATCTGCTTAAGTAACAATAACTCTTAGCTTAACACTTGCTTGTCAAATTATTTAAGCATATATTAAAACAAGATTTATTATGCACTGACATCAATTTAAAACATTAAACATGGTGGCAATCTAATACGTAGCAATGACGTCATCGTGCATTTATTCGTTTTAATCTTTTTTCTCCGAAATGAAGTTAAAATTTCAGCAAAATTAAAAAAACTGTATTTTAGTTTCAGGTCATAAAAAAATTTGAAACTAAAAACTTTAACGACATAAAGTTTTGTATTACAAATGTTGTCAATTGAGAAACCTTGACTAATATTAATAGTACCTAGTAAGATTTTGTTGGTGAGACAGATTTCAGACTTAAGTTACTACTTAAGTTACCTTTTTATTCAGGCTTTTCCAGGCTTGAAAGGGGAGTAAATTAACGGCTATTATGCTAAATTTATGTATAGCGGTGCTTACCATCAGGTACCACTTAGGGCCTGCTCCAGCATCCCTTCGCCCCGGAAAAGGGAACTCCGAGACGCGATCGAGCCTAATTTATACACATACGGCCCGATTCCCCGCCGTCTTCATCGCGGATACCGTTTTATTGCCGTGTTTTGTACATAAATTCCTCGTAAAGCTAATTTATGACTTTCATCCGAAGTATTTACGACTTCACTCCATTCTTGCTTCGTACGGGAACATTTGAGTTGGTACTTCACATTCTCAACGTAGTTTCGAGACGCGACTGAATTCGGAAAGGATTCCCGATTATATCCTTTACTCAAATCGGTTAGGTTAACCTTTCTTTTGGCTAAGTTATGTGCAATTTAAGAAGTTGTACAATTTGTAGAAAATGTCACCTGCTGTAACGGTCAAGGAAAAATCTTGCGAAAACCTGTATGCCTGAGAGTGCACTATAATATGCTTGAAGGTAGGTAAAGAACATCAGCATATATATATAAATGGTATTACAATATTATAAAGGCGAATTTTTTAAAGTTTATTTAAATGTTTGTTACTTTACGCTAAAACGGCAGAACCAATTTTGATAAAATTTTATGTGTAGGTAGCTGACACCCTGGATTAACATACAGAATACTTTTCATCCCGATAATTCGTTCCATTGGGTATATAAAATCAATTTGAATACGTTTTCAGTACACCTTCAGTATAAATTTCACCCGGGCGAAACCGCGGGCAGCAGCTAGTTTCTAACTAAAGGATGCCTGTCAACGGAGGCACGGCCGATGATTAATCTCGCTCTTATCAGCGATTGTAAGTCATTGGGCGAACGTGTCAGTAACAATAACGCTCTTCCCTTTGCATAACAACGACAGTCCATCAGACATCATGTTGCTCACCGAGCGGATGTTGGAAGCAAGCTTGTACAACACAATACACTTAGATAGAAACTAGTGCTCGTGGTTGCGTATTTGTGTGAACATTATCAACCGATATTGTTAAGCTGCATCGGTGTCGATCGGCAGGCACATATGTGAACGTAACATCTTGAGTGCTTCCGTACTTTGGACGCTTTCGCTAAGCCATGAGGCATTCCACCATCACAACCTTATTATCCCACTGTTGGACAAGGGTCTCCTCTCGGAATGGGAGGGGTTTGGCTTTAGCTGCCATCGCTGCGACCCATAGACGTTCCACTGCTGGGCACGGGTCTCCCCCAAAGACATAGCTGCGGGAGGTCTAGAGCATACTCCACCACGCTGCTCCAATGCAGATTGGTGGAGTATGTATATTATTAGCTGCCATGCTAAGTGCTAATCGGCTGAAGAACTAAGCACTTACGACTCTCAACTCGCTCTCCCGACCCAGATTTCTGCTAATTCAAGGACTAAGATGACGGTCTCTATATAATACAAGTAACCTACAAAAATTGGGGCTTTCTACGTCTTTCATTGTTAAGAGTAGTAAAGTGTTACGGAATCCTACGTTTAGGAGTCCGACTCGCACTTGAGCGATTTTGTTGTGTATAACTTAATTTCAAAACAGAATCTGAAATAGAATAGGTGGACTTTCTCAGTCAAACCGTCTTCTAAAGCTCCTTAGAAGTCTTTAATTAGTCGAATAATAAGTAAGTGTAAGTAATAAGTACCCTAAGGTCTTGTTAGTTACCTATATTCACAACAAATATCAAAGAGCTCTCGCAATGTTTCATAAGTTTGTCGCTGGTTCGCAACTCATTCCGATGACATTTGTTTAGTGTTTCTGAAGAGAAAACTCTTCTCTTACGTAACTTACGGAGCGAGTCGAATACGAAAGCGATCCCTCAAAGGCGCTTAATGAGCTACTTGGATTTTTAAAAGATTTTATTTATCTTCACTCGTATGTATGTATGTATGCTTACTTTGCAATACTTCACCCACTTCCACTGAAGCTATCGAGCTGAAACTCGGCACACATATTTGGTTACGATTACAATGCACGAAAATAAGAATAGAAAAATTAATCTTTGTAAATGTGTCAAAATAAGTGAAAGAAAGATTGAAAGATTTTTATTTGTTTGCTCTCACAGAAGTATTACAATAGTCTTAAGTATTTAAAGTTGTGTACATATTCAAACCATACTTTGTGAGAGCCTGGTGACTGAGGTAGGTTTGCAAAAACCTGTGATTCAGTTCACCAGCCCTCCCGCAGGACGATTTAGTATACTTTCGGTACAATCTAGCTAGACTGACGGTTAACTATAAGTAAAAATATAAAAAGCATTAAAAAAATTATGAGCGGACTTTAAACAGCTGCTATGCTGTGTCCTCTTCTATCGCATGGGATGGTTGGTTGGGACCTCTCAGTCGCACACATTCACTCGCAGCAATATCTCACTTTTGAAAATTCGACAACTGGAATTCGGGACTGATTTTTCGCAGTCAACCCTATACCACCGTGTTCATAATGGAATAATCTTCAATTTCATTTAATTTTAATTCAATAATCAGACCGGTGCAAAATGCGATATCGATCGATTTACCTGTTTATACCTGGCTACTCGAGAGGTGTGACCGGAAAAGAATAGCCAACCTAACGTTTGCATAATCTGTGGGCTTCATACTTTCGATTGGTATAGAATTTGTCTAATAATCAAACCGGTGAAATGTTTAAAAAAATTTTTTTTTTAAATTATTAATTAATCATATCCTGGACTGAAATTAGTTAGCCAACCCATATGTACTATATTTATTGACATATTAAATTGAATATAAAATACGTTTTATTAAATAAACATCTCGGTGAAGGTCGTTGTATAGCGGGATCTTAGACTATAAAGCGTGTTAAAAAGATGTAAGTTATCTAAAATCAACTAACACAGTTTTGCCATGGACTACATTACTGAAGTCCTTACTCTATGGTTTTACCATGGACCATGCAAACTCATTTATTTGAGCCCCGATTGTATCGTAACAAAACTTGTTTATCGGTTGGGGGTACTTTAAAAAGGTCAACAGAGGTCGCCGTTAACCCGTCGGCTGCAGCGTATATTTTCTCTGGAAATAAAATTCAATTTTAGAGCATTGCTTCCGCTAATGGAGTCCGGGCGGGTTTTTACTGCGGAACGATCTATCTACTGTCCGTCGCTGTAATGGGTGTTGGATCATTTAGTCTGCAGGAATGTGTACTTTGTTTGAGTGCCCGTGGTCTCGAGTTTGAATACAAGACTGTAGGTAATGTTTTCACACAAAAACTACTGGACCGAGATTAAAAATTGCAAAAAGTTGCATCTTTACTAAGTGGGATAGGCTAGGTGTAAACGAAACTATTGTTATAACTAATTCCACGCGAGTGCATTTTGTAACAGTAGCGTCCATAGCCCAATGGCTCGCTTCGATTCAATGTGATCGAAAGAGTTAAGCAACGACGGGCGCGGTCGGTTTGTGGATGGGTGACCGCTAGTGGCAAAATTTCATGGACGCTACCGTGCTTCGGAGGGCACGTAAAGCCGTCGGTCCCGGTTGCTTTCAATCCTGGAAACAGTCGTTAAGCCTTGTCGAAGACCTTCGGGTGGCTTGAGAACATTCGACACTGGGTTGGCCACTAACACCTCCACCAATCCGCATTGGAGCAGCGTGGTGGAGTATGCTCTAGACCTCCCGCAGAAGTGTCTGTGGGGGAGACCCGTGCCCAGCAGTGGGACGTTTATGGGTCGCAGCGTATTTTGTAATAATTGTAATAATTGTAATGTGTAATTGTGTGTGCTCTTTCATAGTTACTGTCTTTGGTAAGAACATTGTAAAGCACCCACTCTGTACCACACATACTAACCAACCAGCCAACCGTCGCGTCAGTGCTGGCACGGAGCCAGTGCTCAGACGTGTGCCGAAGAGCAGTGAACTTTGAACTAAGATCTTCCGACACTCGCGTGTTCCATTAACCCTTTCAATAATTGCAGGCTTAGTTTTGAAGCTGCAGGTCGTATTAAATAGGGTTAATAGGTACAAACCCTTTCAATGTACCACTGCAGCTGCACTGCACTGTGTAGCGCACGGGTCTAGAGTAAGAGGGGTGAGGTTTTAGCTGGCTTTTACGTGGTCATATTATTACAATAAATGAGTAATCACATCACACTATAATATTATAAAGGCGAATGTTTGTGAGTGTGTGTGTTGTTACTTCTTCTCGGTCAAACGGCTGGAATAATTTTGATTAAATTTGGTATGGAGGTAGCTGATACCTTGAATTAATATAAAGGTACTTTTTATGTCTATACAGTGTTACCTTATGATAAAAAATCAATTTCAATATTTTTTCAGTATCCTACTATAAATTTTAAGCAGGTGATGTCGCGGGCACCAGCTACTCGTATTATTATTTATTCCTCAGTCGAATCACTCAACCAATTATGGATGCAAAATACCAAGAATCGAATGATTCAACACAAATTAAAATATTCATACTTGAATCGTTTATTTATGAGAACTTGATGAAATCAGCGCCTGATATAAATTATTAAACGCGGAATTACAATACGGCGTTTAACAAGAGACGTCGCCGACGAGTAGATACAGGCGATGAGGATGGTTCAGGTTCAAAATTCTTATTTTAAATTTATTAAGTATACCGTCGTTACCTTAGTATACAACGGTCATAGATGAAAGACAAAACCGATGTCCGTAGTAAAGTGTAATAATAATTAATTTCTAGACTCAAGTTAATAGAATATATATATTATATTAAATATTTATTACTATATTTATGTTTATTTAAATATATCAATGTGTACAAAATTTTGAAATATATGTAAATATATTTTAATGTTAGTACGAATGTCTAAATATGTTCTAGTTATAAAGATATTATGTGTAGTTGTGTACGCCTATTTTATTTTGTTTTGTTCATTTCTATTTCGTGTAATTTATTTAAATAAGCCAAAAAATAAATAAAAGAATTGAACAGAACAATGTATAACCGGGGACAGATCGGTTGACCCTGATCTAAGAATGATTTAACGTAATAGTGTAACATTAGTAGTCTTGGAATATTGAATTTCTCACCAATTTATAATGGGAATTTCTCTATAAAAAAAATGGACTAACACTAACTAAAAGGACTAATTGTCGCTGCTCGTAGTCCTCATATTTACTTATTTACCAACGACTGTTGAACCTGATACGCCTATTAAATCCTTTACTAATAGTACGATATCTGGCAGTCTGTCAGGCAGAATCTCAAATGAGAAGTGCCTCTATTGCCTGTACTACCTACAATGATAGCAAGTAACGAAAAGATGCAAGAGCTATCGACATGATCTATGACAGTGACTTCATCATAAGGAGAGTATACAATTTATTTTATCTTTTGCCAGAGTATCTTTTGTTGGCCTAATAGATTTCCATGGGGTGCAAAAATGTATCGATACCAACATTGTTTCTGGGAAATCGAAATAATCCTTTACTCGCAAACCAAATTGAAGTGAAACAGTAACTCTATGAAAATAATTTATTAACAAATACTATTGAGAAAAGTTGACTGGAAATACAATTTACAAGACGGAATGAGCGCAGACGGAAATTCATGGCAGCGTGAGATTTTCTTATAACCAATTTAACCCATTTGGCGCCACTGTACCTGATTGAGTACAGCTAATCAATTGACGGTAGATAATAAATATATAAACCTACATTTGTTTTTTCCTACCCATAGTATAAAGTGATTGTTAGAGCATCAAATAAATCGCAATTTATGTGGGTATATTCATAAAATTTACCACTGCGATGATTGCAACTTGGCATTATAACCGTTTATGGAGGTAAGGTCACTATTTTATAATTTTTTTGTGTTTGCATGAACTAAATTTCTGATATATTTATGTTTTTTACAGTATATAATCTTATTCGTATAATAAGTAAGAAATAACTGTTTTGCAACATGTATTTACAAAGAAATCGTGCTTGAAAGACAACTGTACCCAAATGAGTACAGCGGCCGAATCCATCCAACAATTGTACTTTATGTTCTAGGTTTTAGTTATCATGAGATCGAGATATTTTAAAGCATTCAACTGTTACAACGGCTTTGAGGAACCAGGCAATGCTATTTTGGATGAGAGTGACAGTGATGGCGATTATGACTTTGCAGTTATACCCCCAGAACCTAGCGTCGTTACAGATGAAGATGAAGGTGTTGATGAGGACATGGTCGCTGCCTCTTTACCACAGGATGCGCCTGGCAATATTGAGGTTTTTAGATGTGACGAAGACATCATTCAAAGTGACAACAGCAGCGATGATGAACCATTGGCTGAGAGAAGCCGTCAACAAACATGTCAGCCTGTATAGATAACAGTGTTTGTACTATGGCGACAAATTATGGCACCATTGAGCCGTTGGGAGTTGTAAAACGATGGTCTCCCGTACTTGTACACGTAACGTGAAAAGGTTGATGTCAATGTACCAAATTTATTTCAGACATATAATAAAAATATGTGAGGAGTGGATGAATTGGATCAATCAATTGCACTGTATAGGATTGCAGTGCAGTTCATGGAAAAAGTGGTGGTGAGGTGGTGCCTACATGGTTGATATGGCGATTGTAAACTCAAGGCGTTTGCATGTATACATACATTGTCATTGTGATAAAATGGACCAGCTACAGTTTCGACCTGTCATTGCAAGATACCACTTACACCAAAAGACACACTATAAAGCCCGATCGTCATCGTCAGTAGTGCAAGGTTTGCCTCAAGATGGTGTAGGAGTCTATCCAAAAAAACTTGAAAAACCACTGCGATGTGTTGTTTGTCACGCAAGAGTTCCGTGGCAATACAATAAGTGTCTAAAAACATGATGTGTAGAAAAGCAATGTTTGAAAATTTTCACCTGTAATACGCCACTGTACCCAATTGTGTACACCATTTTCCTGGAAAGCCTGATTTCTTTTTTCATTTTTTTTTTATCTTTTATGTTAATTTGGTTCATACATATCATGAAAATAAATGATTTGTAAAAATAGTACTGCTGTTTTAATTTTGGCGGTTAATGGGTTAATTGAATACTCTCGTGCAAAACTTGGAACTTGGATGAAACTTCCAGATTTTATTTGTTCAATTACCGCTCCATTGAAGAATTTCAGTTTACAGAAAGCGGACAATCTCAGATTTTCAATCATACCGTATCCTTATCCTAACTAATATATAAATAGGAAAGTGTGTTTGTCAGTTTGTTGGTTTATCCTTCTTCTTCTCTTCAACGGAATTATGGATGGATGTGATTTCTTGCAAAGCTGTACTATACCTCGAGTATAAGTACCAGTCAGTAAGTAACAGTCAGTCAGTAAGTCAGTAACATTAGTTACTTTCACCTCGGACAATTGCATGGTTTCCATGAAATAGACAAAACACTGAATTAATCGTTTAATTTTTAATCGATAAGTGATCGGAAGAGTTAAGCAACGACGGGCGCGGTCGGTTTGTGGATGGGTGACCGCTAGTGGCAAAATTTCATAGACGCTACCGTGCTTCGGAGGGCACGTAAAGCCGTCGGCCCCGGTTGTTTTCAATGGTGGAAGCAATCGATAAGCCTTGTCGAAGACCTTCGGGTGGCTTAAGAACATTCGACACTGGGTTTGCCACTAACCCCTCCACCAATCCGCATTGGAGCAGCGTGGTGGAGTATGGAGACCTCCCGCAGCTGCGTCTGTGGGGAGATCCGTGCCCAGCAGTGGGACGTCTATGGGTAGCAGCAGCAACTTACTTGTAACGACAATTAAGGATAGGTAAACCCTACGCACATCCAAATTTTTCATGGAGCTTTAAAAACACTTTTACATTTAATTTTAAACTGAGTTCATCAGTGATTACTGCAGATTGATTGCAGCTTTGCACAGATTGATTGTAGGTGATTGTGACAATTACCCCGAGCCTGCAGATTTACGACGTGGAATTGAACAATTGGAAGGCTCGCTTTTTTACAAATCGTGAAAAATAAATATATATGTATACTTATGTACACGTGTTAGAAGTTATACTTCTTTGTATAACCTTTGCAAGAACAACCTGCACTGTCGATGTCTTATTTCAATTACCATGACATTGACGTTGTCACAAGAAGAACAACTGAAAATAAATAATTTTCGAGGTGGAAACTAGGCAATAATATCTAAAATGTATTTAATACCCTCGGCGTCAGAAAAATCGCACCTTCATGTTTTTTTCAGTAAATTGCCCCTAGAATCCAGCACATAAATACCACGTGTGAAAAAAAAATATCATTGTAAAGTGCACTTCAATACCTTTACATTAATTACCTGTATCATTAAGAAACCAATTACCATTTCTAACTAGGGACCAATCAATAAGATGTTGGAAAAAATGCTCTAATAAGGAGCGCTAGTTGAGCTACCTTAAAAGGGTATAAAAGGTCATATCCAGGTAAAAAATGGGTCAGCCGCTACTCAGACTTTAGAATGAACACCCCGGAACAACATACGCAAAATAACAATACCTGAAGATGGATACAACCCCTGAAGAAGCCGCTCAAATCATAACGCTATTGCAAACAGGACTGCGACAGGTTGACGTTGCTCGACAGTTGAACCTTAGCCGATTCTCAGTTCGACGAGTATACCAACGGTTCCGTGAGACTGGTGGCTATACCCGAAGACGTGGATCTGGAAGAAAACGGTGCACATCAGAAAGAGACGACCGCTTCATTGTGTCCACGACGTTGAGCCCCCGCTTCAGCAATGCTGTTGAGGTGCAACAAGAGCCTCGATCAGCTGGCAGAACGTCTGTGAGTGTCTCTACGATTAGAAGAAGATTGAAAGAAAAGGAATTAAAAGCTCACAGACCTGCTAGGGGCCCAAAATTGTCCGTGCAGCATCGAAGAGAGCGGTTGCAATTTGCTCACGAGCATGCCAACTGAACGCTTGACCAGTGGAGGGCCGTTCTCTTCACCGATGAGACACGAGTATGTCTATTTTGCAACGACAGATGCAGAAGAGTATACCGAAGAAGAGGAGGGCGTTTTACCCAGGCTTGTATAGAGGAATCCGTCGAATACGGAGGTCTTTCCTGTATGTTCTGGGGTGGCATATCCGTCGAAGGGAAAACGGAGCTTGTGTGCGTCTCTCGGACTGGCGGTGGTCGCGGGCAAGGGTCGCTGAATGCTGGGCAGTACATAACAGAGATCTTACAAGTCCATGTGGTCCCGTATGCCGGTTTTGTTGGCGATGGGTTCATATTAATGCATGATAACGCCCGTTGCCACACTGCGTTTGCTGTGCGGGACTACTTGGAAGAGGTTGAGATCCCTGTTATGCAGTGGCCAGCACGAAGCCCAGACCTGAACCCGATCGAGCATTTCTGGGACGATGTAAAGAGGCACGTACGAGCACGAGATCCTGCTCCCACCACTCTCCAAGAGCTCCAGGATGCCGTGACGGAAGAATGGGAGAACATACCCCCAAGAGAGAGTGGTGACCCTCGTGACGTCCATGAAGGATCGGATGGAAGCTGTCCTCAAAGCAAGGGGAGGAAACACTAGATTTTAAGGACTTATTTGTAATTTTTCTAATGTTTTTAATTTTATTTTTTGTAACTTTGTCCCTTTTTAAGTTTTTTTTAATTAAAAGATTTAAAACACATACACAAGTTTTTAATTTCGAATAGGCAATTAAATTACCATCCCAATGATATCCTACAACCATACCCTTACTATTGACAAAGTTTGAGTAAAAGTATTTTAAAGTTGCTCTTTTAAAAGGTGCGATTTTTCTGACGCCGAGGACTTTGACAATTGAAAGTGTACACTGTCAAACCATTTTTTGATAATGTTGACTATAGCTAACTTCATCCTGTTGGTTTTTCGTTTCGGGGTGCGCGCGCATCGTAAAAATTTACTCTCATCATTTTTCCCTAACGCGCCAATAGAAGTATAACTTCAAAAAACTTAGGCCTCTGCTTAAGCATGTTCATCAATATAACCATTTTGTGGATATAATGTTTGTCACCACCCATTCGTGTCACCCATTACAATCGTGACAAAACACAACTCTTAGGAGACTCGTTCTAGGTCAGTCAAATGCGATTCCAAACGCGTAGACTACGGTGGACAAAGTGTGTACATGGAGAAAAAAACTATTCCAAGCGATATACAATTCCTCAAACACAATAATCAAACGGTGGAATATATATTGATTATTGAATCAATCAATCAAAACTGAAGTTATTCAAAACAATCAATAAAGCTGAAATGACTGTCTCGATGTTCTAGTGGTTACCGCGACTGCTTCTAGGGGTCCTGGGTTCAATCCCCGATTCGGGAAACAACTATTGGGTTTTTCTAACTTGAAATGCCCGGTAGTACCTCTGAGTCTGGATTTGTGCCCGATGTATCGCAATAGGCTCTCCACCATGGGACCTAACCATAACTGGTGAAGAGTGGGTTTTTACACACCTGTGCCTATCCTTTCGGGAAAATGCAGGCGTTATGTTATGGTATGTTATGTTATAATAAGCTGATGAATTTCCTAAGAAAACTTGCATGAAAATGTTATTGAATTTCAATTCCGTACGAAATAATCTGTCCCTCAGCATGTCATAATATCATTAACAAACATATCCATGAGCATGATCACTTTATACTAAGTTATCCATTATAACTTTGGATGGATGTGATGTGATGTATTCATTATTCTTAAAACAACTTATCCATCACACCTGAATACCTTTTTAAAAAGCGTGCCGCACGCTCGACTTCCAATAACTATTCCATTATAACTTTCAGCGTTGTACCGCCTCGCACTCAATATTTCATTATATTGTCATTATTCACGAGCTCCCAAGTACTTGTATTATAAATCGTTGGAAGGAGCATAAAGCCAGTATCTGAATAGCTATGAGGCATCGCATTCTCCGATACAGCGTCATGCTCAGTCATTCTCGATAGGTTCGCGTACAGTATTTGTAAAGGCATGCCTTAGTAAGTGCGATACTCTAGCAAGGGGAAGTATGTAGCATTATATTTTATGTTATGTTATTTATGTTATATAATATTATTTATGTTATATTATTATGGTCCGGTTGGAAAGGTGTGGTTTCCGGTTACACTTCTTTAGAGGCGACCATCTTATTCCTAAAGGATAGCAACACATCTGTGACTGACTGGGCTGACAACTTTTATTAACACAAAACATTTTTCTCTATACTGTACATTGACGACCGAATTGTTTGCAAATCACATAGATCTGTATAAGCTGCAGCAATTTAAATATTAACTTTATTACATCCTCTAGTAATCCGCGACAGCTGCTACCGAAATAAATTTTAATCTTTCATGAAACGGTACAAATTGAATGTAGGTACTATTTTGTATTGAAAAATTGTCATTCGCCCCGCATCTCCAAGCCGAGTCGCTTCATAATTCTTCGGCTTGAGGGTCATAACGACCAAAGCCATCCACCGAAGGCAGGTTTTAGTCTACGGACATAATCGGTACAGCCGGCTGTACTGATACGCATGCGGTGCGTTTCCTGCCTCCCAGGTATTGCCCGGTCTTGCCCGGAGGGTCGTCCTTTTCCTTTCGTTGTCTGGACACAGAACAAAAAAAAAGCAGGCAGACCACTAGATATGTGTGCCGTCTCGTCATTTTTGAGTATCTACGTAATAAATCAAATCAATGTGTTCGTACCGTAGTAAATTAGCATAAGCAGAAGGGCTATACATAAACGTAAAAAGGGCAAATTCCGTAACAAGTAACTTCATTTCGAACCATCCCTTTGAGCTTTTAACCCGTTGCCTTCACAGCTCTCGCGGGAACCATTTTCTAATATTCCAGGAGGTTATAACATGTTACACGTTATTACGATTGAGATAAATGTAATAAACAGTAAAAAATGTTCTTTGGCAACGATTTCTTAATTTCCTTGATACATATTATTGATATTCGTAAACATATTCCTATGCGATTTTAATAACAAGTTGTTTATAGTCAAACAGACACACAAATGAAATCCAAACTTGGCAGTTGACGATATTATTATAAGAAATCGTTTGGTAAGGACCACTCGTGAATTTTTAAAATAGAGACAACTCTATTGTCCAAACTCACTTTGATTCACTCAAATTTTATCTAATAACCAATTCGCGTACGAATTTGATCATATCATTTGGTCATTACACCATAGAACATACTCTTGACGTTATCTATATAATATTATAAAGAGGAAAGATTTGTAATGTTTTCACACAAAAACTACTGGACCGTTTTCAAAAATTCTTTCACCATTAAAAAGCTGCATCTCCACTGAGTGACATAGGCTATATAATATTACTAGGTGTAAACGAAACTAGTGTTATTTAACGCGAGCGAAGCTTCGGGCGTCCACTAGTCGTACATAAGTAAAATGTGAGGTTCATTTCTCATATTATTTCCAGTTCTCTTCAGTTCTCCTAACTTTATTTTGTGTCTCTCGTTGTGAAATAAACGATCGGCTAAGTGTACGGGCGTCAAGCTGTCAACGACGAAGAACAACAACTGTAATTTGGCCCGTCCGCGTCGCGTTCTCCTCTACTAATTATTTCATTATTATTTTTATTTGCTCCATTCGCTCGCGACTTCACTTCACTAATTCGGATGATTAATGCCTCCTTTGCGGGCCTCTAACAAATGAAAAACGACGAGGGCCTAATTATAAATAATGAATGGATGAGATGGATGAGACCAAATCATTATTTAATTAGGATGGTTACATTGAGGGGCGAAATATGGATGTGACGAGCTATCTAACAGGGCTGCAAGCTAGACATTCTAGCGCGATTTATCTTAATATATATATTTCTTGTGTACGTGTGTATGGCAATGAACTCCTCCTAAACAGCTGGATAGATGTTGATGAAATTCTTAGTGTGTGTTCAAGAGGATTCGAGAATGGTTTAGATTCACAATTTGGTCAACTGGAAAATTTAAGTTTTTTAAACACTATTTTAGTATTTTTAATTTTAACCGTCGTTCATTGACGTGAAGCGTCGCGTCACTGCCTGTTGCGCCAGGGGTCGGAGGTTCGAGCCCCACTCAGGACTAATTTTCGTGTGGCGAATACTTGTATTTGTTCTGTGTCTGGATGTTAATATTATCTATTTAAGTATGTATTTAAAAATATCTATGTATGTATATCAGTCACTGACACCCATATTACAGGCTCGCGCCTACTTTTTGGCCGCTTGAGTTCGGGCCGCTCGAGTGAGAGGCGAGTTCGATATCCACTGGGCTGTCACCGCTTGACTGACAAGTGAACGTACAAATTTGATTAAATATCCGCCTACATTTGATTTGGCGCGAACAATCCAACTCCCTATTGATGCAGCGTCGGTGGAACGAGAGCATTCTAAGTATTGCTCTAACTCGCAGCGAAGTGGGTCGGCTGCGTCGAACGCAAGCAAGATAGCGTCAGCACCTCGGCCCTAGCTGGAACTTTGCGACCAACTTTAAAATCCGCTCGCTTTCCGCAAATCGCTAACCAACGCGAGTTAGCGTATACGGCTTCTGGAGGCTCCTTTTTATGGTTCCGTACCCAAAGGGTAAAACGGGACCCTATTACTAAGACTTCGCTGTACGTTTGTCCGTCTGTCACCAGGCTGTATCGCATGAACCGTGATAGTTAGATAGTTGTAATTTTCACAGATGATGTTAATTACACGATGTGTCCTTCACCGTTATAGCAAATGACATTTAATTTCTTAAATCGCACATAACTCAGAAAAGTCTTTGGTGCATGCCGCTGGGGTTTGAACCCGGGCCGCTCGAGTGAGAGGCGAGTTCGATAGACACTGGGCTATCACCGTCACTATTATCTTCACATAAGTCTAGTAAGTTTTTCCTTTAATTGCAAATAGTTGTTGCCAAAAAAACATACTTACGTATACAACCAAGTTTTAATAAACATGGCGACCCAGCCCAACTGCATATCAAATTATTTTTATGCAAGTGTTATTTCAAAATGAAACTGTCTCTATAAATTTTCTTGTAATGCGTTTATTAAATTTAATGTTAGTTTTCTAAGTTATGCTACTCGTACATCAGCAATTTGGAATAAGTCGTTTTGGCATTGCATCGTATTTATGAGCGCACCGAGTACTGTGATAAGAAGTTTACATGTTCTACGCTATTCTCATTATACTCGTAAATCATATAAAAAATCTATTATTAATCATATAAAAAAATTAAGAAAAAAATAAAGATTTACGTAGAGACGTAAATCTTTGAAGATGTCTGAATTAAAACGTAAACTTATGATATAGTGAGTTATCAGGTGCATTTCTATTTATAACGCCATTACACACATCTGCGTGCCGCGCCGTGTTTAAGGAGCCTGGCTAGTGTTACCATGATAAAAGCAGGAAAGTACACGAGACCATTAAAGTGAATCGTTAAAAACAGATTTAAATGTGGTAGCTTGTAAAGATGACTGGATGCATAGTTATAGTAAGACAGACAAAATACTCTTTATTTATACACCAAATAGATACACAATAATATGAGGAATAGATATTAATAACCTAGGAACTCTCTTAATCGTATTTTATGCTGTAGTAAAATAGTATTTATGGTCCAGTTGGAAAGGTGTGGTTTCCGGTTACGCTTCTTTTTAGAGGCGACCATCATCTTAGTCCTTAAGATAGTCTGCCGCTGTTGACATGACATTCATATGTCAGCCACATTTGGCATAGAAATTGTAAAAGCAAAAAAAAAAAAGAAAATATCGTTTGTTTCAAGGATTTTTCGTGTTACTCAACTGCGAATATCTCAGGAATTTCACCGTTCTACCTTCCAGTTCGTACAACAGGTGTCAGGTGCCGCTTTAAAAAAATCGGGACAGTCTACGTAAATCAAAACTCGTGGCTATAGCAGCTCAATATCAACACGCCCTATATAAATTATCCGGTGCGCTTGCACGGTATAAGTATGGACGCAGTTTATGGCCCCATATTTTACGCGGCCCGGCTATTTGTTAGACGCATAGATTGGCGTTAATATTTTATGTGGAACGCCGCATAAAGATGTGAGCTCGGAATTCGGATATGCAGCTCGTTAGCTGGTCGGGTATCACGTGGTTACTTATTAGCTAACCACTAGGTATTACATTTTCGTACATGAATTTTGAATTTGCAAAATTTTCGTTATGTAACTGGTCTCGTTAGATGACCTGGGTTTGATCCCCGGGTCGAGCAATACATATTAGACAGACATATTAATAGCGTTGTCGCGTTTGAATTTTTATGTAGTAGCTCGGAGTCTGTATTTTGTATGTCTGTCCATCATATGAAACTGGTGTAGAGTGGATGATTGTATGCAGTCGCAGTCTTGAATATACCTACATAGTTTTTTAGCTTATTTACCAATTAGTTTTAGCGTATCTTATTGTGAAAACAGTTATTTGGACCCAGATCACATATTATCATATTATCACAACCCAATCATTGAACAATCACATATATACGAGTAAAAGCACCGAAAGTGTCCAGAACACTTTTGGGAACACGGAGAACTTATATATATCCTTGCAGGTTTCCTCACGGTGTTTTCCGTCATCGATGTACTTGTAACTGATTGATTTGTGAGGGCCAAGAATTGAATCCGGTATCCTTCTAATAAATCTGAATGTTTGCATGTTTGGTTGTTTGTTACTCAATCACGCAAAAACTACATAACGGATTTAGGTGAAACTTGGCACATAGGTAGACAATAACCTATACTTATTAGAACATAGGATACTAGAACATATTAGAACATAGGATACTTTTCATCCCGAAAACATATTCCCTTTGGATGCTTTGATCGTTTATTGGAAGGCTGTCTGGCACACCTTCAACAGACGGCGCTAACACTAATTCTCGATTACACTTTTTCCGCGTGCGAAGCTGCGGGCAAAAGCTAGTTGTCGAATAAAACACAAAACTAAACAACTATCGACAGATAACCATTGCAATACCGCCCTTCACAACGCACTGGAAAACGCTGAACAGCTACTTGAATCTATAAAAATTAAACTACAAAAAATATGCTGTACAATTGCTACCAGGAAAATAAAAATTCGTTTACTATTGAACCAACAGTAACAGCTGCAAACCGTATCGGTTATCAAATTTGTTATCATTTGAAAATACAAAACGAATATTAGATAGGTACTATTTCATTCGGGTTTATTTTGACGGCAATACTTTCCACAGATAAAAAATCTGTTAATATAATTGGTGCCACAAACATTTTCATTAACATGCTTTTTTTAATGTGTTACTAAATTAACTTATATCATACTAGTGGACTGCCCGCATATAATCCAGTAGTTTTTTGTGAACACATTACAAACATATGTTTCCTCTTTATAATATTAGTATACATGTAATTATTGTAACTACCTTCTGTGACACTGAAACCATTCCAAACCTAACAGTTCCAATTAGTCCTATGAACCTCATTCAGCTTGTCAAGTAAGCTGCTAGGTAAGACGCAAGACAAGACATTCCAATTACGACGCGCTCGCCGAGAGGAACGCAACGCAAGGCGCCACCTATCGCAGTGGCAGCGTAATACAGATCAAACACCACACTATTAGTCTAACGACAGTGTTTGTTACTAATAGCTATGTGCAACATGTTTCCACTTTGCTAAATTACTACTTTACAACCAACTAGGGGCCCGCAGACATAATAATAGATTCATAACTTTTGCTCCACAAATTTGTAATTAATCCGTAAATGTGTTATCCCCTATGTTTATTTTACACCCTAAAGGGTAACATTATTACAAAGTACCTACATCTGGTGAAAAGTAGGGGTATCACACACCTGTTCCTACCTACTCGTTTGCTATCACAATAATACACTTCTCATCAGAAAAATCGAAACACTTCTCCTTTCATGGTTTCTGTCCTAATTTAACACAAAAGAGTTTTCATTCCATGAAAAAAATCACATGATTGTATAGCTGGCAGTTTGGCCATTACAGTGATTAGCGAAAATTCTAAATTCAAAATTAGAATTTCATTTGTTTATCTTATAAACGAAATGATTCAGTTTTGAGACAAGCGTGTGTTTAGAGTTGGAGTGCATTTAACAACTAAAAATTAGCACTTATCTTAAAAAATTTTGCATCTAAGCCTGTCGTCTGTTCATAGAGTCTACAAACGCTATCGGGAGACTGGTTTGTTCACACGCCGTTCAGGAACTGGCAGGAATCGGGTCACTTCTGAGCGAGATGATCGATTTATTGTAACAACTTCTTTACGAAATCGACGCCTTAATGCTTTTCAACTGCAGCAGCATCTTCATGTTGTACGTAGGGTGGCTGTAAGTGACTCTACAATTAGAAGAAGGTTAAAGGAACGTGGACTGGTACCGCATAAGCCAGCAAATGGGCCGAAATTTACTGCAGACCATCGAAGAGCGCGCCTTAACTTTGCACGTGAGCACCTAAATTGGTCATATCTCCAGTGGAACAAAGTCCTCTTTTCTGATGAGTGTAAAATTATTCTGTATGGTAACGACGGAAGGAACAAGGTCTACAGAAGAGATGGAGAACGCTTTGCACAATGCTGCATTGAAGAGAAGGTCAGCTATGGTGGCGGTTCGTGGACGGTTTGGGGAGGAATCAGCGCCGACGGTAAGACAGAGCTTGTCTTTGTGTCTGGGCCACGTCTGCCTGCACTAAACAGTCATCGGTACATCGAACATTGTCTTGAGCCTCACGTGATGCCCTATGCACATTTTATTGGCAACGGTTTCATATTCATGCACGACAATGCTAGGGCTCACACCGCGAGCATCGTACGAGATTTTGCTACCGAAGTCGGTATCTCCATTATGGAATGGCCAGCAAGAAGCCCGGACATGAATCCGATTGAACATCTGTGGGATGAATTAAAGAGACGAATTCGTGCAAGAGATCCTGCCCCAGAAACACTTAGCCAGCTGCAAGATGCAATCCAAGAGGAATGGAATGGAATGCCACAATATTTGATTGTGACTCTCATCCGATCGATGAAGAACCGTATGGAAGCAGTAATAAGAGCTCGGGGAGGGAATACACGTTATTAAATAAACGTTTCTTAGCTTTTTTTTCATTTACGTGTGTTGTTTTATCAATTTCCTTCATACTCCATACATGGTAAAAATTACTTGTTAAACAAAATATGAAACCTATGAAAATTTAATTTGAATTTAGAACATTAACATTAGGATTTGAAAATCTCATAACATGCACTATTAAACGACATTTGACATATATTCCAAAATACACACATTTTTCTGATAATCCTTACAAAACATAAACTTGCAAGGTGTTTCGATTTTTCTGATGAGAAGTGTATATTAAAAATATCTCGGAGACGGTCATTAGTATCAACGTTAAACGAAACGCAGCACCAGTTCTGAGATGGCAGCACCGTCGCGATGACGTTGATATTCGGCTAACTTTGTGCTACAACAGAGCCTAGCCGGTGGAGGGCGCTGGATGGGAGACTCACTTACCATGTGACTGTCCTAGTGATCGGTTCCTCTACTCTAGGAACTGTTATTCGTTTCGTTTACCCGGTGTGATTAAAATTGTGTAAAGTAGAATTATTAAAGAAGTAATAAAACGTATAAGCTGTTTCTCTTTGCCCGATTACCATAGCTGCCCACACAATGTCTGACGATGGTGTTGATAATATGGCCTATCCGACAAATATATAACACCAGCTTCTTGCCGAAAATTTATAAATTAAAACCCAATCTCTACTCTTTATTTAATTATACCCTCAAAACATGTCAACGCCACTCAATGTCGTATTTCCATTTGCCAAGTAATTTATAGCCGGAGTAATTACATCGAATTCAATCGTCGAATTGTTTGATAGCGTCCAAACTTATTGATATTTTGGCTGAGCTTTATGGACTCCATCGTAAAAGCAAGCTCAATTTATGTTTTAAAAGAATAACTGATGGTGATTTAGGTTAAATATCACTTTGGGTAAGTCTTACTTTAAATTATATAGTTTTAGAAGCTAGCAAGCAACAACCCATAGACGTCTAACTGTTGGTGACCTCCACAGGCACAGCGAGAGGCATACTCTACCACGCTGTTCCAACGCAGATTGGAGGAGAACTCAGGAGCGGTATGATTGAATTCAACTCAGCCATATACTATGAATAATAATTAATAAATTAGATTAAATGATTAAGCGTATACAAATACCATGTCATGAAAATAAATGAATATCTTGGACATTCTCACACACGGCCATCTGACCCCAAAGTAGGCACGAGCCTGTGTTATATACACATACATAGATATTTTTAAATACATACTTAAATAGATAATATTAACATCTAGACACAGAACAAATACAAGTGTTCGTCACATGAATGTTTGTCCTGAGTGGGATTCGAACCCACGACCCCTGGCGCAACAGACAGGGTCACTACCGATTGCGCCAACGGACCTGTCAATATGAATATAAAAAATCAAATATGGTGCCTTCAGCAACGACATAAAACCCGAAATCATTGGCGGATTGTTCAAGCCGCTAGACTAGAATTTGAATGTGTTTTGAATAATGATTAATCTCAACGTCACACTTTGAATTCAAATACAGAATTTCATGTTTGTTTTCGGAGTGAGTCAGAGACTGATATACATACATAGATATTTTTAAATACATACTTAAATAGATAATATTAACATCTAGACACAGAACAAATACAAGTGTTTGTCACATGAATGTTTGTCCTGAGTGGGATTCGAACCCACGACCCCTGGCGCAACAGACAGGGTCACTACCGATTGCGCCAACGGACCTGTCAATATGAATATAAAAAAACAAATATGGTGCCTTCAGCAACGACATAAAACCCGAAATCATTGGCGGATTGTATGTTCAAGCCGCTAGACTAGAATTTGAATGTGTTTTGAATAATGATTAATCTCAACGTCACACTTTGAATTCAAATACAGAATTTCATGTTTGTTTTCGGAGTGTCCTGCATTATGTCACTCTACAGATTTGAAAACAAGTTGAACCATGAGCCCTATCTTTCGCTGCGACCCATAGTAGCATAGGCTCGGATAGTAGCATCCATAGCCCAATGGCTCGGGTCGATTCAATGTGATCCAAAGAGTTAAGCAACGACTGGCGCGGTCGGTTTGTGGATGGGTGACCGCTAGTGGCAAAATTTCATGGACGCTACCGTGCTTCGGAGGGCACGTAAAGCCGTCGGTCCCGGTGGTTTTCAATGTTGGAAACAGTCGTTAATCCTTGTCGAAGACCTTCGGGTGGCTTGAGAACTAGACCTCCCGCAGCTGCCTCTGTGCGGAAGACCCGTGCCCAGCAGTGGGACGTCTATGGGTCGCAGCGAGCGAATATGCGATAAATATCAGCCGGGATTCAAACCTGAAACCCACGGTTCGGCTATCAGGGTCACCGCGGAGTCGAGTATGATAAATGTATTCGACAGGCAATATTGGAGACTCATTTACTCCACCGTTATCCAAGAATATATCACAGTGGGAGGCTGGGCATCACCCCAGGGTTCCGCAGTGTGTCGTGTGGTAATCACCACCTAATCGGCGACGACGAACGGCTGTTTGCCGACGGGCGGTCCGTGCGAACGCCGCGTATATTTGTACCGCAAATATTTGGTGTTGTACTCGAGTAGGTACACTAAACGTTGATTACTGTAGGAGAGATTAATTTGACGACATACAATAATATCTAACGATGATAAATTATCACAAGCATTTCCTTGGGCCACTTTAAAGATTGAGACTTAGTCTTCCGTGGCCTTAAAAGTTAGTGTTAAGTAAACGAGCTTTTAGCGTCAACTTGTAATTTTAAACGAACTTTGAAAAAAACAGGAGTTTCTAAATAGAAACTCCTGTTTTTTCATAGAACACGAAAATTCGTGTGTTTGTATTTTTTATCTATGTACAACGATAATTTCGTCGTTATAAACCGATTTTGATGCTTCTTGTTGTGTTGAAGAACATCCTAAGGTCGTTTCATTTTAATTTCATAAAAAAAATTTACCCCTAAGAGTTAGTAAGTAGCATAAAAGCAAAGTTTATTAAAATAACTTAAAGATTATGTATTTTTTCCTGTAGCGCCGGTGTTTGAGAAGAATGGATTTTGGTGATTCTTCTTTTACTTGCAATGTCTGATTACAGAGTAGGTCTTCTAACATTTTCAAACAAAAAGTTCTAACCCCACGAATGCATAATGTGGGTAGCAAATTAGCAATGTATTATTCTTGGTCATTGCTCTGTAGCGGGTGTGTGTATGGATTTTCATGATTGCGATGACGGGTGTGGCGACGGGTGTGACGGGTGAGCGAAGCCTTGTAAGCATCCGAATAAAAATCTAACGCTCCAAAGTTTCAGATAAAATAACTATATATAAAAACCGACTTCAAAAGTAAAAAGTAGTAACAAATAAAAGTAAATTCGTGGTGGGTACCAGACGGACAGATGACCTTAAGAAGACGGCCTGAAACCGCTGGTTTCAGAAGGCACAGGTCCGGTCGGATTGCTGTCGTTTAAGAGAGGTATATGTCCAGCAGTGGACCTCAAAAAGGTTGATCGATGATGGGTCCCAGGTCACAGGTCCCTCCCATAGTTGAGGGAGGTCGAGAGCATACTCCACAATGCTGTTTCAATGCGAATTGATTCGTTTATTCGCAATCAGCCCTGCATTGGGGCAGAGCATTGCGTATTTCTTACTTTTTAGTTTTGAAGTCGGGTTTTTGATATATTTCGTTATTTTATATAACTAACTATAAAACAAATAATAGCTAGGTTCACAATCGTCATGGGCGGCAGCGGTTGGATGGTGCTGCATGCTCGTTTGCTATTTTATTTAAAAAAAACTTAATAATTGCTTATTATTATATCTCATCATAAATAATGGCAACCCCAACGAATTGAATAGCGCATCAAATCCACAGTTCATTGTTGAAAGTTGTAATTTGAAACTGAAATGAGAGGATTGTTCAGGCCTGCTTTACTTTGCATAAATTTAATATTTTAATGCAAGGTCCATAGAGATATAGCAATACCATTATAACAATATTAATAACTAAGTGAAAACGCGGAAGGTAGAAGTGCTGTTTAATCCATACTTCCATACTAATATTATAAATGCGAAAGTAACTCTGTCTGTCGGTCTGTCTCGCTTTCACGCCAAAACTACTGAACCGATTTAAATGAAATTTGGTACACAGATAGTCTAGAGCCTGAGAAAGGACATAAGTCGTCGACAAGGCTTAACGACTGATGGATTTGCACCATCCAGCGTTGAAAACAACCAGGACTGACGGCTTTACGTGCCCTCCGAAGCACGGTAGCGTCCATGAAATTTTGCCACTTGCGGTCACCCATCCACAAACCGATCGCGCCCGTCGTTGCCTAACTCATTCGATCACATTGAATCGACGTGAGCCATTGGGCTATGGACGCTACGACTAGAGTGTACTACTAACGAAGGGTGGAGTTAGCGGCTAACCCAATGACCCCAATGAGTTCTCAAGCCACCCGAAAATCTTAGCCATTTCGTTAGAGGATGACTTCGGCTTATGCGTAATTTTTAATTTACCATATTTATTAAACAATCCTAGGCAGTTTCAAGTTTCCGCTAATATAAAGCCAAGGTAATTGAATGAAAGAAGTTCATAAAACAACGTAACGCTATGATATTAAGGAGCCTCAGTAATAGACTAACTTTGGGAAGCTTTCAACGTTTATGAGAACGGGTAATGTCTTAATAGGGCTGCCAACACATCGTGGTCGTGTATGGAATTTTTCGCTTTAAGGTAAAGGTTGGCTAAACCCAACCTTAAAGATAAAATAAGTAAATGTTAACTATTAGTTAGTGGTTTACATTTAACTTATCTTTATACTAATACGTGATTGAAAGGCATAAAACCTTATCGGACCGGACCATAAAATACAGTGCACAAAGTACCTACGTCAATTGCCAAGCATTTTTTAAATTATTCAGAATACCTAATTATTATAGAAGTTTTAGTTTTTAAAATTCTTTGTTTCCTCGACAGTAGACATCCCTAAAAGGTGATGGTACTTAAAGAGCAGAAATGTTATCCCAGATAAGCCATGTTTTATTAAGAGGACTGCGGGCAAGTGTTTGTGACAATAGCGATATTAGAATAAAAGGTGTTTTGATGGACATATCAAACTTACTGGTACATAACTGATAATTCCAGATTTCAGCGGGATTTTTGGTTCATATGGCGTATCTTACATAAATAATATAAAAACTATTGGTACGAAGTATCTCCAGCTGCTCTTTAAGTTTAATAATAATGAACCTGAATTAAATTATACATTTTGAAATGATTGACTATCGAGTTTCATGCCGTGTTCTTCTTGATAGCATCAACTTTGTGAACCGGTTGTGTTTAGATTAAAAAAATAATGACGTTCATTAAGTGTAAACAAATAGCATTTATAATGAAAATAAATTAATCTGAATCTGAATACATAAATAAGCGTATATTATTTGGTCCGAAGTGGATAAGATTTCAGATTGCTTTTTTTGGTGGTGAAAACATTACTAAAACTTATTAATGCTACGGTTATGTGCTCAGCTACTTGTGTATTTTAAAAAAAGATATTAATTTCACTTACTTTTCTAGCTAGTTAATCAATACTGTCGGCTTAAAATGATACACACTTCAAGGATTCTAGTCTCCGAAAATTAGTATACCGCTGGAGTTGCTGACCGAACTACTGATACAAGGGTCTTTTATCGTGCCTTACGCGAAATATTCTTGACCAATAACAAAACAAAAAGCCGTCCGTTAAATCTACAGACTGACAGTAAAAGATTAAAGATTCTAAGGTGCTTTTATGGTAGATGTTAAATGAATAATAGATGGCCAAATTCGAAGGAAAAGGCATGAATATTTGAAGAAATAAAATCCGCAGCCTCCTACATTATTGATTCTTAAGGAAAGACTACGTATATTAAATTCATGATAAATAAACCAAGTCGACACTATAAAGCGAAGGCAGGTAAAGTCTGCCAAATACGTATATTAAATCCATGTTAAATAAACCAAGTCGACACTATAAAGGGAAGTCATGTAAAGTGTCACACAGTAATGGCCAGCGTGGTGGACTAAGGCCTTACCATTCCGAGAGGAGACAGTGCCCAACGGTGGGTGCAGTGATGAGTAACTACTACAAACCGCTGTTCCCAGGTTTGAACCTCGGTCGGGGCAAATTTTTATTTCGCAATCCAATTAATCGGGAAATGAAAATCAAATTGTTTTGTTTACTCGGCGCGCAACAAAGGTCTCCCTAGACTTAACGCTGGGGTGTGAGCCGTTTAAATCCATAAAAGAACAACAACAGTACAACTTGATTTTACTTTTTTTTGTTTGTTCACAGCTGTTTTAATTATTTTTTTATTTAAGCACCTATTTATTTTCAAAAGTAATAATGATTAGTTTTTAGACACTATGTTAATAGTAACACTAGTATGTTTTGTAAGAGAAAATTCTAACATACACCTATGTTTTCGTGAGTGCAAAGACTACTTCACAAAAATAAAATGCACAGCCTCGTCCTTTCCGTAAGCACAGGTTTTTAGGTCACATCTTTCACCCGCGCTGCCAGCCTGTGTGTTCGTCCTTTGCTATTGCAATGTTCATTTCACGGAGTAGGTAAAGATAGAGGAAATGAGCAGCGCGAATTTCTAAAGGTATGTAATGCATGCCTAATGAGGCATGCACCTTCCCGATTCAATAGCGACTTTTGTGTAAAAGCCTACCAAAATTGACTTGTTCGTGGCGCTACGACCCATAGACGACTCACTGCTGGGCACTGGTATCCCCCACAGACACTGCTGCGGAAGGTTTAGAGCATACATACATGTGCATACATACTCCACCACGCTGCTCTAATGCGGATTGGTGGAGTATGAAATTGAGTTGTTACCTAGAGAAAATTCATGAGCTAAAATTGGCACCAAAACATTATTAAATAGTTTGTGTTTCCTTTTTAATATGGGTAGAAGGTAAAAATAAAAGGTGGTAGAGGCTATAAACAAACGTAGGACAAAGAAAGGGTTGTGATGATGATGATGAGCCTATAAACAACCTTTATAAGCTTATATAGGCGAACACAAAGAGTGTTAGTACTACAACGGTCGTAACTCCAAGTCCATATTACGAAAGAAACTTAATCCTTTAGGTTTCGAAGGGGACGCATTACGCCGGGGTTCGGACGCTAATCCGCTCGTCGCCCAATCGCTCCAGCACGAGAACGACACAAGTTTAAAAGAACGGATAGAACTTTAATTTTATCCGAGCGATCATTTCTGTAATGAGATAGTTGGAGAGTAGAAAGGATAATACGTATCTGTGAAAGAATTAAAGAAAATTTATTTTATGTACGTGCAGGTTTTTGTTCACACCACTACCAACGCAACTCAGCTTTATCCCACTGTTGGGTGGGGTATTTACTCGGGAAGAGGGTTTGGGTATAGCCACCACCATCCAAGTGCGGAATGGCAGACTTTACAAGCCTTCGAGAACGTTATGGCAATTTTTTTATGTATACAAGATAGCAAACGAGCTTGCAGCACCACCCATCCGCTGCCGCCCATGACAACTGTGACTGACTTTGAAGAAGACTCAATTAGGGACTGGGATGGTTAGTCCAATTAGTTGAGACTACACCACAAATGGTACATCTACTAGTTTGTTAAAGCCTTCCGAAGGCTCGAGTCAGTATGCGAGTACGTATTATGTCACACTGTAGATAGATAGACATTCCAATTATACTTAGCACCGCTCTCAGATAAATCCTGTGTCTCTAGGTTTATGTTGAGTTTAAGACGGTTGTGTATCTTATATTGACTTGTAATTGCTACGTGTGTTAATACGGTTCCTCGTCGTTCTAATCTGATTGAGCCTTTTAATCTACTTCGTGAGACACCTAGACTATCGTAATAAATCACATTACGAGGATTTCATCACATCGTGTCAAAAACATGGCATTATGACACTGAAAAACCGTCGCAACCTTCTAGATATGGCGTTACTGCACGACATTATCTCTAGTAGTATTGATTGCCCGATTCTTACCAGCAAAGTACTTAATTTACAAATACCGTCAATAACCAGACATAAGAAACTCTTTTATGTACCTAGCCATCGAACTAATTATTCAGGCAATAGCATTACAACTAGACTTCCTAGAGCGTATAATAAATACTTCAGCAGTATAGATCCATTTTGTACATCTAAACGTACATTTAAAATAAAAGTTTGCAAACACTTGAGTAAAATTACGTAGGTAAATTAAAAATTAAATTAAATTAAACATGACTATAAATTAAATTACTTGCTACCTCATTAAGCTTTATTATTTTTGTTTTAGATATAATATGTATAATATGTAGTGTATATATCAATAATATTTGTATACTATAATATATTTTATTTTATTATGTTCTTAAAAGCTACATATAATCCTACATTAAAAGGCTTACTGACTATGGCATTCATCACACACACATACACACTCATTCACTCACTCACTCACTCACTCATACACACACACACCCTCTGAGAGAGATACATTTATTACTACAATAGAGCAAAACCGAATACCGTTTAAACTACCCTTTTTTTTCCTTTGTAATTAAATAAATAGTAATATAATAGCATATTCGAACTGGCTTAAGTTGCAGTAATATTAATTAAGTAACATATAATTGTATTTAAGGCTGTGAATATGAGAATAAATAAATAAATAAATAAATAAATAAATAAATACTTCTGCTTGTCAATTTGGACCCTTTACGTCATAAACTGCTTCTATCTGGTTCTAATACCAACTAACAAAACACTAACAGTCCCTGCTCCGTCAAAGACAGCCACAGTTGTCATGGGCGGCTACGGATTGGCTAGCTAGTAGCTACGATTATCTATACTAATATTATGAAGAGGAAACATTTCCCAACAAACAAACTAGGCTTATAAAATTAAGTCTATAAGGTCTTAACTCTTATACTTGTTTTAAAAGAGCATGCATTATGTCAATGTTCCTTATAATGGCACATTATTAGAAGATTTGGCTAATATTACCTTTATTCTTATAATTTGGCTGGGTAAACGTTAATAAATCCAATTAATACGGCTACAATAAGGGTTCGAGATGTGTTCCTCTCATAGAGGCTAGTTACATTGCTTTTTAGCCGTATAATATTCAAAGTCATATAAAGGCTTTTAATATGGTCAATTATTCTTATAAAAGTAATGCACAAGGTATCTATGATGCTTTTCAACTTATAGGAGCATTTGATAAGACGTCTATCCAACAAACGAATTCTAACATTTTATATGATCTTAACAAGGATGAAAGCAATCCATATTCTCTTATACAATGATTATAAAGATATTATTCTCTTTAAGGTTATATTAAAATGCTTTACATAAGTAGATCCGCCATATTACGGAGCAGAATTTGTATTTAAAAAAAATACAAAATTACCAAGCCGATACCAACGAATCAGCCAGTGGTTCCGTAGAGTATTATTTTATAGAAAATGAGAATGAAAAGGAAAGCAGTGAGAATGAATATAATTGTAGCGATAGTGATAGTGATATAGACATAGTATTAAATGAAGAGCTGAAATTAAAAGTATATCACCTATCGTGGTGGGAATAGGAAAGGAAAGGGAAATCAAAACCTGCCGATTTAAAGTAACATTTAATTATTAAGTAATTACTATACAATTTTGGCACAAAATGAAAGTGAATCGTTGCAAAACCTATGTTTTCACGACCTCTCACAAAGTGTAAAAATAAACCAGAAAGGGTCGGATATATATTATTATAGTACTATTAAAATATTCCTTTCATAGAATAAAATGTGTCGACTTCCGTGGGCATCGCAAATTATGTAAATTAAGATATTTTCCTTGTAGAAAATTGTCTACATCTGCCAATATGTATACTACCATTGCAATATCTGCGGACAAACATATTATAATATAGAATTATATTCTTTTTTGTGTACTACTATTACGTACTATTATATTTCAATCTAAAATTAGTGCACAAAGTATCCCTATAAAGAGATATCTCCCAGCCAACCCAACTATAGTGAAAAATAAATTTTATATTATGGGAAAAAACTAGCTAGGTACGATTTAGTTTGTGTGCAAGGAACCCTAACGATATTTAAAATGGCGATACCATAAGCAACAATCGTTGCCATTATAAGTCTTCACTCTTATAGACACCTTGTAAACGATGTGCGAATCGTTTTGCTCTTATAATAGCACTGTTTATAACATGACTAAATAATTAATAACGTTTTAGGCACAAAAACAGCATAAATTCAAGGGCGGGTTGATCTTACAACACGCGGCGTACCACATTTTACCATGCATTTAAATTCCCATACACATTTCACTATAAACGAGCACATAAATAAACTACATAAAATAATAACTTACCGTTCATTTTTAAGTAAAATGGTTGACGTTTCTCTTTCTTCACCAAACTGTTGCAAAAATGTAGGTAAATCTAACAAAAATACTTATAGTAGAATCATAAATAGACGGCTATAAGGGCCTACGGATTTTTAAGAGCCTTTGATTTGTCGCAATTAGTTTAACTCCCTTGTACCGGACCATAATATAACACGTATAAGGGTGATCGCCCGTATTAACGCTTTCCATATGTTTCTTAAAAGTGTATTGGCTTTTTAGGAGCTTTTTACTTGCCATTATAAGTTTAACTTCCTTGTTCCTTGTCATAATATAACACGTATAAGGAAAAAAAGCTGATAATAAAGCAACTATAAGGAGGGTATAAGGTTATAGTCTTTATAAATTGTGCCCAAACGCACCCTTATTAGCGATAATGCGGCTCTTATAAGAATATTATTTTTGGCAATATAAGCCACAACAAGAGCAATTTTTGTTAGTTGGGTTGTTTGTAATGTTTTCACATAAAAACTACTAGACCGATTTCAAATCGCCTGTGATACCCCTGGTGTCGAACGTGTCCATAGACGAAGGTGACTTACCATCAGGTGGCCCGTATGTCTGTTTGTACGTCTGTATATTATTAAAAAAAATGCAGCGTGGTATGGAGATGCATTTAAGGTAGTGTAAATAATCTTTGATGAAAGCCAAATGTAGTCAATCAGCTTTATCCATTTGCTTTTAAAAAAAATCCTTGAAACTCAAAAGGCAACCTGCCGCGCAGCAGGTTCGTGAAACGAAACGTTATTTTTTAGCGAACTGCGAATGAAATTTGGCCAAAAGCGATTATACCCGAATCTGTACAAAGCAATTTCGAGAGCTTCATTCGATTTTCAATTTGTAGGCAATCAGGGAACAGTTCAGCCGCCGACAAATGGTCCCACTTGCTATCAAACCCAAGGCTTCGCATTTAAATTTGATAGCCGGTAATACCCTATCAAATTTCTGGGCAACTAGTACTTTCAAAGCTACCGAACCACGGGTGCCGGGTTTGAATGCCGGCCAGGTATTTCGCAGTTAATTATGCAATCTGTGACAGGGCCAGACAACCATAGCGCTGTTAGTGTATATCAGCTTTTAAAAATATTCAAATAGTTAAATAAGCTGTCTGTGTTAATGCTCTACATGAAAGTTAGAAGGTAAATAAGTTTAAAGGTAAATAAATACGTAGATATTTTTGTCCGATAAACAAAATAAGGCTCACCGTTCACCGCCCGATTAGTGTTTGATTAACGGAGCCACAGACACATGGCTGTGTTGCGACATTATTTAAGAAAACACCGAGCTTCGTTCCGGGAACTGAGCCAGTAAATCCTGAGATAAATATTTGGTCGGTAAATATGTTACCATTGTGAAAGGACGTATTGCAGGATTATTAAGTAGAGCTGACAATTTCGGACATTGAGTATAATTAGGGTAACAGTAAAATTATACGCGTATGTTGTTGAGTTAATATAGTAAAACGTGTAAAGAGCCCGAAGTCACATACGTTGAACTCAGTACCACCGAGATATTTTTAAAGTTGCTTTCTACCCTCTATATTTTTTATTTCTATTATTTGTTGTAATAATAGCCATAGTAATACGCATTCTGTGATAGTCTGTTCAACAGACCCATTTTAAATGGCCGTACTATATCTAATATTTGACTTATTTTTAATTAAATAAACAAATAAATAAACGCTACAAAAGACTCAGATTAAGATTTAATTATATTATTAATGAACAAAAAGATCTGACGCGGACGGAAAGCTAGTCATGAAACATACAGATAGCCAACGGTTACGTGCCAACCTGTTTGCATTTCCTGAACTTAATATAAAAAATCTTCACCCAAAAATATCAACACTTATTCGTTACCAAGGTATGACGTCACCATCTCCAGAGGTCAGTGTCAAGGGCGCCCGGAGAGCCACAGATCCCTGGTGGTAATAATTCTTCTCAAAAATCCCGCGCAAAGTTTTGATCGTCCTCGTAATAGCTCTCTGTTGTCTTTGTTAAGAGACGAGGACATTTTTCCTAAAGAGCCCTTACCTTTATACGGTACGACATGCGACTCTGCGATAATCGTATCCGTAATACATCTGTGACTGACTTAGAACGAGACTCCTACTAACAAGTAGCAACTGGACTACTACTAACACCAACTAACAGGACTAATTATCACTAACAGTCCCCAGTTCTCATACCTGCTAATGAACTGACCAACTAATGTTCTAATTAACTCTCTCAATTAAATTGGACTAACCATCCCAGTCCCTTAGTGAATCTTGTTCAAAGTCAGTCACAGTTGTCATGGGCGGCAGCTGATGGGTGGTGCTGCAAGCTCGTTTGCTATCTTGTATCCATAAAAAAACATCACAGCAAAATTATTAACACAAAACGTCATATTTCTAATATAATTCATACAAATGAGTAGAAAATCTGGATTATGAAAATAGAAGGTAAGTTTATGTAAGTTTTTTTTAAATTTAAGTCGGTTGCAGAAATATCTTAATTTCTTAAATTTCTATTATATTTAGGAGTTTGGTGTGTTACAACTATAGAGTAAGGATAGTGTGTAGTCCGTGGTTACAACCTTAAAGTTCTTAGGAACATTAGAGAATAAGAATTTTACTTTAGAATATTTTTCTTTGTGCCCTGATATAACAAATTCTCCTTAGGTTTTCAATAAAGCTATATTCCGATCAGAGCGCCAGGTTCAACTAGTTACGCTATTTCTCAGCAGGATCAAGTCGCATCGCCGTCGTAGAGTGTAAGCCGCCCGTATCATAAGCGCACATCGAGCGGTCGCCGACACGCATACAAATTCGGTCCTTAAGCGATGCCTATCGCGCAAAACTGTTTTCGGCTTTTGGCTTCATTATTTACATATTTGTTTAGAACCCCGCTTAGTGGACTTACGCCCTGTAAGGAACATACGTAAGGAACATTTGCACCTACTAGTAGCTTCTGCAAGCGATAGCCTTTTAGACAAATATGCCACGCGTAGGGTTAGGGAATGTAGGCCCTGCCTGTCGTAAAAGGCGACTAAAAGGGGACTTCTGGGGTTGCGGGCGGTGAGAGTGGGTGCTCGAATCGTCCATCATGTGACCCCGGGAAAGACGACGCTTTTTGTGGCTGTACAGCGTTGTTTAAACCGGGAAGAGCCCGTCTTGGGCGCAGCGTCGGAGGGGACCGGCGCGTTCTACGAGAGATCCCGGAGCCCTCCTGTAGCGCCGGAGTAGGCCACCGAGCAGGTTTTAGTGGGTGAAAGTCCCACCGGGAACCTTTTCAAGGTTTTCCAATCGTTAAACAAAAAAAAAAGGCTTAGGGGAATACTGAAAACCGCCGCTCATATTCAACCAGCGTGTGTTCATCGTACATGCAAATAACATTACTTACCTAACCGATAGGTAATTTCACTAATCTTTATTCTCTACTCTTTATAAGAGAAGGCTCGGCCAGACTGAAATCAGAAGTCGATATACGATGTGTTATAGCGTCCATAGCCCAATAGCTCGCGTCGATTCAATGTGATCGAAAGAGTTAAGCGACGATGGGCGCGGTCGGTTTGTGGATACTACCGTGCTTCGGAAGGCACGTTAAGCCGTCGATTGTTTTCAATAGTGGAAACAGTCGTTAAGCCTTGTCGAAGGCCATCGGGTGGCTTGAGAACATTCGACACTGGGTTGGTCACAAATCCGCATTGGAGCAGCGTGGTGGAGAATGCTCCAGCAGCTGTCTGTTGGGGAGACCCGTGCCCAGCAGTATATGAGTCGCAGGAGCACATTATGTGACCATTTATGTGGTATTCATGTCTTATGTCATTATTCTCGTTATCATAATGATTATATATCATTATCACACATACTCGTAATGTTGTTGTTCAAGTGATTTGCTTGTAAGCTTAGGTATATTTATGTCTAGGACCAATAATTTTATTTTACATCTTATATCTACTCGCATGTCTGGGACTTTATTTGCTATTTCTTTAATATCGTTGATATTGCAGGCTCAGAAATAAACCCAAGAAATTTCAAACGAAATAACAAAACCAAACCTTTAAGCTACGATCTCAAGTTTAAGTCCAATAAACTTAAAACCACATTTAACAGGCTATCTAAGTCCAGCTAAGTCTGCGCTCAAGGGATTACTGTTATTTCAAAATTCTTTTACGACACTAAAAATACTTTGTATTTCTCGCAATTTTAGTTCTAAGCAACTTTTCCACCTCGTGCCTTCCTTAAATAACAATAAATTTATCATCACCAATTTATTTTCATCATAAACTTTGTTAATATTAAGTTTTCCTATGATGTGTGTAATAAATTGTGAGAGTAAATAAAAGCTTCACTGTCCTTAGTATCGTAACAAAACATAACGTCTGCATTTTCCCGAAGGAATAGGCAGAGTTGTGTTTAAACCCACTTTTAAGCAGTTATGTCTCGCTGCGACCCATAGACGTCCCACTGCTGGGCACGGTACTCCACCACGCTGCTCCAATGCGGATTGGTGGAGAGTTGGAGAATTGGTTGGAGTTATGTCTAGGTCCCATGTAATGGGCGGTGACCCTATTAGCCATACACCGGACACGATTTCAATAGATACTTGGTTAATTTCAAGTCAGAAAAAAACAATAATACTTTGCCCAACCCGAGAATCGAAGCACTAGGTAAACGTGGCAGTTTTTCGTATTATCCTTCTGGGTATGGCTGCCACTTTCATAACTTTAACTTCAACTAAACTCGTCTTCAGAGTACCGTATACGGAACCTCAAACCTTCAATTATCAAGCGACTTATCCATCTAACTCCTCTTAAACATGATTCGTCTTTTATATACAGTTCTCATTGCCTCAAGTTCAATTCCCGACCTTCGGCTCAAGTGCGCCCAGGGGCTTTGAACTCTGAATCTAGCATCAAATTGAGTTTGTCTATTGGATATTCGATCTGGCCCTTTCAAAATTCCACCGGCCGCGCCAACTCATTTATACATTAATTTGGTATCATTTATCATTTATCTATTCTAGATAGAGCTATTGCCCAATTGATTATATTTTCATCTAGATCTTTGGGACTACTTAAGTTTAGATCATTACTTTTTTGTAATCTATATCTATACTCATATTATAAAGAGGAAAGATTTGTTTGTAATGTTTTCACACAATAAATACTGGACCGATTTCAAAAATTCTTTCACAATTAGAAAGCTGCATCTTCACTGGCTGACATAGGCTATATAAAATTTCTTGGTGTAAACGAATCTATTGTCATGTCTAATGCCACGCGAGCGAAGCTGCGGGCGTCCACTAGTCGTATTATAAGGTGATAACCATTGCTCTTTTTGCCATATGAATTTTTTTGTTATTCATCTATCCTACATCAGACTTCCAGATCCTCGGTGCACCAGCTCGATCGGACAGAGGCCAGTAGATACTCCGTTTTTCGAGCCCTTATCTCCACTCGAGGACACCTTACCCAGTCAGTACTGTGAGCGACGTATCTCTCCCGTTGTCACTTTAGCGTGCTAGCTGCGAGATATATGTCGATAATCATTTCATATCTACGGATTTCACTGTAATGAATCTGTCACGTACAAAATATCTAGGATAAGTAGGTAGCTGCAAAGTGCAGAGCGACTTTGAGCTTGTGAATAAGACCGATGGTTAGGGATTTTATTTATTTATTGATATTGAACAAAGTCAGAGCCTTAATCAGTGGACTCTCCTTCACTCTGGCCAACCGATTTATTATCAGCTCTTGAAAATGTTATTGTAAGTATTGTATTCTGATAACCTTCTTTTTTACTTCTTATATCTATGTTGATAACCCTAAAGCATTACACACTTCAAACAATTTCAATCCTAAACCAACTGAACTTTCCCTGTTTAAGAGAAACATCGATACGGGATGTCGCAAACGTATAAACAAAACCCTGTTTAAAACCCCTCGGCGACCCCAAAGTGATTTAACGTTCGTGATATATGAGGGTAGGACGCAAATATACATTATCGCTTGCTGGTACCTGCGTATTAATTCGTTATTATAATTCAAATTCTACGTATCGTATCATGTCGCAATATACTCGTAGTCGCCATTCTAATTTACATTCCAATTTCCTAGGGTTGTCTACTGATTTAGATTTGTTATTTCATTTTGACTGCCTCGTTGATATAATTATAATAAGTTAGATGTCCTTCGTTCGATGCCCGACTTAGATTAAATATTAAAAATTATTTAAATTCCTTGTAGTAGCGGATGTAATTGGTGTAAGCAATTAAATATAAGCAGCTAAGTCGGTAATAGTACATTATGATACAAGTGCGGTAAGTTGAAAATTACAGCCGAGGCGATATTGCTATGAGGCTGTAATTATCAAAGCGCACGTGTGTCATACGACGTTTTATAACATATTTGCGAGGAAATAAATTAATAAATTCATCATTACTTGATGACATTTTCAAATAAAAACAATGCAACGAAAAGAAAAAGCGCGCGGAATAATTTTTACTTGTTCACAAAACGATGCGCGCGCATCAGCACTTTTTTTTTAAGGCAAAGACACAAAAACAGCCAGTATTACTAATAAAGTAAATTAATATTTTTTGTTTTTGATACAGATAAATTATTGTAATTTATTGTCAAAATTAATTAAATTAAAGAATTAATTGTTTATTTTTTATATTATATTAAAAGTTAATTTTATTCATAAAATGTTGACCACTTTTCTGACATAAAAACTCTTTGCTAAGATTGAAAAAAGTATCGTTCGTTTTAGACGAAGCATCTTGATAAACCGTGACCTTTTGAAAAATAAATCATTACATTACCGCACAAGTGCGTTTTACTTTACATTACCGCACAAGTGCGGTAATGAGATACATTACGATATTGAAATTGGTGTATTAAGAGACCCTTTACGAGCAAATGTGTTATAAAAGAATATATTGTTAAGCAACCTGCATGCCTGAGAGTTCTTTTTCATGTTTTATCATACACGAGGTTTTTTCCAATTGGGTGTATCCAAGGGGGTGGGCGTCTTTCTTACCGGGCCAGTGTAGTGAACTATGGCCCGTTCCATTCAGAGGTGAATTAGTATTTCCTTCTCGTGGAAAAAACTCGCTAATTAGTTTTACTCGTAGGATAGAATATTAGTCTTTAAAATATTTTTGTAAATTCGGAATTGACGCAACCCTAAAACTGACTGTAGTTGATTTACATACTCGATTCACAATCACGGCTCAAACCCTGAAATGCCTAGGCACTGCCGTAATAAATGTTATTAGATTTTATGGTGGTGGTTATAGCAGTGAGAGAGATGAGAGAACATTACGAGATTTTGGGTTCAATTCTCAGGCCTAACATCTGACTACCAATTTAAACTTGCGACCCTATTTCTGATTCGCCAGTAGAAATGATATTACGAATTCAATCTTGTATTTTTGACTTGCTTGAATGCAACGAGTGTTCTCCACCCACGGACGTAGTGAATGATATCTTAACATCATGGTTTTATCGAATGAAAATGACAGTTGAGCGCTCGAGAGGCTAGCATTTATTTATTTGTTTATCTTTATTGAATACATACAAATGGCAAGGGTACAAATGGCGAGCTTGATTTTTTAAGCAAACAAAACAAAATTATATTGATTACATTATTGACATACATACGAGTACGAGTATAGATGATTTGTGCCTAACAAACCATCAATAGGTGCTTTAAATCTCTGACTAGGTATTGTATGGATGGATGTAAGATACGTAAATACTATTATTCGTTTTAACTTACGCGGGCATAAGTAGACAGTTGAAAATGTACTTATCTACATGAATAGAAAGATGGTCGGTGAGAAGTTTGTAAGATTGCAAATAAATTACCTGCGCAATTCCAATTTCTATCTTAAATTCACACACAAATTTGAGTTAGGTATGCAATTAAGTTCTTTTCCACAGGGCGCGACCTGTCTGCTGTCCTTGAGTACAGACGCTATCGAACTTAGTTCCGAACAGCTCTATGTAGAGTTGGGGAATAGAATAATTTAGTAAGATTTATAGATATTAGTAGGACATACTGTGTGTTATGGATACTTCAAATGGCTATTAAGGAGGTTTTCTTAATTTATTTACGCACCTTAAGCATTTTTGAAGCGATGTGATCGCTCAGCTCGACACGTGATCAACCGATCTCGCCCGCAGCTCAGTATGGACGCTTGCGTGCTTCGGAGGTCACATTAAGTACTCGGTCCCGGTTGTCATCGCGAGACAACAGTCATCAAGCCGTATCGGACGCTTTCGGGTGACCTGTAACACCCGCCATCTTGTGCAGCGTGTTAGAGTACGCTCCCTATCTTCTTAGTCGGGTGACCTTGTTCGGTGTAATAGAACGTTTGATAGTTTATCCTTTTTTAAGCATCAATGCATGGAGACAATATAAACACGCACTCAAGGATGTGACATAGTAGGGGGCAGGCTTAGAAACCCAGTGGAATTACTCACGGAACATTATCATCCATTTATCCAACAGCCTTTTTAGGTCCACTGCTGGACAGACGCCTCTCCTAAACAACACCACTCCGACCGGTCCTGTGCCTGCTGAAACCTGATTCCCTCCTTCTTCTTCAGGTGGTCTGTCCACCTTGTCGACTTGTACTTCCGAACAGGTAGTAGCGGCTTAATAATATACTAAGAAGTAGCCGTCACTATATCTTTTGATATTAAAACGTGGGACATTTCCTTACCTATCCGTCAACCTAAATCAAATATTTAGATTCAAATTCATGTTATATGTTGGTATTTCTGTCAACATAATCAACTATGTAATTAAATATTGATTAGTTATTGCCAACTAGTCAAAGTAAAGCCTACGGTTGATTCAATCTGTTTATCTAAGGCCTAATTTACTCGTACAAGCTTAATGTTAGCGGGCTTCTAGTAAACATTTATCAAATTTTAATATTATAAAGGCGAAAGTTTGTGAGTCTGTGAGTTTATTATTAAGTTTTTATATAATTAAGTTTTAATAATTGTGTGTGATATTATTAAGTTTATTTCTTTTTCGCGTGACCAACTCCATCTAGTAAAAAAAACTGTACCAGCCAAGGCCTTGCATTGGACTTGCGTCTACGAGTGTTAGCGCCATCTAGTCAATTCTTAGCGACAAACTATACAATCATAATTCATGGCGCACGTGATAAATGAATATTGTATTCTACAATACATGTAAACACATACCTCCACAAATCCGCATTGGAGCAGCGTGGTGGAGTATGCTCTAGACATCCCGCAGTTTTGTCTGTGGGGATTACCCGTGGGACGCAATGGGTAATTGTCTGTTATGTCGTGTTATGTGAACATACTCGTAGGTTCACAAAGGTGAAAGTAAATAATACTACAAAGCTATAAAAATCACAGTCGTTTATTAATTAATAAATACTGGTAATCAGGATAGACAAGAGAATTACCAAAAATGTTTAGCTTAATGAAAGGTATTAACAACTAATATTTAAGTCTATAGTCTATGAATAATTGAGTAGATATGCGCGCTCGTGTTACGTTGTCTGCAAAAATTACGCACTTTTTCAAGAGAACTAAAATCGACCATGTTCCTTTGTCAATTTTACGACTTAAGTCAGATCAAATAGAACACATTCTTGACATCATTTGTAGGAACAAAAATATCTAAAATTAAATTAAACTAATGATATGAATGGAGTTTGGTACATTTTTCTTTCCATTTAATATTATGAGATGGATTTCTTTTTGTGTTAAATTCTATAACCGAGGATGAATCACACACCTCAACACACTGCCGCAACCTTATCATTATTGAATAGTTTTAGTATCTAGAAATTCTACAGAGCCTAACAGAATATCGAGCACAGAATCTTATTAATCCTCATAATTTCCAGACAATATACAAATATAAATATTTATGATATAGGTAAATGTGATGACTTTGAATATATTGTGATAATCACCTAAGCCCATCAATCAGTCTTATCAAAGCCTTGCAACTATTTGAGTTTCATAAAAAAAAATGGAATATCTCAAAAACACGTGCTTCAATTCTGAAGACTGCGAAATTGGCGGGAACGTGTGATGATTTTATGGACTACCTAAATTGCTCTTCTTATTTTTGATTTAATCATCGTCTTCTTTTATTGTTCCAACAACATCGCTCCAAAATTAAACATATCTAACAGTGCATTAAATTCGTAATACATAGGCAAAATATTAATCAATAGACAATTGCTTCTGGTCACTCGAAAGAATGTCTCTGCACCCATTAATCTCGAGTTTTGGCGAGAGGTGGCAATTGGCACCTTATCAAACAGTCCATTGTGGCGCCTATCATAATTAACATGACATAAAACCGAGTTATGACCGTGAACTAAATGAGTACCTAAAATGAAACGCATTGTCAGCTAACAAACTCATGTTTAACAAGCCAGATCACTCATGGTGTGAGCATTATAAGTGAAGGATGGAAATACTACTACATATTACATGATGAACATAAAAAAATTCCAACAGCCACCAAGGTAATAATTGATAATTGAATCTAGCTACCTAAAGTTAAACTTAAATAATATTAGTACCATCAAAATTTGTATATCAAACATGCATATTGAAAAATATAACATAATACTAAAAATAAATCACATAATAAGTACTAAGCTTAAGCACTACAACATTATGGCAAACAGTAACACAAATATCACTTCCTGCTAGGCTGATACGATAAGTTACGTTTAAAGATGGGTATCGAGTGCATACTTATAACAAACGGAATCAGTGAACTAGGTAATATGGTAGTAAAAGTAAGTAATATGATGGGGGAGAAAAACTTTATATTAATGAATATTTTTAAATGTAATTTTTTTTAAGCTTGCTCTGTATAATAGATCGAATAATTACAGTAATATTTTTTGCATTACTTAATTTTTGTACCTATCTAGAGGTTCAGAGAAAACGAGATAGATTGAACACTATCTAGGAAAACTAACTAAGTGAAAAAGAACATCTACTTACAAATAATCTCATAAGTTGATAATTTTCAAAGTTCCGGGATAACACTAATTTTATCGTCCATCGGTAACTGGTTTGGGTTTATGACAGCGTAATTTTGACAGACAACGTGGAGTATTATTAAAAAATCCAAGCGCACTTATACAAACGCCTACCTGTTCCATACCATACAAATGAAAAAATAATTAATATCATTATTTAAGTAACTTAAAATTAAGTCATGGGCCCGATGTTCTGTAAAACCTTAACTTTTAACACTATGTTTACATATAAACAAATATTAAATTTGCGAACTGCATCCTATAAAGCTATAATATATTTCGAAAACTATTTTAACCTACGTTAACACCTAGATGCGCCGGCGCGTACAATCGCGAGCGTAAAATTGACAGTTTACGCTGCGAGTTCATCTGTCAATGCGTCTGTCAACGCGACGCTAAGCGTGACTTCCAAATGCGTCAGAATCTGAAAATCATCACCTTCAGTGATCGCCTAGTATCTGAAATTCGGCCTCCTAATCAGGTCTGGGTTCATATAGCAGCACGCACCAAATACTCTTCTAAGTTATGTGCGTTAAGCAATCAAATGTCACCTTGAAGGAAAACATCGTGAAACCTGACTATACATCAATTGTATCAGATGCATGTGATATCTGCCAATTTGCACTTGGGCACCGTGACCACTCTCGAGACCCATGTCCAACAGTGGGATACTCAATTAATCTTACATCCGTCGGGCAGCCTAGCTTTACCCCTACTTTCCCAACGGTGGGACAAATTGTAGCCAATTCGAGCCCTTGTGCCCCTACTGCATCATCTTCAACTTGAACCGCAGAACAAGGTAGGAGATGACCCTAATGAATACGAAGAACGCGCTAAGGGCCCCGACGTCTACCCAGAAGTTGGCCTGGTCCATGGTCATCTCCTTGAGGAACAGGCTCGGCGTCCGGAAGTGGCAATAGGCTTCCGAACAGTGCAGCTTTTCTCTGCCGAAGCCGTACACCGATAGCATTGCGCCTTCGAATCCGTACCTGTTAAGTAAATTAACAAGAATCTTACTCACTAATAACTTGTTAATAAAAGTTTAATGTACCATAAATTATTTGTTAAATCAACTAGTGGACGCCCGCAGCTTCGCTTGCGTTGAATTAGACATAACAATAGGTTCGTTTACACCTAGTAATATTATATAGCCTATGTCATTCGTGAAGATGCAGCTTTCTAATGGTGAAAGAATTTTTGAAATCGGTCCAGTAGTTTTTGTGTGAAAACATTACAAACAAATCTTTCCTCTTTATAATATTAGTATATAGATTAGTTAATTCCAGTTGTTACGATTTGCTACTGAAGCTAAACCAAAACGTGACATAAAATAGCAGTTGGGAAATTCGGCACATTCTATAAGGCCGCGTAGTTATAGTTTTATTATCTAGCGTGTGTCTACAGAGATGTCAGTGGTGTGCTAATTTTCAGACAAAGTCGTTGTATTTTGTATCAAGGAACGCCATTTTGTTTTCATGAGTCGAGCGTCGCACGTTGCGAGCGCCTGGTGAAAAAATATCGCACGTAAAATTTTTGACGTACATAGTTCTGACAAAAAATCGCCGACGGAGTCGTTTCGTGAACAGTAGATTTTTACGACGACACTTTCGTAACTTTGTCGCAGCAATATTGTTGGATCTATGTACTTCGTCTAATATTCAGTAACATGTATTATTTTCTTTACTCCTTTATTAATAAATGTTGTTACGTTCTAACGTTGTCACAGGTTGGACATTAGCGGATAGATGGCGCTGTATTATATCCTCTTCTACGCACTGGTTCGTTGCTATTTAAGTCAACGCAAGCTGCCCATTTACAAAAACATTAAAAAAAAATCTCACCTGACATAGCTGAGGTACGTTAGCCACTGCAGGTAACTCGGTATCGCGTTGAAGTTGACGAAAAACCCAGAGAAAAGCACTACCGGGATGGTTGTCACCGGCCCGAGATACACCCCCGTTTCGATCTTCATTAATAAATGTTGCTCCTTTATTAATAAATGTTGTTACGTTCTAACGTTGTCACAGGTTGGACATTAGCGGATAGATGGCGCTGTATTATATCCTCTTCTACGCACTGGTTCGTTGCTATTTAAGTCAACGCAAGCTGCCCATTTACAAAAACATTAAAAAAAAATCTCACCTGACATAGCTGAGGTACGTTAGCCACTGCAGGTAACTCGGTATCGCGTTGAAGTTGACGAAAAACCCAGAGAAAAGCACTACCGGGATGGTTGTCACCGGCCCGAGATACACCCCCGTTTCGATCTTCATCGCAGCCCCTATAAGCAGCCCCAGCGACTGGGCTACCAGGGCGGTTAGTATGTTGATGGTCGTGAACATTAACACCCGGTCCGTTTGCATGGGCTGGCCTGTCATAAAGTATACTATTATCACGTATACTCCGCTGAACACTATCTGGAAAGGAATGACAGATACTATCAAAAATAATGAAGTATAATGTTGATTATTGTAGACTATTTGTTCGTAAATTAGTTTTCAAACTACTTAATTTGTAGTCTCAAAACCAACTTTTATAAATATATAGAACTGTACGTTAAAATCTATTATAACTTTAATAAGACTACCCCGAATAACCTATTAGAGCTAGTCGCCCTGAAAATCACTACTTTTAGTTCATCCATACTCGTATTAGCTATTATTTTATGTAATTTTAATTTCAAAATATATGTACAATCGATAATGGATTATGATACGAAGATAGAGAGAACTTTTTTAATCGTGTAATTAAGTATGAAAATTATTTTTACCTGGAATGGTAGATCCGCTATAGTCTTCGCAAAGTAGAAGGCTTTCAAGGAATACCAGTAGTTCAGATGCTCTCTCACAAACACGCTCATCTCAGTAGGGACTGGAAAAACAAATTAACGCCATATTTACCTAATTACATACATTTGTAAATCTAAAAAGCTTATATAACAGACATTAATTAATTTATCAGATTAATATTGTGATGTAATGTTATTTTTATGTTGTTCACCAAATCACAGGAGTCAAATTGTGTAGTTTTTTAAATTACACTTAGTTTGTCTCCTGAAAATGTTATTTTATCATATCATACAAGGTCATGAGGTCCTGACTCCATTTCAGTTGGCCCTAATCGTTAACATTTATAGTAATTAAATAGTTTTCAGTTCGTTAGTTTAAGATGTGTACAATTTTATACGGAGTTTTCACTCCTGTTGCAGTCGAAGTAATATTTATACTAAGTTTTTTTTAAATAATGTAATTGCAAGGACTTTGTTGATGAGCGACCACAGAAATTGCTTTGTAGAATCCTGATGCAAATTATTAACTAATAGTGAACGCCCGCAGCTTCGCTTGCGTGGAATTAGACATAACAATAGTTTCGTTTACACCTAGTAATATTATATAGCCTATATCACTCAGTGAAGATGCAGCTTTCTAATGGTGTAAGAATTTTTGAAATCGGTTCAGTACTTTTTGTGTGAAAACATTACAAACAAATGTTTCCTCTTTATAATATTAGTATAGAAAATACTCACATGTTAAAATAGTAGGCATCATTGCCGTGAACATAGTGAACATCACAGTGAAGAAAATACAGCCGGCGTTGCTCATGACCTTCGCCGCGTCGTGTCCGATATCGTAGTACAGGAACCCGATCAGCAATCCGACCACTGTATGCGAACATAGCCTTAAATGCGTCAGCATTTGGTCTCGCAGAATCGATCTAAAAGTCCGCTTCAATAAGATCCAGAATTGCTTCCACCCTGACGTGGGGAAGCCGGTTTTAACCGGTTTCTTGGTGAAACTCTCGCTGGAGTCGAGGAGGGAGGTGGTGCACGTGACTGGCGCTAGGCTGCTGTTGGGGATGGCGTTCTGCTTCTCGGGGTTGAGTGTTGGCTCTGACATGTCTATTACAGTGCAGGTTGGTTTGTCTGGAGACAGAAGAAAAGATTTTAAATACCTACTTGAAGATATATTTTTGCTGCTCAGATCGACTTAGAACAATGAAAACATTAAACACTAGCACACTCGCAATCTTGCGGTAGCCATAATATAGAGTTGCAACTAATGTTAAGTTAATGGGTGACTGCTAGAGCAATAATTTCATGGGTGCTACCGTGCCTCGGTGGCCGTGAAAAGTTGTTGTTTTCAATTGTGTACTAGCTGAGACGAAACCCGTACGATGTTTTGGAGGGAATCGTAAATTATACTCGGCACACGGTAGCTTAAATTTGATAAGTATTTTATTAATAGTAGTAATAGTAAAAGTAGTGTCAGCAATTGTACGTGGCCCGTACAAATTGTTAAAACAATCTCTAAGCTATGTGAAGGACCTTCGGTTGGTTTGTGAACTGGGTTGGCCACTAACCCCTCCACCAATCCGTTTGGAGAAGCGTGGTAGAGTAAGCTCTAGATCTCCCGCAGCTGTGTCAGTGGGGGAGGGCCCGTGGCTGACAGTGGGACTTAGGGTAGCTAGAACCTATAGCCTCACCTATAGCAATGTCCAGCGCCTCCTTCTTGACGTTATTCTTGGTGTTGTTGAGGTTGTTGCTGTGGGCGGAGGCGCTGGCCGCCGCCCGCCCACAGCCGCCCTTGTTCACGGCCATCACCAGCTTGTGCACCCAGTCGCCGTGCTCGCCCGTCGCCACTTCCATCACTGGAAGAATAGAAATTTTCTTACTTCGTGGAATGAAAATTATTGATAGAGTAGGAAAGGGCTTAAGTAATCGTACATGCCCATATCTCACTCTTGGATAGTATCGTCCTAACAGCTTTATGCTGCGTGCAGAGATGCAGACTATTTGTAGTTTAACGCTGCAACATTGATAACTAAGCCTTTTTTATTCCTAATCTGTTAATTGGTAAGCCTAATCTGTTAATTGCATGATAATACTACCATATTTGTATAAACTGAAATTGTGTGTGTGGCTCTGCAAAAAAATATTCTTTTCCATTCATAAATTGAAAATGAAGACAACAAGAAACTCACCATAATCAGCTGGGTTGTGGTAGCTCGGGCAATGGAGATTCATCGACGAGAGGAACGGGACCAGCCCGCTCACCTTCCCCTGGTATATGCACTGCCCTTCCGCCAACATGTACAGGAAATCGAACATTTCAAACAACCTCGCGGACGGCTGATGTATTGTGCAAATGATAGTCCTCCCACCCCTCGCTAGCGACTTGAGCAGCGATATACACTGGAAACACGACGAACTATCTAGCCCAGACGTCGGTTCATCGAAGAACATCACAGGCGGATTGTTAACTAACTCTAGAGCTATCGACAGCCGTTTCTTCTGACCGCCGGAAAGGTTGATCGTCCTCGTATCGGAAGCTTCGGATAGCGAGAGCATCTCGAGGATCTCGTCGATGACTATCTTCTTGGCGGTGACGGTCATGTCCTTGCCGAGTTTGAGGTTGGCCGATACGTTCATTGCTTCTCTGACGGTGAGATGTGGGAGCAGGCAGTCGTCCTGCATGATATAGCAGGAGAGCTTGCGGAAACGTCGCAGGTTGCGCTCTTTACCGTTGATCAGGATCGAACCGCTCACGTTGGACGTTCTGAAACAGCGATAGATTATCGTGATTAGATATCTATATCTATTATTATAGAGAGATGGTCTTATTTGGAGCGCCCTGCACTACGTTGCATCAGCCTGTGTAACGAAGGATTTGTTGGCTTACTCGATTGTGGATGTTTAAGGAAGCCGCCTGAAGGGTTCGACGTGGCCTAGCGACTGTTTCTTAAGCATGAGAAATCAAGATATTAGGCACGAATGCAATTGCTTTGCTTCAGTTTGTTATGGACATAAGATAGCAAAAGAGCTTGCAGCACCTAACTACCGCCTATGCACGTTATAACAGAAGTAATAATATAAGTAGGTAATATAATAAGTAGTAATATAATAAGTAGGTAGTAATATAATAGTAGTAATTAACGGCATCGTACTAAACTTGTAGTAAGCAGAGAGAGCTGTATATTTGATCGCTTTTTTGTCTGATTACAGGTAAGTGCATCAGTAAGAACGAAGATAATAAGAGAGATAATAAGACGAAATTAACACGGAACTAAAATCCCGGAACATAAACTCGGTATGTAATAATATACTAAAACAAATACAGCAAACTACGCTAATCACAAACATTCATCTGACAACACAAATAATCATTTACGCGCGTCAATTAGTGTATCTGCTAATTGATAATAATTGGTAATCTTATCAAAACTATTCAATGGCACGATTTTCCATAATTTTACTAACTTTCATCCTGATTACATCACATGCTTAGAAACTAAAGAAATCGGAATAATTATTAAGAAAAGATAAAATATTTTTTTAAAAGTATTTAAAAAAATTGTGGCACAAGATAAGTAGGTACTTCTTCTTCTACTTAAATGTCTTTAATAGAAATTAGCAACAAACCATAGACGGCCGGCACGGGTCCACCACGCTGCTCCAATGTGGATTGGAGGCTTAACAATTATTTTCACCATTGAAAACAACCGGGATCGCGTGCCCTCCGAAGCACAGTAGCACCCATGAAATTTTGTCACTAGCGGTCACCCATCCACAAACTGACCGCGCCCATCGTTGCTCGATCACTTCACATACGATATCTTATATATTCATATTACATTACATGTAAATTGTTTTATTAATGAGTTACGCCAAACTTTAAGTGTACCCCACATATGCCATCAATACGGTACCGAGCATCACTACGATTACATTCATGTTCCAATCCATTTTGGCGTTCAGCCAAATCATTTCATGCCGAAATCGTTAAGCGCACTAAATACATATCCCTACAATTTGAATATCTCCTGAGAAGATAGGGTTACTGGTTGATCCGACCCCAATGGGTTGACCTGGAAATGTCTTTATACTTCGAGGCTAACGGCTGCCCGACCGACTGATACAGTTGGGCTTAGCTTAACAATTCTGTTTGGGTTTCATTGCGATTGTTAGGATTACTTATACGTATTCATCGATTATCCATCCTGTATAAGTGTTCTGTCATTATTAGGGTTGCCAAATTAAGTTGGACGTGAGATATTTAAGGTAGAAAAAAAGTTTCATTTTGTATATAAAGTGCTACTTATACATTTTTTTGGCGTAGTATTCATAAATCTATTTGATGAATTTCACTATTAAATGTAGGTTTTGTTGATGTGCAAGGAGTAGGTCGTTTAGGTTGTAGGATCGTTTGACCTACGTAAAACGATAACTAAGTTTCGACACTTCAATTCAAGGAGAGCTAGGCTTTGATGCTGTTTGGTATAAAGAGCCCTGTTATTTAATGACAGGCGAATGAAACAATAGTTACAATAAGTTTCCACAAAGAGAAAACGTTAACAGGCTAATGCTTCCTCAGGGACGGATGCGAAGCGCGCGTATTACCTGCTACTGAATACTGAATGGCCCAATCTTGGCTTACAGCTGTATTGAGTGTGAATAATTAAAAAGAGATTCGAGATAATGACGGTAGAGTTCGTTTAAGCTACGCTCGGGGAGGAATTTACCGAAAAAAATGGCTGTTATTATTTTTTGAGTACAAACTATTACAGGAAATAAATGGACGCTACCTGCCAATGACAATGATTAAAATACACTTGCATTAGTTTTCATGAGAAGGACGATGAAATTAATTTCAAAATTAGGTCAGATTCATACAAAGTGTGTCACTCACAATGCTATTCGTACATAGTCGTTAAACTCTATTCCATCAAATATAATGGATCAATCGTTAAAAAGATGCCATTAAATTCTATTCTGCGTAGGTAAATATATATCTACCTTTATTACAGTCGAGTGCCTGTATTATCGATACTACCACATACTACCTACCTTTACACTTTATAGGTAGTTTTGTCACGAAAAAAAAGGAACTAGCAACAAAGAAAAACCTTGAAATTAGTTTCCAAGGAACTTCATTGTATGTTAAATATCTTCTTTGTGAAAAATGTATTAGAATTAATGTTTTTGAAAATCAAATTGCTGAAGAATTAGTTCAAGATTACTTGGCGAAAATTTGTATAGACCATAAAAACTGAGTTACAAAAAGAGTAGGTGATTTATAACACTTAAGCCTGAAATATCTTTTGTATTACACCTGGGTTTTACACCAAAGACGATTTTTGTCATGTAATCATTATTTTTATTTTAAAGCAATTATGTATCGTGTAGAAAGAAGTGTTATTTTGTTAGAGTCGACCGATTTAGTCTTCAAATGTAAGCAACATGTCTGTGTCAAGCTTGAAGCGAGACTTAACGGTCTCTTTCTTGCTCTGTCATAGGCGGCCGTGGATGACGCATGCTTCTTGCCTTTGCTATCTTTTATCCATAAAAACAGTCAAGATTAACAGTCATAAATTCAGCCACTTCAATCCCAAGTCAAAGTCAAATAATTTACGAGTATTTCGGTATTAGACACGCTTAACGAAAGTCTAGGTAACTAAAAACTACTTAAAGAAAAGAGATACAAGTATAATGCTATTCTAACTGATCTAAGTATCAGGATCTCATAACCTCGCAACCATTCCAGCAAATAGACCAGCGACCTTTCGGATTAATGAAAACAATTGAGAGTCAAGGTCAAGCGATCGGCAAGCGAGGAACCTAAATATGCAGGTCCAATTTGCACTCACTTGAGATCGCGATCGCGATCCTTGAAGCGGTGAAAGTTTAGTGACCTAAGTCGTGAGCTCCGGGTTCAAATTCCAGGCAAGCATTTTTGGTATGTGTGTTGCATGTCGCATTACATCATTTGTGCCAGAGCTCCACGCTATTTTAAACTTGAATCTAAAATTTAATTTTTTTGAGACACTGGGTAGCAAACCGGCACTCTCGGCGTAGAAGGTTGAGTTTTTACCAACCGTTCGACCGTTCGACCAAGCGTACTTAATAGAATATAAGTCTATAATGTGAAAAAAAGTTTCACTTTTACCGTGGTTTCATAAAACCACACAATTTAATTTTTTTTATAAGATTGATTGAACATAACACAATAGAGGGGTAGAATGGGTAGAGGTAGGTGGTAGTACAAAAACGTTTCAACAGTTAAGTTAAAAGTAGTTCTGAATAGTTTCGATAACGCTAACTGTATAAGTTTATCCCTAGCTAACCTAAAGCCATTCTTTGTTTTGTCCACTTTGTTTTGTCCATGGGAGATTTTAGTCCATGGTCCACGCTGGCCAAGTGTGGATTGGTAGACCTCATAGCCTTCATTTCATGTGAGCATCATTTCATTGTATCAGACTAAAAATATCCATGCAGAAGTGAATGAAAAATAATGCATGGTTTCATTCAAATGTTCAGTTCAGGTACACTGAATGAGTCATGGATCGTTTCAGTTCAATAAAATGAAGGAAACTGAGTCGATTGGCATTAAGATCATATTATCTATCTATATAAAAGGAGAAGCTGACTGACTGACTGACTGACATATCAACACAGGGCCTAGACTATAAGGGTTAGAAACTAGAAATTTTGCACAGGGGTTTCTTTTATAACGTAGGGGAGCACTAAGAAAGGATTTTTGAAAATTCACCCCCTAAGGGTGCAAAGTTAGTATAAAACTTTGCCGTTTATGAAGTTAGTGAATGTCTAATTCCACGCGAGCGAAGCTGCGGGCGTCCACTATTATTAACTAGAAAATAAAAGACTATATCCGTTTTTTTTTTGGTGCAATTGTCAGTGTACAACTTACTTGTATCCAGCCAATATATTCATGAGCGTGCTCTTCCCTGCCCCCGAGGGCCCCATTATAGCCGTCAGCTCTCCCGACCGGAAGGTGCCGTTGATGCACTTGAGCAGCGCCTTGTACCCCCTCTGTCTCCCCTCGCTGACCGAGTAGGACAGGTCGGAGAACTCGATGTCGACCGGCGGCCGCTTGGGCAGGTGCGTGAGCGCCGCCATGGGCTTCTTCTGCTCGCCGTAGCCGTTGGGGATCTTGGGGACCAGGCCCGTGATGGTGGCGGTGCCGGCCGGGCCGTTGCACAGGTTCATCTGGGAGCCTCTGGAAAGACGAAAAAAGAAGATGGGTTGGTGAAGGTAACGGTGGGTAGATACACTAGTTTAAATGACTTTTATGACTGTCTGCCAATCCGCACTTGTTCTCATTGCTTAATAAAATAAAAACAAAACGAGAATTTTGGAAAACAAAATAATAAAGAATACCTACCTATTATATCAGCGTTTACTGGTTAACAGAAACTCAGGGCTAAGACAAAAGATAAAGATGCAGTAAGATTTATGTGGGAAGGTATTGTCAGCATTGTGAAGCCGCTGAGGGGACTAACAATGGCGATCCGAGTCTTCATGCAAACAACAGTCTCGGCACGACTCTAGATGTCGACAAAATGGGGTGGAAAACGTTTCGTGGTAGCAAAATGGTGGAATACTATCTACCTACTTGAGTTTTGATAACGCATCATGCATGCTTTCATTCGTAGTGGTTTTCTACAAGTGAACTGCGTGTGTAAAAATTCACGGTCGTAAAAAATTTGCTTTATAATACTCATATGAATTTTATAACATTAAATGAATGAGCGCCTAATTAAAGTTATCAGAAGACATTTTATGGGCATAAAAATGCAATCAAAATTTGCATACTTGGCAGATTAAATCTGTGCGTTTTGTTGAAGTCATGTTAATATCTGGACGCTATTAACATTTCGAGGTGAGATCTCTTCTTATTAATTACAAACAATAGCAAATAATAGATCCATCTAAATTATTTTTAATTTTTTTTTTAAATATTTATTTCTTTAAATAGCAATACTACATGCAATAACCGATAAATACATACCATTTATCGGTTATTGTCTGTGGTTCACCTCCATATCGGTTATTATTTTCAGTTTTTCTGCAATCAATGACAATGTAATTATTTTTTTTAATTGACTATCCCTGGCTTGGCTCTTCGTGAGTGTCCTCAACAGTAATGACATAGAAACGACCTTTGTATGTAGGTACTATATTTTTTTTAGTCCATTTTAAATTGTATCCTCACAATTGAAATAAATGAAGGTTTTTTTAGTAAATTTTTAAGTCCCGGTTGCTTTCAGTTGTGGAAACGGTTGTTAAGCCTTGTCCTTCTGGTTGCTTGATAAAAATTTGACACAGGATTAGCCACTAACCACTCCAACATTGGAGCAGCGTGGTGGAGTATGCCCTGAACTCCCGCAGCTGTGTCTGTGGGGGAGATCCGTGCCCAGCAGTGGGACGTCTATGGGTCGCAGCTTAGCTCCACGGAACTTTCTAATATGCCAATGTAATTAAAAACATATTAGGCGTTATGTTGAAATTTAGTGAACGGTATGGACGTGTGCCAAGCGGCTTGTAGCGGTGCAATGGTCTGATGGACGAGATCGTCGTCTGGCAGTGAGGTAATTTACGCTTAAACATTAACTACTCTCACTCCTTGTTGTACATAATAGCGAAAACTAACCAACTAATAAGTACTAATAGGAGCTCTAACTCCATTACTAAAGCTAGGAGTATTGATTGCTAAACTATGAAATTAAATTAATTTGAATTTTAAAAGAGTACCGAGAGTTTTTTCCTCCGGCTTTTTTCTCTCTTGGCCTACACTAGGGCATAGGATCAGAATATTGTAAATTATTCTTCCTAAAGCCGATGACCAGATATATAGTCTAACGTGACTTCAGAGCTTAGCATAATGGTAGGTAGGTAATTATTGTAAATTAGCCTTAAGGCAGGTTATGCACCCGTGTAGATAACGTTATTCATTCAATGATCAATAGCTAATCCTTTGCTTTATATCGATCAATTTAGAATAGCATTATATCTCTTTTCTTTAAGTAGTTTGTAGTTACCTAGACTTTCGTTTAGCGAGTCCAATAATCTCATAGCGAAATAAATTATTTTACTTTGACTTTGACTGCAAGCCAAGGTGTCTTACGTATCTCCCACCCACAGCAGCTGAGGGCGGTCAAGCATACTCCACGACGCTCTCCAGAGCAAGTTGGTGGAGTAGAAATACAGAATATACTACATTAATTCCATTTATACTATTAAGTATTCTGTGTCACTCCAGTGTGTTTGTGAGTATTTGTCTGATGGGTTCCTGTACCTAAATAGGTACTATTCGACACTAGATGGCGTTAAACTCAGCTTTGGCAAGGATCCAAGTGTCGTGTCCGGTCCGGAGCAATGGATCTGCTGTGAATTGTGAAAGACGAAAATGACGAAAGCATTAACTTCAGTATTTGGTCGAAACATAGCAACGTTTACAGTAAGATAATAATTTATAATTATAAACTCCGAGTACTAAGATATTTAATTGGTAGATGCTTAAAAGCCTAATACGATCTTTTAATTTAGGTACATGATAAAAAGAAATTAATAGTGAGGTCCTTTTTTATTTAATCTGTATTATTTACATTATATTAATTCCAAAAAAAGTACTTTCAATAGCTTCACAGGGTCGCAGTGAAAACGAGCAGCCAAGGCATTCACGCTATTTAATTTAATAGCAGCTTTATCACTGTTCAATCTTAACATATGGCTAGTGACATTTTATTAACCTTGCATGAAGTAAGTTTTAGTATTTATCAGTGCGTTGACCGCAACACAAATCTCAGTGTTACGAGCGTGAGCCAATAACCTATATCGATAGATATCTTATTATAATCATTATAATCAAAGTGATTTAGTGAGTGACTGAAAAAAATGTATCGTATTTAATCACTGCAGTTCCTTTTATCTCTTATTCGGGCTCTAGACAAGCTACAGACAACCTACGGTTTGTTATTCTCGGGACGAATAGTGCTACGGTGGGGCTTGTTGGATTACTGAGAGATAGCGAACGACGCTATCTCTATTTATGTATTTCCCGGTATTTTTTCAAAGCTGAATATTTGCATAGATTAACATAATTTTAATTCCACTGAAGCAAATGCGCTTCTGAATTGTAATAAGTTAATCTAAGCACACTTCAAGGAGCGATGACAATGCTATAATTAAAAATGTAACGTTATGTTTCTTTACGTTAAAAGTTAAAAGGTTGTTAGTAGCAGTCCAGTTAGTAATTGCTAGTAAGAGTCATGTTCCAAGTAGGTCCAAATGTGTTGCTATGCTCAGGACTAAGATAATCGCCTCTAGATGAGTAGTAGTGTGGTCTTGGTAGGCCTTGGACCATAAAACTACCTGGACAAACACCGCTGCCCCTGGTCGAGTATTGTCACTAATGTCACGGCGACATCAGACGGTGGAACCGCATGGTAGATTTCAATTCTTGGTAAAAAGTAAAACTACAGGTAATGCAGTCGATGGTGTCAAAGTTTTCTTATTTACATACGTTCAAGAAACGGCAAGCAATATAAAATACCGTTATACATTTATCTTGACTCTTTTAAGCCGATTTTACATCGAACACGCAGTTGTTACGTCACTTGAAATGTTTATTCAATTGTTTTGACTTTGAAAACAGGTCGCCGACCATTCCTGTCCGATTTAATGAATTTTTATCACTTAGAATAAAAGGAAAGGTACATTTAGTTGCTGCCTCGCAGCGATAACAAGGAAAGTTTAAAATACCTTTTTTACTTCTTCGCTTAAATACCGGTTGAATCTGACTTTGCCATCGATCGTAGTAAACTCAACTTGCCCCGAGTACGCTCCGTTTTGAGGCAATCTACGTATTGGTGGTAGTTCGTATCTCATAGTTTATTTTCATTATTGTATGTGCGTGGTTTCCCTAGGTAGGAGGGAGGGAGCTATATGCATGAAAGTATACAAAGTATTTTTTTAATACACAGTTGCTAATGGCCCTAATTACCTTTCGAGCGTCACCGAACACGTCTTTGGTGGTCGTACGCACAAGTAACTTATCTTCTAATTCAAATTGAAAGAAATACAAGGAAAAAACAAAAAAAAAAATTTGAACAAAATGACAACAGATGCTGTCTCAGCTGTTGCTACTGCGGGGCTAGGAGACCCGTGTAGCACTGGTTTTCAGACAGCCCCTATACCCTGAGGTGGAAGGCGGGTATGTGTCCGATGTTCCCCCATGCCAGCTGATAAACAGTATCTTTATGCTAATTTCAGATCAGTCCCTGTTTAAGCAAATTAAAATTCATTTCACTAAATGCTACCGAGGTAAGGTGACCTTTGAGACAATGAAAGAACTTGAAGAATCGATTTAGTTCCAAGAATAGCTCCTACGAACAAAATAATAGGAGGAAAACACTTTTCATAGCATACGCAGTGGTTAAGTTCAGTCGCTTTGATGCTAATCGTTAGTTAGCTGCCTTCATAATGGTTGTTTTCACAGGAATTTGGGATACTATGCAGAGAGAAATTCCGAATTTGTAACGAAGGAATCCGTACATAAGAAAATTCCGACACCGAAATGTGACTTACTTTTGGCTGCAGTTTAAGATTACCACCAGAAGATTAACTACTCATGCTGAAGTCGGTAAACATGTTAATATCTTAATATATGTTGGACATTCTCACACACGGCCATCTGACCCCAAAGTAGGCGCGTGCCTGTAATATAGGTTTCAGAGACTAATATACATACATAGATATTTTAAATACATACCTACTTAAATAGATAATATTAGCATCCAGGCACAGAACAAATACAAGTGTTCGTCACACGAATGTTTGTCCTGAGTGGGATTCGAACCCACGACCCCTGGCGTAACACGCAGGGTCACTACCGATTGCGCCAACGAGCCCGCCTTTGAAATTATATTATTACAAAGATCAAAGCAACTGACCCAAGAAGCTGTCCATTGTTGAGCTGTTCAGGGGACTTGACGGTGGAGAAGGTGACCTTGTCGCTGAGCTCGCCGCGGCTGCCGCGCCCCATCAGCGGCAGGTGGATCTGCGTGCCCTTCGACTCCATCTTCCTGCTGGGTGTCATCGCGCCGGGACCATCCTGTGTGAGGATACCCTGAAGAGAATAAAAATAAAAATTAAATGAGTCGCCTCACGCTCATGACTAAACAGGGGACCGAACACCATACTGCCAAACTCAAAGCGCCCAAATGATGTATCCTCCTAAAAAGCCGTAAAATTTGCTAGCCTCAATCACATTTGTGACTTAGTCAGTATAAGTTGGTAATAACAGTAAATATACATCACAAATTAGCACCAATTAGGGGTACTCTGTGATATACATAGTTGGCAAGACGCCGTTAGGCTAGAATTTCTGACAATTTAAGTTTTCTGGCGTTCAAAAATAGAAGATTTCTTGACTTCCCGATAACTAGCCCGTCTGACAAATGTACTGATGAAAGTCGGGACCAAAAGAATTGACTAAATAATGTGGCTGCTGAACCCCAAAAGCATTCATAAAAATTATATTGCACAACATTTTAATTACAAGGCGATTAAATAAATAATGGTATTGTTAAACTAAATGCTAGGAAACACGGTAACCTCTCACATCTCCAACAGTTGTGGAAAATACCAGAGCGGAATAGTGTACGCAGTAAAGTTAGTAAATAAAGCCCAAACCAATATCCCTTCTATCTTAATCACACCAGATTTCACTAGATTAGGTACTAGTTTTAATTAGAACCTATTCGTCTTGATTACCGCGGCTGAAATGTTTCTGGAATTGTACCAATGGCTACTTGGGTTGGGAATTGGGACTAATTCGGCTAATGAATATGTTACAATTGGTTACGTAAACAAGTCAACGGGCCTTTGGTGGATGGAAATACTGGGATCCATAAGGTTTTCGTAACCAATAACGGTAGGTTACCCTTAACGGTAAATTGGTAATATCTTCTTTAACTTGATACCGTTAAAATGTTGAACATTGTATATTGTTTTAATACAATAAGCAAGTCCATTTTATTATTGTTATACGAGTATATTGTGCTGTTTAAGGAATTGTTAGTACAAATTCAGTCCTCAAATTACATTCTAAAGTATATCGAGATATGAGTCTGGACTTCCGAATTAGAGGCGAAATTCGTAAACACTCCGCTAGGCGTATTTTATAATAAAGTAATAATAGCGAAATGTACTCGAAAAGATAGCAAGCATTGCATCCATGGTTATGTGGAGCACGACAAGAACCGATTTAACTTTGAGGAAAGTTTAAATTAAACCCATGCATATCCGTACGTACCAAGCCGCCTACGCAGCTACGCCACAGAGTAGCCTACAGATGCTGTGGGAGTAGTTACGTCAGCCATTGTACCCTATTCTAGGGTCTGTTTGCTCTGGAGGCGTAGACAGATGGTACGGCGTCATGTATATAACGTATAGGATAGGTATATTATACAGAATGTATAGGAAATTCTCCGGCGTCATCCAACAAAAATGTCTGGAAAATTAATCCACTTAGGTACTTAGTTGAACTGAACTTTGGAAAAGTGGGCTTGTACGCCTTCATTACAATCTTCATTAAATATTACGTACATACTTATTTTATTAATTTGTATTATGTTTAACATCGTCTGCACAATCATGTTACAAGAATTTGATTCAATTCGAGTCTACGTCTTCAACGAGTGAATCTTTTTTTTTTTTTTTTTATGGATACAGGATAGCAAACGAGCTTGCAGCACCACCCATCCGCTGCCACCCATGACAACTGTGACTGACTTTGAACAAGACTCAATTAGGGACTGGGATGGTTAGTCCAATTAGTTGAGAAAGTTAATTAGAACATTAGTTGGTCAGTTCGTTAGTAGGTATAAGGACTGGGGACTGTTAGTGATAGTTAGTCCTGTTAGTTGGTGTTAGTAATAGTCCAGTTAGTACTTGTTAGTAGGAGTCTCGTTCTAAGTCAGTCACAGATGTGTTGCTACCCTTGAGGACTAAGATGGTCGCCTCTAAAGTAGTGTAACCGGAATCCACACCTTTCCAACCGGACCACAATTGCTTTAAAAACAATTATTACACGGCAGAAATAGTACTAGGTACCGTGGCGGGCGGTGGTACTGCCCCGGGCGAACTCTATATGGAACCAATTAGCTTTCATATAAAACCTATTTGGTTCCCTATAGGCTCTACCACCTACGACCATCTAATTCATCCATTCATCTATCCATGAACCTTTTGAGTTCCACTGCTGGAAATAGGCCTCTCTTAACGACCTGACTCCGACCGGTCCTGTGTCTTCTGAAACCAGCGGTTTCCGGGAGATTACTCGAGTCAGGTACTATGCCAAAGATTACCCGATTGAGATAGAATGCGGGAGATTACTCGAGTGTGGTAGAATACGGGAGATTACTTGAGTAAGGTAGAATGCGAGATTACCCGATTGAGATAGAATGCGGGAGATTACTCGAGTGGGGTAGAATACGGGAGATTACTTGAGTAAGGTAGAATGCGAGATTACCCGATTGAGATAGAATGCGGGAGATTACTCGAGTGTGGTAGAATACGGGAGATTACTTGAGTAAGGTAGAATGCGAGATTACCCGATTGAGATAGAATGCGGGAGATTACTCGAGTGGGGTAGAATACGGGAGATTACTCGAGTAAGGTACAATGCGAGAGATACTCGATTTAGATATAATTCAGGAGATTTTTGAGAGAGACTCAATTTAGATGGAATGCGGGAGATGACCATATACTCCTGAAGATGGTCATCGTCAGAATGCTTCTATAGGGTCATCAATTCACACTTCGTGTTAAGATTTTCTCAGATATCTTCAGATATACATACTTACATAATAGGTATATCCAGAAAATGATTAATGCCGTTCTGATTCCGACAGCTGCGACTAGTCGAATAAAATATTCATTCCACAGCGCAGCGCCCAAACGTAATGGATGGGTATTCCGTGGCTGTAGCACTAATAGATCTGATTCAGTGTATGCTACACCAGCCATTTGTCATAAATGTTGTAGTTTTTGTTGTAAACTAAAATAAAACCTTGATAACCTACTAACTACACTAAAATTCGTTACTACAGTAGGTAAAATTCCGGTAAACATGGTTAATTTATTCAAGTAGGCGTTAACTGCTAGGAAAAACGAAATGCTTTTATATTATTTCTTACTAGTGGACGCCCGCACCTTCGCTCGCGTGGAATTAGACATAACAATAGTTTCGTGTACACCTAGTAATATCACTCAGTGAAGATGCAGCTTTCTAATGGTTAAAGAATTTTTGAAATCGGTCCAGTAGTTTTTGTGTGAAAACATTATACAGAGCTGCATGTTCACTGAGTTACATAGGCTATATAATGTTATAGGTGTAAACGAAACTATTGTTATTTCTAATTCCACGCGAGCGAAGCTGCCGGCGTCCACTAGTCTTTCATAAGTCTGGAGGCCCTTTCAGATGTTTCCTTTGTTAACTTCCTTTTGTGAACGATGTTTGAAGGATAAACACGGAATCAACGGAGTTTGTGTTATAATATTATCGGTTTAGGTACAGCTGAATTTAATTGCTCTACTTCATTGCCATTAACTATTTCACTAATCGCTGGAAGGAAAAAGGCGGCCTATTTTCACATTTACGTTCGCGTTAATTTGAATGGCGACACGAATTATGCCGGATCGATAGTGTGTATAACGACCTCGGCAACTGTTGGCATCTGTCGCTAAGTAAAACACTTTGGTGGCTTTATCCATACTATCCATACTAAATTAGTATTACTAATATTATAAATGCGAAAGTATATCTGTATCTCTGTCTGTCTGTCTCGCTTTCACGCTTTCAAATCTACTGAACCGATTTAAAGTTTAAAGAAAAGTTGTATGAAAGTATTGTAATTTTCACAACTAGAAACATACAAGTTATATTTTCGGACTAGTGGACGCCCGCAGCTTCGCTCGCGTAGAATTAGACCCATTAACGACGTCAGCCCGTGTTCGGGTTGCCCACTTGACTTCAAAAACGGCAGTTTCATACTAACTTTGCACCCCCGTTTTACCCACTTAGGGGGTGAATTTTCAAAAATCCTTTCTTAGTGCTCCCCTACGTTATAAAAGGAACCCCTGTGCAAAATTTCAAGTTTCTAACCCTTGTAGTTTAGGCCCTGCGTTGATATGTCAGTCAGTCAGTCAGTCAGTCAGTCAGTCAGTCAGTCAGTCAGTCAGTCAGTCAGTCAGTCAGTCACCTTCTCCTTTTATATATATAGATAAATACTTAGGGCATAACACATTTTTTTTGCTGTGTGTTTTGTAAATTATATAATTTTTCATTAATTTTGCAAATTATATAATTTTTCATTAATTTTGTTAAATTATATAATTTTTCATTCTTAAACAGAATTAGGACCTTAGCCGATTAATAAATAGTTTGCGACTACCAAACTAAATAGTTTGCGACTACGTTTTTCTTAGGTATGAGTTCTGTATAAACAGAATTATTAATAACAAAAGATATAAATAATTATAACTTAAATAACCTAAAACTAAACAATGAAAAATTTTATTTCTATTAATAATATTATTTTTACTTTTTATTTTATTTTTTAAAAGCGTCTAAACTCTATTAGTTAGTTATATGAGTGAGGCAGTAATTAGCGTTACGTTTTCAGCGGGACTAATCAGCCCGCTCCAGTTGGACGCGCTCTAGTATGCTCGCGCTTACTATTAGTTGTGTGGCTGTGGCTTAGCGTTTGTGATAATAATTTATTAAGTAAAACTTAATTATACTTTTTACTCAGAAATGCCTTTTTATATTTTAGATACATATTTAAATAATCATAATATTAATACGTGAAGGAAAAACGTAGCATAACATAAAACAACATAATATCACGCCTGTATTTACCGCAGAGGTGTGTATACTTTTCCGACCGATGACAATGCAATTTTTTTTAAATCTACAAATTTTCAAATCTAGTTCGGTTCTACAAATGTTTTTTTAGAACGAAACTAAAGTAATTTTTTTTTAAACGATGATGTTATTATTATATGATAAGCTTTAGAAATACATTTAATTAATAAAACACATAACATAGGTTTGACACAGAAACTACAGCATATAACAGTTGGTTACCAGGAGACATCAAAAATCTATTGTGGGCTGCTTAATGTTGTTGTTGTTTAATGTAAGAATAAATTAGACTTTTAATTGTTCACTATTCGTTTTCTATTGCTCGTTCGTTTCATTGTCAAGTTAGCCATTCAAACGTCTACTTACATGAGTCTACACTGTAGACTCATGTAAGTGAGTATGGACTGTAGACTCTACAGTCCATAGTCAAGTTGCTCGGTATCGCATTCCTTACGCACCACCGGATAAAAGGTATCGCGTATAAATATTTTAATACAAGTCGTCCTTAACAATCTTGATCAGATTAATTACATTATAACAGTAGTAATTGCGTAAGGTATGCAACGTAACGTATCTTCAAGCTATAATAATTTGATGTCATGATAACGTCTACGACCGGAGCTTGTAGACATAGTAGTTGCAATTAACTATACATATTGATTGAAAGAAAGAAAGAAGAAGAAAATATTTTTTCTTCGACACTTAATCAGCAAATGACCGCTTTTTATTGCTTATCATAACAACTATATCATTGAGTAATAAGACAAGTCTTTAAAATAGGTGCGTGCTCAGAATGGGAGGTATAAGGCCTTAGTCCACCACGCTGGCCATGTGCGAATTGGCAGACTTCACATGCTTTCGAGAACATTATGAGCACTCTCAGGCATGCAGGTTTCTGCACGATGTGTCCTTCACCGTTACAACAAGTGATATTTAATTTCTTAAATCGCACATAATTTAGAAAAGTCATGGGTGCGTGCCGCTGGGGTTTGAACCCGGACCGCTCGAGTGAGAGGCGAGTACAATAGTCACTGGGCTGTCACCGCTTCAGATATGTAGGTTTGTTTCAATTTTATATAAACCTCTCTGAAACTGGGAGCTACTAGCAAGCATAAGCCGGCGCTATCATCTATGGCTTACTGTCAAGTGCTCTCTAAAAGATAATGTTTACTAGGCCCGCCACTCACGGCGAAAGGCAAACTTTTAAGTACTTAAGTAGTCTTGTCGAGAGGCGCCATTACGCTAAAATCATCTTCATGCATACTAATTAGGTCTTAAAATATAAGTTTTATAATTACTTACAAAAATAAACAAAATTTGACAATGTGTTGATCGTTAGGGTGAAACGAGGAACATTTAATTTTGCTTACTTACATGTTATGTTATGATAATCGGAAGATTCTTAACTACATTAGCTGCCTCGTTGGTCTTGTGGTCGCAATCTGCTAAGTCTTGGGTTCGACCCTGGTTTTGGGATCGGGCAACAACTATTGCGTTTTTATAACTTGAAATACCTGGCAGCTCGGAGTTTGGATTTGTGTCCGGTGTATGGAGGATGACTTTTCAAAGTTATGTGCGATTCAAGAAATTAAATGTCACTTGCTATAACGGTGAAGGATACATCGTGGGGAAACTTGCATGCCTGAAAGTTCATCATAATGTGCTCGAAGGCATGTGAAGTCTGCCAATCCGCACATAGCCATCGTAGTGGAACTAAGGCCTAATCTTAAATATTCTGAGAGGAGACCCGTGCCCAACAGTGGGACAAAGAAAGCGTTGAAACAATTACATGGGACCTAAACATAACTGGTAAAGGTACCACTCACCTCTACCTACACCTTCCGTGAAATTCAGGCGTGATATTAAGTTCTTACCACATTAGATACTAATTAGAGTCACACTTACAGACTGACTGACTGGTCAAACTTTAATTAACATAACACTCACCCGAACTAAAGTCCCGCTTAAATTCGGCAGAACCATTGATACAATATTGGAGAAACGACCACGTTGCGCGATGAATAATAAGTACTGACACCGAAATAATTCGCAATTAATCAAGAGATTCCGTTATCAGTACTCGTAATAACGGACTTGACGACGGATCAAGCGATTCAAAGATAGGTGTAATCTGCTTTGATTTGTTGAAGAGGCAATTCGGTATTATGGCTTAGGACTAATTCAGCCTTCTAATCGGCAAACCCTTTTAATCCCAATTTTTCTTTTTAACCGACTTTTAAAAAAGAAGGTGGTTTTATGTTCGCCTGTTTGTATTTTTATTTCTTTACTTGGTGGACGCACGTATCTTCGCTCGCCTAGAATTAGAAATTCTCCTCAAAGACACTACCGATCGAATTATGTACTTCGAACTTCATTCGTAAGGAAAATCGCTGACATAAATAACCTCGTCCTATATTTTTATTCATTCAACTGTTGTAAGCATTATTGGCAATTCTATTGAGAATCAATCTTCCATCCCGTATCTCAAGGGTCGTAAACCCATAATTAATTTCCTGATTGCCTATAATGTTAAATCAAAATATAGGGATTAAGTTAATTCCTGTAATTGCAGGTCCCTGCCACTGCCAGCTACGGTTGTAGCCAAATGTGTGCGCTACACAACTTAACCTGAACCATCGCTGCGGCACTGCAGACCCTGATTAATGTAGGTTACCCATCCACTACTGTTGAAGTTTCCAATTATGTTACCTATTTAGGTCGTCCGCACATCAATAGAGGAATGACAAATCGTTTTGCGTGTTAATATGTTAATATGCCTTGTTAGTTCAATATTATTTGTTTATCCTTTTTTTTTGTTTAACAAGTGGGAAACCTTGAAAAGGTACCCGAACATCGTGGGAGCGACGCCGGGTTATGTGGGATATTCACCCACTAAAACCCGCTCGGTGGCCTACTCCGGCGCTACAGGAGGGCTCCGGGATCTCTTGTAGAACGCGCCGGTCCCCTCCGGCGCTGCGCCCAAGACGGGCTCTTCCCGGTTTAAACAACGCCGTGCAGCCACAAACAGCTTCGTGACATTTAATTTTACGCACATAAATTAGAAAACTTATTGATGCGTGCCCCTTGGATTTGAACCCGGATCACTCGGGTATGAGGCGAGTTTGAGCCACTGGACTGGAAATGGAATGGGAATTAAGATCATGACTCAGAAAAAGTAGGACAGGCCGCTTTTCGACGAGGTCGACGGCGGGAAGTCGCTGGATTCAGAAGGCAAGGGATATCGTTTAAGAGAGGCCTATGGGTAGCAGTGGACCTAAAAACGCTGGTGGATGGATGTAGTAGTATGTATTAATACTGCTAAATGAGGTGTGTTCGTACACCAAAGTTATAACGTACATGTTTACGTTTGACCTGTATGTGTTCAAACAATCTGTCTCAAACTGACTGCAACACAAATTGTTTGAACAACAATTGTGTTGGCATTTGACGTATCAATACTCGTACATGTATGCTGTGTCACGAACACATATTATTCATTAGGGACCCCTATTCTAAACATTTCACTGTTGATTATACGCTATGTATGGTAAATAATAATGAATAATAAATATCATAGACATTCTCACACACGGCCATCTAACCCCAAAATACGATGTGCTATGGGTGTCACAGACTGATATACATACATAGATATTTAAATACATACTTAAATAGATAATATTAACATCCAGAAACAGAACAAACACAAGTGCTCGTCACACGAATATTTCTCCTGAGTGGGATTCGAACCCACGACCTCTGGCATAACAGCCAGAGTCACTACGGATTGCGCCAATGGGCCAGTCAACGGTAAATAAACATATTCATTAGCATCCAGTCGTTGACCGACCACTTAGAATAAGACTCCAACAGTGAGACAAAGAAAAAGTAATCATAATGTTACTAACATTGATTCGAGAATATTAGATATGGAAAATTCCTAGGCATGTCGGTTTTTTCACGATGTTTAACTGGAATTTGAACCGGAGCCTCTTGACCTCGAGTAAGATGCCGAAATTCAGCCAATGGTTCGGTACGACCCATAGATGTCCCACTGCTGGGTATGGGTCTCCCCCATAGACACAGAGCATACTCCACCACGCTACTCCAATGCGGATTGGTGGAGGGGTTAGTGGCCAATCATCAATTTCATGAGCGCTATCGTGCTTCGGAGGGCACGTTAAGCCGTTGGTCCAGGTTGTTTTCAATTGTGAAAATAGTCGCAAAGACCTTCTTAAAAACATTTGACATTGGGTTGTCAACTAACCCCTCCAACAATCCGCATTGGAGCAGCGTGGTGGAGCTCCAGACCTCCCGCAGATTTGTCTGTGGAGGAGACCCGTGCCCAGCAGTGGGACGTGGGGTTGCATAAGGCATCATAGGAAAGTTCGCATACACAAGAGATTATATCTGTTTTCCATGAAATATCCAGCGTATGTTAAAATAACGAAGGTAATGCTATTTGGGTCATCCTCGTATTCATGCAGCCGTGGAATTTTAAGCGGGTTAGCCATATTTGAATTTTTATGTGACACTTTTAGCTCACCCACATCGGTTGGGTCAAGTGTAAGGTGTAATTGAGTTATCTTCACGGCGCAGCGGTTTGTACGACCTTGATTTAAAAGGGTCTCGTCCTAGTAACCGTAGACATTTATTTCATGTGGTAGATGCTTCGATCAATGGCAAATATACAGCCCATCTATCCACTGCCACTCATGACTCTGTGATACGATGGAACTGTAATGTGTACTGTGAGTGTGAGTCCAAGTATATACTTAGTTAGTTTTATAAGTTAACTAGCTGACCCCGCAAACGTTGTTCTGCCAAATGAAATGTCAAAGTGACGCGACGCTTCAAATTTATGCGCTAATATAGATAGTTGCTAAATTTTAATCGATTGAACTGTAGTGAACCACATACATAATAAGCTAACAATTCCAAGCATAATGCTTCTTTCACTGCTCACGATTGGCCTATTCATGCAATGCACAATAAATAAATCTCTCTCTGGCCTGTCCATCCAAAGTCTTTGGCTTGCGCTAATACCATAGTAACTATTCCATTTAGCAATCTTCGTACAGTACATTATTTATATCGATAATCCGATGTCGCTTAAGTGACTCATAAATGGATTAGGATGATCGAGAGATCTACCGTACCAATGTAAATAGTTTTGATACGTTGTGATTGCTTATCTACCACGCTTCTAAACAAGTTTATGTTTTTCACTTAATAATCTGTAATAAATCTATTTTAGATCACTATCTATTCAGCACTCGAATAAGATTCAATTTTATCATCACGCTTAAGAATGACTAAGTATTAACTTAAAACTGGAATCATTCTATGGAAGTAATTTGTCATTGTTCGCGCAGACAATAAAAATACGACAGAATCTCACATTACAGAAATGATAAACTCGCATAAAGATTAACAATATAATGACAGAAAAAATTTAAAAGTCCTTTAACCTACCTTAGGACCAAAGGTTCCAAAAGAAAGGCCATACTATAACTATCTAAGACCAACCAACCTATAAAACAACAAGTTTTCTGAAGGACACCGCTCTTGTCGTTTGCTGAGATTACTCGTATAACATAGCTGGAAACGGGTAGGGATGGTAAAAAAAGGTTATTTAGTTCAGCAGACAGATGGGGTCCCGCAGGGTTCGATTACGGGCCCGCATTTATTGTTAATATATCTAAGCCATCTACCACACACGGCTTTGAATAATTATGAGATTATATCGTCAGTGGTTAAGCTTCATTAACAATTAAAATAAGAGGCTATATACCACAGCACAACTGTTAAGCAATATCTAAACAATTTCTTTTAGCTTAGTAGCACTAGCTAACTGCTAAAGCTACTACACTACGCTACATTAAAATGTAATTTACCAGCTAGTAGAAAATTAAATATAAACAAACAGGGCAAGCCAAATAAAACCGTATAAAAATAAGAATTATTTCATTAATGACACAAGTTAAGGACTTGTGTCATTAATGAAATAATTCTTATTTTTAATTAGACGACTAAAATATGAAGTTATTAGGTAATAGTTTTTCTTAAGATTTAGATATAAAATATTGGTGAAAATCATAAGTGACAACCCTATTCCTACACGTTTCCTGGCCTTACACACAGAAATTAATGCAACAGACTCTATGAAACTGGCCTGTTATTTTTCTTACTCCAATAAATATTTTTACGATATTCGGTGACGCTGTGGAATCTCAAGTGATTTGGGCTCTTATGACCACTGCCAAGTTTGCTTCTGAGGAATTTTATAGCAGTGGTAGAATCCGTATACGTTTTCATACCCTAAAGCAATTATAATATAGACCAGAGTTCCCCAAACTTTTTTGTGTCGTAGACCCCTTGCCATGCTTTTCCGTGTTGGGTAGACCCCCTACTTACCTGATATTCATTTCCTGTAAATTTCTAACTGTAGTGAAGTTTAGTGTTAAAAACTTAAAGTAAAAACACATGTTAATTTATACATTTATTAATTGAATTTAAATTAAAACTACTCAAAATAAAATGTTGTATCTGTTATGTAAAATATACGTAGCATTAAATAAACATAAAATAAAATATAAATAAAATAACATAAGCAATAAGTCAATATTTTTAGTGAGAAGGATGAACCTGGTGCTTTAATAATAAATTATCAACATTTGACGTCAATTTTGTAAGGGTTAATCTTAAATCTCCTCGGCTAATGATGTCCAGTCTGTTTCTTTTTTTCGTTAGGAGATTGGTTACAGCGCTGAACCCCCTTTCCACTAGGTATGACGATGGAAAGGAATTCATGGACCCCCAAATTTTTTTTCGCTGACGTAGAGCCCTTGCAGGTTGTCATAGACCCCTAGGGGTCGATATAGATCACTGATATAGACGGACAAACAGACATACGGGCCACCTGATGGTATGTGGTCACCGTCGTCTATGAACTAAAAGTTGCCCTTTTTTTCCTTTAACTACTACAAATGGTTGATAGGTACAAAAATCAATTATAAAAACATATTAAACTTATTTCCTTTTAGATACACTGTCTGCAGCAACAATATACTCGTAACATGGCAAAACTAGTTTCACGGTCGATACAGTTAAGAGTCTTACGAGCCTGTGATACATACAGGTCTTATGCAACTAATTTCCTAAGCGGGGCTCAAGTATACCAACTAAATCAACGTAGAGCTACCTATCCATTGGTACCAAATATACTTTCTGTTATATTGGAGGCCCAGACAGTACACGTAACTAGACGTAACCACCTGATACCGGGCCGGTAATGACGCGATATCATGACATTGTTACGAAATGCGGATCTAAGAATAAGGCACTCGTATTTTGTACTGAGACGCCAATTTCAGAATATCTTTACCAAGGACTATTTCATGCGATCTCGAATAAGATTCCAGATTCGTTAGTTCACAGATGCGTTGCTAGTTCTTGAGTTGATAACATCTGACAACGGTTTTATTAAACACTAATGGACGCCCGCAGCTTCGCTCGCGTGGAATTAGACATAACAATAGTTTCGTTTATACCTAGTAATATTACATAGCCTATGTCACTCAGTGAAGATGCAGCTTTCTAATGGTGAAAGAATTGTAGAAATCGGTCCAGTAGTTTTTGTGTGAAAACATTACATACAAAAGTTTCCTCTTTATAATAGTATAGACATCATAGATTTATTACTCTATACTAGAGAATAGACATAGATGTCATGAGCAGCAGAAGATACTACTACTGATTACTATATTTATATTATTCATTTATTCCTCAGTTTAAAAGTTTTAAAAATTATAGACATGGAATACTAATATAAATTGAACTAACTAGTGTCATGAGAGCGTCAATAAACAGTGCGAGAGGAAAACCTTAGAGATAAACTTATCATACAAGCAACAGACATTTAATATTCTGGTCAGCAAATACTGGCAAGGCGCATGCAAGGTGTTAATTGGTAGACCCTGTGACCGATGTGAACAGGAAGGTCATTCACCGCCGGTTATTTGCATCTACCATATCAAACATTTTAAATGACTGTGATATTTTACTCGAGAATACAAGGTTGGTGGTTGTGATAGAAACTGAATATTATAGTAAATTCAATTTGCTAGAATTGGCTGCGGTTTTTGCTTGGAGAGTATTGAAATTGCGAATATTTTCAAGGCACCTCCTCAGAAGTCAAAAGCCCGGCTTATACAGTCGGGTTGGAGGGATCGAAACAATACACTGAGGGGTACCTTGTTGTGGCTGTTATAAAAGGGGGCTGGTAAAAAAGGGCCACTTTGAATGTAATGTTTTTGGGAACAGGGTAAAACTACTCTGTCATACAACCTGCCGGATTGGCTCACTAAAGCTTTATTCGACAAGGTATTATTCTTTTTAGTGTTAACTGAATTCTGCACGAGCACAAACCTCCAAATAAGTGCTGGAACTTGTGTAACGACATTGTTTTGTGTTGGAGACCTTTTTGCCTGAATTAAATAATAAAAAAATCAAATGTGTGTGGCAACTTGGTTTAACTTATCTTCCAACCAGTATATAAGTTGTGTTTTTTAATTAAGGATCGGTTTGGTGGGAACAGCATTTTGAATGAAGGTACTACAAGTAGCTACTAGAATAATGAGCTGTTTCAACCGCAGTGACAGCCTAATGGCTACCGAACTCAGCTCTCACTCGAGAAAATCCAAGCGACGCGACGTGCACTAATGAGTTTTCCATGTTATGTGTATAAAATCGTCACTTTCTGTAACGGAGAATTAAAAACATCGTGAGGAAACCTGCCTGAAAGTTCTCCATAATGTCCTCGAAGGCATGTGAGACCCGAGCCCAACAGTGGGCAAAAGAACCGCAAAAATAGGTACTCCTGAATCTGAGATCTGATTTAAGAGTTGACTATCCTCGGTGGAATAATCAGGAAGGTCAACGTACGCTACAGGTACATCCGAAACCAATCGCTGGAAATTATTTCTTACGTTTTTTGTATAATAAAAGTATGTATCAAGGTCGCGTATCCACGCACCACGAAGTTACATAACGGCCCTACCCTCCTGTGACCTTGCTATCATAAAATATAATTGAAGCCCACATATTTGACATGTACTTCGTACCTTCGTACCTAGATAACAGTAGTTTGGTAAAAAAAATAAACTTGCTTGTCTGACCACTGAGTGGGTCGTTACCGCGAATTGAGCCAGGAGAAGAAATGCTCTCTCTAAGACATCAACATGAACAGCATATCGCACCGCAAGACATAGGCATAGCCGTACCATAGTATAAAGAGTCTTCGCTCCGCTCTACATATACAATGGCCGTACTACCATGAGCGATGTGTCATTGCGTGAATGGAGGGACAATGACAGCCTACAGTTTCATAAAACGTCTCTACATCACACCAATGGTGGCTATGGCTTCGCTGGGGTAGTTATTTATCTGCAAAATTTTGAAAAATATGCTGCTGCTACAACCCATAGACGTCCCACTGCTGGGCACGGGTCTCCCCCATAGATTCAACTGAGAGCTAGAGCATACTCCACGCTGCTCCAATGCTGATTGGTGGAAATAAGAGATTGAAAAATATACCTCAGAATAAATTTCGATAACGTCTTTGGTGAAAATACTAATATTATAAAGAGGAAAGATTTGTTTGTAATGATTTCATACAAAAACTACTGGACCGATTTCAAAAAAGGGGCCGTACTCAGCATTAGCCGTGGCGGACCAGACCGCTGGTTTTCAGTACGACCCCTGATTCCGAGCAGTTCGGGCAGAAGTATATTATTAGACTACTAGTTCATTATAAATGCACGAACATGTTAAAAATGTATGCATTTGCAATGATTAACGGTTCTCAGTAGGACCGACAGTCGACATCCGCATTACGAGGATGAACTATTCATTCAACTTGGAAAAAACCCTCGGTATGAGAAACTGCAACTTGAAACGCTTACTTGCGCGGCTTGGATCAATCGTTAATGATCGACAAGTTAGAACAGCGATTGAATCCTGGCCTTTAGCGTCGCAATGCTGCACGGGTCTCTTCTCACCACAGCACTTTTGTAGGATTTTGGGCTCCTCAAAACTCCCGCCAACCCTCAACGCGCTAAGACAACAAAGCGCCATCGCCCGCTGTTTAATTGTTTTATGTACATGCTTCCTTATGTGAGAGGGAGGGAGGTGCTATGTCAAAGTCAAAGTCAAACAATTTACTTTGTTATGAGGTTAAGCGGGTCCAATCAGACACGCTTAACGACAAACTACTAAAAGAAAAGATATATACTGCTATTCTAAATTGATTAATATAAAGCAACAAAACATTTATCTAATATATAAAATTCTCGTGTCACAGTTTTCGTTGCCATACTCCTCCGAAACGGCTTGACCGATTTTGATGAAATTTTTTGTGCGTATTCAGTAGGTCCGAGAATCGGCTAACATCTATTTTTCATCCCCCTAAATGTTAAGGGTAGTCCACCCCAATTTTTTTTTTTTAATTTTTAGATAAATTTTTATTTCTTAATTTTTTTATGATACAACATCCATACTAATATTATAAATGGGAAAGTGTGTTTGTTTGTTTGTCCGGCTTTCACGTCGCAACGAAGCTATTATATGGTATGGTTTTTGTGTGTGGAGATAGTGAGGAGGGTGGAGAGTGACGTAGGCTACTTTTTACCGCGGTAAAACATCCCCATGGGTAGATATCGATGTTTTTTTATTTGCTAGATATTTAGTTCCGGATGTTGTTAATAGATGGCGTACCTTACGTACCCTTTATCTGCGGTCAGCACTACCTCTGGTTCCTCTAAGTATCTTTTAATCGTGGAACTGTCATTATTTATCCACCACAAATATGATAAACAACTCATTGTTAATTCCCTTTGACCACGCGGGCGGAGCCGCGGGTAAAAGCTAGTTAGAAAATACATACAACCCTGAATTTTCAACCCTCTACGATCAACCCCTATTTTACCATTGCGATTTTTATTTTTAATAATTTCCTTCAATTATGATTGGCAAAACAACGTTTGCCGGGTCAGCTAGTTTACTTATAAATAGCTATATTTATCCTTGAATGAATAGCTAATGTGCATGTAAGTATACACTATCATAAGCCTTGCTCGCGCGTTGTTAGTTTCAAACTTTATAAAAAATTCCGCAGACTAACGCCTGAAACAATAAACAAACCAAGGAGCATCGTACACAGAAAATGTTTTTAAACCTTTCAATTTATTCCTAATCCCAATATTCCCTCCATAACACAAAAAGCTAAAACGTAGAGAAGGGATCCTACTCTAATATAAATATTGATATAAATCTAATATAAATATTGTACTCGTATTTACATTAAGTTAATAATCATCATCATCATTACAACCCTTTCTTAGTCCCACTGTTAGGCATGGGTCTCCTCTCAGAATGGAAGGGTGAAGAAGGTGATGAGGGTGATGAAGTTAATAATAATTCTTAACTAATGTCTTAATCTTAATTTATATATTTCTTGTGTACGTGTGTATGTCACTGAACTCCTCCTAAACGGCTGGATAGATGTTGATGAATCTTTTTGTGTGTGTTCAAGGGGTTTCGAGAATGGTCTAGATTCACAATTTGGTCCACTGAAAAATGTTTTTTAAACACGATTTTAGTATCTTTGTATGAACAATATTTTTCATGATGTGTCGCGTCACTTTGACATTTCATACGGCAGAACAACGTTTGCGGGTTCAGCTAGTATATATATAAATTATGAAACATCAATAAAGTCTTATGTCAATGTGTTTTTTTAACATATTTCACACGCTGGTAACAAATTCGTTGATCCATTAATCGGATGCTCGTGAACTGCTTTCATTAGATACAAAAAATATAAATAGGTCGATGTTTCCTCATCAAGAAGCGGTTTTGTTAAATACAAATTGTATGATCCAGTTTGGCTCGCTGCCAAGCGATCGTGCTCGCTAAAGTAGGTACCTAGGTACGTTATTTTATACCAAACACTGAGGAAGCAATTGTGACCTGGATCGCGGGCGTTGCAATACTTCTATCAAATGGCTGATTGACTTTTACCACAGTATAGTTGAACTTTTAATCGTCAACTCACCGACCTAAAGTCAATTTAAAAGTACAAGTCGTACGACAGAGGAACAACTTATAATTCGTTAGCTCGTACTGGAGTCATTCGACTTGTGGATTAAAGACAAAATTGCGTACCTGAGTAGTAAATATATCTTTAGACCAAATAGTTACGCAGCTACACTCAGGTGTATCTATAATTAGTTGTTTTGTGCTGACTCATTAAATATACTAAATCAGTGTTCTGCTTCTAGATCATTACGAACCCAGTTAAGCTTAAAAGAAATAGCTGCTAAGATTCTTGGTCACTCGGATTCGGTAGGTCGACTCGGCTAGGCTCGGCTAGGCTCGGCTAGATAAACCAAAAAAATAGACAGGATAACTTAACTTGTTATCTATACTTCTATTCTTATATTATAAAGAGGAAACATTTGTTAGTAATGTTTTCACACAAAAACTTTTGGACCAATTTCAAAAATTATTACCATTAGAAAGCTGCATCTTCACTGAGACACATAGGCTACTAGGTGTAAACGAAACTATTGTTATGTCTAATTCCTCGCGAGCGAAGATGCGGGCGTCCAGAAGTTACTTTTAAAATTCTTTGTCTGTCCAATTTCTTTATTTGCATGTAAACTACAATCTTTTAAAATGGAATAATAAATGATAATCGCAGGCTGAATTTCGAGTGGATAGTGATTGCAAACATTACACAAAGAAATAACCTTTTCGAGGCTAGCCAGATTACATTACATCCATTTAATTTTAACCTTTTCGTCTTTCATAGATACAAAGGTAATTTTCACCGCAAAAGATCAAAACAAAACTCGTTTTAAATCAGATTTTCTTATCAATGACGCAGATAATTTCACTTTCGTTAAACAATATTTACAGTGTTTATAGCCGTCGCTGAAGATTGAAACAATATTTGTTATTTTAGTCATTTTCCAAACTTCGTAACAGGCTGGTGAAATATAAACAAATAAAGTATCCGGATGTTGATGTTTTGTTAGAGCATACCATATTTTTTACTTGGCCTTCTAACTCTCTTAAACTGATCGTACGAGTAGGAAATTTTTCAAAAATACCTCGAAATTATATCGAAGACTAGCTAGTGGACGCCCGCAGCTTCGCTCGCGTAGAATCCATTAAGAACGTCTGCCCGCGTTCGGGTTGCCCACTTGACTTCAAAAACCGCAATGTTTCATACTAACTTTGCACCCCCGTTTTACCCCCTTAGGGGATGAATATAGTTTTCTTAGTGCTCCCCTATGTTATAAAAGGAACCCCTGTGCAAAATTTCAAGTTTCTAACCCTTATAGTTTAGGCCCTGCGTTGATATGTCAGTCAGTGGACGCCCGCAGCTTCGCTCGCGTAGAATTAGACCCATTAACGACGTCTACCCGTCTAACGACTTCAAAAACGGCAAAGTTTCATACTAACTTTGCACCCCCGTTTTACCCCCTTAGGGGGTGAATTTTCAAAAATCCTTTCTTAGTGCTCCCCTACGTTATAAAAGGAACCCCTGTGCAAAATTTCAAGTATCTAGCCCTTTTAGTTTAGGCCCTGCGTTGATATGTCAGTCAGTCAGTCAGTCAGTCAGTCAGTCAGTCAGTCAGTCACCTTCTCCTTTTATATATATAGATAGATAATGCAGGCGGCCCTTTCATGGGCAATATATTTGGTGACCGCTAGTGGCCAAATTTTATGGACGCTACCGTGCTTCGGAGGGCACGTAAAGCCGTCGGTCCCGGTTGTTTTCAATGCTGGAAACAGTCGTTAAGCCTTGTCGAAGGCCTTCGGGTAGCTTGAGAACATTCGACACTGGGTTGGCCACTAACCCCTCCACCAATCCGCATTGGAGCAGCGTGGTGGAGTATGCTCTAGACCTCCCGCAGCAGTGTCTGTGGGGGAGACCATATGTGTGTATGCATGCATGCATGTATGTATCTATGTTTGTTTGTTTGTTTGTTTGTTTGTTTGTATACGTATGTATGTAAAAAGGCTTTCGAGACTTCTTGAGATGAATCATACTCCAAACAGACGAATCAAATATTGGACAAGCGATGTGTATATCGCTACAGCCTAAAATATAAGTGAATTATTTAAACAACTCTGAAAATAGAATCCCAGCTTTATTGAAATCGAGTCGCTCCAATAAACTGGCTGGGTGTATTGTGATTTTCTCTTCTCGTGCCTATAGGGTAGCATTGGAGCAAAAGAATGGACGAAACCTTAATCTCACTCCTGACCTTGCCCCAAGCACAATGTTTGAGATAAAGTCAAGACATTATTGGATTACTATACTTCTACGGACCTTATTAGATTACCTATAGATAGAATGTATGTCGAAATGAATGATCACAAAGTACTTAAATGTAGACCTGTACAATAAATAATGACGCTAGATCTATACTAATATTATAAAAAGGAAAGATTTATCTGTAATGTTTTCACACAAAAACTACTTTCCGATTTCTACAATTCTTTCATCATTAGAAAGCTGCATCTTCACTCAGTGACATAGGATAAATAATATTACGAGGTGTTAACGAAACTATTGTTATGTCTAATTCCACGCGAGCGAAGCTGCGGGCGTCCACTAGTATATAATATGAAGGTTTAGATGAAAAACAGAAGAATTTAAAAATAAATTATTTTTAATTATAGCTAAGCAAATATATTTTATGATTTTTACAACAGCCAAACCATAAATATGCAACAAGTATGCTTCAATTTTTAGGCAAGGCGAATGCAACGATGAAACGGTCAAAACTGGTGTAGAAAGTACGAAGTGTCACCCGTATGAGGCTGGTGTTAAAAATGACACCGACGGAGTGTGAGTCACGCGAGATACATACATGTCATACGAGCATATCCGGACGCGTGCCAGGCCCGTTACACAGCTGACACTCTGGGAAAGAAAGCACACTCCGAACATTCATTCTTGTAATCTCTTATCTGGAGTAGGGATCAAAATACTTATTACAAGACTAGGGCGTGTACCTATCAATTGAACTTCCCCTGTCACCATAGTTCTGCTTTTAAGGGGAGTTTTAAATACAGTGCTACGAAGTGTTGGAATAACCTGCCTCCCCCCATGCGTTCTGTAAAATCCGTACAAAGTTTTAAATTTAATTATAAAATCTATTTATTGCAAAAACAAAAAGAATTTGCCTGACTCCAACTACTTCGTTTTTATTTTTTATTTACAGTTTAGATATTTATTTTATAATAATTATTTTTGCTTGTTTCCTATTCATTTATATATATATATTTTTTTTTTTTTTAGTATATGTTAACTCATTATTATATAAACACAATGTATAAATATATAAGTAAGTATGTAAAAATAAATCATATATTCAATATATAGTAAGTATAAATGTATATTTAATATAATTTAAGATATAATGGTGCTGTCCTCCTATCTACCTTCCACGGGCCGCACTGAAAATCAGCGTCATGGTGTTCATGACAATTATGCTGAGTGCGGACCCATTTTGTTCATGTACGAAAATGTGTGTTACCAATGTTCTGTTGTGTTTTTCTTAATTATGAGCAAATGAAAAAAAAAAAAAAAAAAAAAAAAAAAATTCCGAATGCAGATTTATGCCCAACAGTTTCACAATGAATCTTTTGTAGATAGCCGAACTAAAATTTAGATTTTTTTAGAAATACATTTTAAATTATTTCATTGTAATTGGTGTTTGTTAAGTGTGCAAAGTTTCAAATTAATGCGACGTTTTGAAGTGAGCGAAAATTACGTTCAAAGATTCCGTTACATACATACGTCATACATTTACATACATACACATATAAACCTATTTACAAAAGCTACAAATAAAGACGTGTTAGAAATAATAATAAACGCATACACATAAAAAACACAATGTGACATCCATGGACTAAGTAAAAATTAAATATTGATTTTATTTTACCTGCGAAATAAATATTTACCCGGCCGGAATTCGAACTCGGGATTAGCAACGATTAGCACCAGTAACAGACAAAACAAAATGTTTAGTAAGTTGTAGTTAATTGTTTTAAATAAATTATTAAACCGATAGCACCTACAAAATATGGATGTATGTATCTTGAAATTTTCTATCACGAAGAAAATATAAATGGGCCGCATATACGGTTCGATTTATCTGTACGATCGATCTGGCGGAAATCGTAAGCGATCGATCGTCACAAAAATGCCAAGCAAAAAATTAAGTAAATCGTTAACGATCTTGACATACACATACAATTCGTCTGTCCGATCGGTCTGAAACGACGGATCGTACAGACACGGACTACATACTATAGTCATTACTCTATGGTACAGATAAATTATACCCTTGAATGGCCACAATTTGCAAGCCTTCAGACAAATTGTCAGAGACTAACGTAAAGTATTGCCGGTTCGGCCACAGAACAATCGAAGACAAATCTCAAAACAGCATTGATTGAAAAATATTTTCCAGCCGGAGAACAACGAAGAGAACAACAAGCAATACCAACAATGGCAATTCAATGTTCATTATGCTATTGCGCCCAGTGGCAATGGGCTGGCCACGTCGGCAAAGGACTGATGACCGGCGAGAAGGAAAAATCTTCGACCCGCGACTCGGAGAAGGAAGCACAGGTCGCCTCTCAGGTGGACAGACGACCTGAAGAAGACGGCGAGAAACCGCTGGACCGGTCGAAGCGAGTTTCTATCTTATATTATACTAGCTGACCCCGCATACGTTGTTCTGCCATATGAAATGTCAAAGTGACGCGACGCTTTACGTTAATGAACGACGGGTAAAAATAAAAATACTTAAATAGTGTTTAAAAATCATTTTCCAGTGGACCAAATTGTGAATCTAAACCATTCTCGAATCCCCTTGAACACACACAAAAAATTTCATCAACATCTATCCAGCTGTTTAGGAGGAGTACACTGTCATACACACGTACACAAAAAATATATATATTAAGACTAGTGGACGCCCGCAGCTTCGCTCGCGTGGAATTAGACATAACAATAGTTTCGTTTACACCTTTAATATTATATAGCCTATGTGACAGTGAAGATGCAGCCTTCTAATGGTGAAAGAATTTTTGAAATCGGTCCAGTAGTTTTTGTGTGAAAACATTACAAACACATCTTTCCTCTTTATGATATTAGTATAGAAGTATAGATAATCCAACGAAGCATTTGTATGTCCATAAATCTGTCTTCTTCTGTGGCCTCTGAACTCGCTTGAGTTGAAAGCAGATTCCTTGCAAGTGACAAAAATATTTTCAGAAATCGTTACACTGACAACAAGAGTTCTACAGATGGACACGGGTTTTCCCGCAGCCTCAGTTGCGGGTGCTCTAGCTAAAGCATACTCCAACAGCGGATTGTGGATCTAGTTACCAGCCCTACCTTATTTATTTTACAAGCTGCAACCCATAGACCACGGGCAGTGGGACGATACCCGTGTTGTGTCTGTGGAGGAGACCCACGGGTTTCCTGCGGGATGTCTCGAGCATACTCATTTTTTTAACTCACATATTGATTATATTAAATCTTGCACTTTGAAACTTGGTCTGAACTCAGAGTCCCACTTCACGCGGCTCCAGTTACGAGCAACAGATAGTACATTTTAGTTGCCAGTTATGTAAAAAATATCAGCGAGTCCATGTCTCATTATGATACTGAGTGATGTATAATTACATCTCGTTTCAGCTCGAAACACGAATATAATGCAGGTCGTACAAATCGAAAAGTTTGTAGATGCTATCACAGATAATCTAGAACCTTCCAGCATTTTCGGAAAAAATTCTTATTTTATTCTAATTACTTTCATTAATAAGTAAGTGATTTTTACTGCTGCGCTCTTATTAAACATATACTCTGAGGTTCTTACGGCATTCTCGGGAAATCCTTCTTTCGTTATTTAGTGATTTGTTTTAACTAAAAGGTGTCTGAAAAATAAGTGTCACACTTTCAGTTATGGAATATTAATTACGCGTCATGCGTAAAATTAGCGCCTCATAAATGGGTCAAATAAATAAAAATTACATAAAACAAATTGTGCTTAGTATATACAGAAAATTGAGCATCTTTATAATAAGTATCGCGATAAATCTTGCCGAAGAAACTACTGAAGTCCATAAACTGGTCTCATCTATAATAAACAAAGCTGTTTGTCGGAACTAGTATTCTGATTCACTTAGAAAATCTATTAGAGTACATTAAGCCAATCAATGTATTAATTTAATCAATCAACGTTTCAGGGTTGTTAAGACAGCTATAGGTTTTAGAGGTTCAAAACGCATAAAAAGTTATTGCGGCTACCTATCTATGTATCTATATTTATATACATATATTTTTAGAAACCCTTAGGAAAGACAATTCCAATGTAAGGTTTCAATTCCAAGCTATCCACGGTTTAAAAATAAAAGAACAAATGATCTGGATCTTTGCTAGCAAAGATTAAGGACCTTATTCACGTTCCCTGGCAAAGGTTTAATTGCCATCCAACTAAGCGGATTGATCCATGTTGCTGAGCGTTCTAGTATCATTTTTCTAATGTTCACGAATCACTTTTTTATCAAGTATATTAAGCAATCGGTCTCACATTTTTCTTATAAAAATGGAAATTCTCACTTTCTCTGCACACAAAGGTATTATTGCCACTGCGGCGTGAACTGCGGATGAGTTTTTTCATCAAGCAACTTAACTGCTTTGCATAAAGCCATCGAAATTTCAATACAATAGGCAACGATGCACTACAATGATTTGTATGTTAAACAATAATTCATGAATTTTAACACTTAAACAGCCGACTTAACTGTCATTGTTTTTGTCAGACACGATTAATCAATACAGTTCGCATGCGGTCCATCACACATTGTGTCATTGTTTCAGAAGAAATTCGTGTATTATACGTGCGTGTCGATTGAAATTAGAAGCGACTGTAATACGTGTGTGTAAACAACGTTAATACTTTCAGCCGCAGCTTGAGTTAAACTAAAATTAGGTGGATGCTGAACATTTTATTTATAAATTAAAATATTTACCTGGTAGCAGATGCAAATCCACTGAGTACAGAACAATCACAACACGACACGGTAAAAAACGAATCACTGGAAGCGTTTTTATTTTATTCTGTTAGTAATGTACCGGGCAGCGACGACGTAACCTTTCTTCGCGCGTGGCTATTCGCTACTGCCGGCAAGCAATGAACTCACTCACTCGACTGACGACTCGGTTGTCTCGATACTAGCTCGGCACTGCTGGCTGTGACTGTACCGAGTACGACTGTACCCCGAACAAAGGCGACGCGGCCCGAGGCAACACAGCTGTTTAATGTTTGTGAACCCGCGAGCCGCGAATCGATGCCCGATGCGTGACGTAACATCGGGGACGCTGATACGAACATAACTCGATAGTAAGCACTCGATTTTGGTCGGTGCGAGTTGAGTGCATGTCGTCGGCATTTCACAGACTTCCCTTTCTAATTCGCTCGTTGCGTTCATTGTCTTGCTTACCGTTGGTTCGCTTCTAATTCTAATGCACAGTAAAGTTGTCTCCTACTTTTTGTCTGATCGACGTCTGCCCTTTCGGAAGTTTCAATGTTCGCTCACTTTTAAAAAAGCAATCATTTCTCTTTCTAAGTTACTAATCTGTAAGTGTTCACAGCTCAGTGGCTATTGAACTCATCTCTCAACCGAGCGGTCCGGGTTCAAAACCAATGATCGTAAGGAAATCTGACAGTTGTCCAAAATGTTCTCGAGGAGGCATGTGAAGTCTGCCAATCTTTACTTGGCCAGAGTGGTGAATTAAGGCTCCGATTCCGAGAGTGTTGAAGCTGCTTACGACTAATAGATGTCGTGCGTTTTCCACTCGAGCGTCCGCAAACGTGGCTGAAGCAATTCAGGATGTGGCACAGCATCGCCATCAGCATATTGTTGTACTGCACTGTTGTACTCCAATGCGGATTAGTGGAGGGGTTAGTGGCCAACCCAGTGTCGAATGTTCTCAAGCCACCCGAAGGTCTTCGACAAGGCTTAACGACTGCTTCCAGCATTGAAAACAACCGGGACCGACGGCTTTACGTGTCCTCCGAAGCACGATAGCGTCCATGAAATGTTGCCACTAACGGTCACCCATCCACAAACCGACCGCGCCCGTCGATGCTTAATCCTTTCGATCACTTTGAATCGACGCGAGCCATTGGGCTATGGACGCTACTATCAACCGGTGTGATAATAAGATGCAAAACTATTTGTATGCGGTCATCATTCTACCACCGTCTCCAAAATTATTATTTAAATTAATTTTTACTTCAATATCCAAATCCTGTTTGGGATTTAAATTTATAAACACTTCCTGCTTATCGATAGAGCAATAAAAGTAAAATTTTAAATCTCCATTTAGTATTCAGGTTTATCTGCTATACCGATATTAAGGAAATGTTTGTTATTCTGCTGATAATTGCAATTAAAGAAAGTGTCCGCAAGAGCCCTTGATAAAATTCCATAGACTAAATAAATAATCAGGATGAAAAATTCTAATGATCTTACATATTTACCGGTTATACAGATGATATTTAAGTTCCTGTTGAATATAGACGACCGGAAATACAAAATATTTAAAAAGTCACGTGTCATTTTATCACCATAACCACTTTTGCTGACCTAACATTATATTTCAGATTCTACCACTGAGATTTTTAAGTTACAAATAAGTACATAGTTGCACTCTGTGAAACAATACACTGCTGCAAGGAGATATATTACACTGATGATATGTAATCGATACAGACTCCAAAAATTTTTTTTTTTCAAATTTATTGTATCTGTATGTGTGCGATGGAATCAAAAACTACCGAACCTTTTTAATGAATCTTGGTTCAAAAAGTACTTATATTTTGATCCCACTCAGGTCCAGTTCTTAGACGGATCAAATATACTATACTTCATTCATCCTGTTAAGTAAAGAGGTTCTCCTGGGATTCAGAATGAAACTTTGTATGGAATTTTTCTCAAATATTTTCTGATCAATTTGAAATTTGCAACTTAGGTTTGTTATTAAAATTAATAGAATAGGATAGAATATAGGATGTGTAGGTACGAGTACTTTTTATCCCTGTGATTTCTCTAGGAATGAAGTTGGAAGTACAGAATTCGATCGGTATTGTTTGAGTAGGGTGGCAACTAGGTGTAAACGAAACTATTGTTGTCTAACTCCACGCGAGCGAAAATGCGGGCGTACACTAATAAATAAATAAAAGACTGACAGAAGACAAGCACACAAAGCATTAGCGTATAGAGTATACATAGACCGTGTTTCATTAGACGTGTTTCGTCAGACGCACACGTTTCCTGTTCAGTGTGTTTCCGCATCCGTATTGAATTGAAACAATTCAAATAAAACAAAACTCATCATCAGCAGTAGAAGGAAAACCTTTTCGGTTTCAATGGTAAAAACAAACGATAAACCTTGTCGAAGACCTCTAGGTGGCTTGAGAACACTCGACACTGGGTTGGTCTCTAAGCCCTCTGCATTGGAGCAGCTTGGATGAGGATGGTCTTAAAAGCAGTCCAATAACATTACATGGCTTGAAATACTTAGTAATCAAAATAAAATTTAACATAAGATGTAGTAGAGCCTATTTAGGATCTTAATAGCACACTTAATAGCATAATGATATCCACTATCACAGACCTTTTTTATCCCACTGTTGGGTATATGTCTCTTCTCGTAATGGGCATTGGCCACCACACTGGACAAGTGTGGATTGGCAGACTTCACATGCCTTCGAGAACATAATGGAAATCTCTGAGGCATGCAGGTTTACTCGCGATGTTTCCTTCACCGGTATAGCAATTGACATTTAATTTCATAAATCTTAACTTAACTTAGAAAAGTTATGCAGTTTAAAAACTAAGCACTGGGCTTACCGCTGTCAACATATAACTCCTCTGCGTTTAAAGGGTGTATTTAGAGTTCGTCTGGGGGAGTACCACAACCATCAGACACAGACGCACACACATCCGATCACATTTAGTTACGAAGTTAGTATTTGATCATTTGATGTACAGGACTACTATGCTAATAAGTCTAACAAGATTCTGGTAGTAATGCTTAAAAAGATTCTTATTGTAGAAATATTCCAAATAACATTTGCAATTTTTTTGTTCATACAGTTTAGTAAGTAATATTTTAATTTAGGTATTATATGAATGGTTCCAGGTGACAAATGAGTTTAAGTACAAGGCATCTGACGTTTTAAAATGTGTTCTGTGAGTGCCTAACAGTTACGTTTTCTGCCCACAGAAGCGTTGCTACCGCTTTGGATTGAACTGGAACAAAAAGTGTAAAAGACAACCTCACTAGGTAGATAAGTATTTAGTCTATTTTAAGATTTAAAAGCATGCACGTGTCCAATGCGACCACTCTACTTGAGTGTCATCTCGCATTTAGATAATTGTAGAGACGGCTTGTAGAGTGGCGTAGCAGCATAGAGCCTTCTTTACTTGTATTTGTAAATAGGTTAAATTCTATAATTTGTATGTGTTAAGGTGACACGTTAGTCTTGTCATTTTTTCATGTCTATTATTAGTCTATGTTATTACTGAATGATTCGTGAGTGTCCAGCATATTCATAGTTGAAATTACCGGCTTACTCACGTGTGATTTAAGTCGGAAATAGGTCGACTAGTTTCTGTCGAGTGTACGCCGTGCCCGATGTTCTCAAGCCACCCGAAGGTCGTCGACAAGGTTTAAGTATGTACAATTGAAAGCAACCAGGATAAACGGATTAACGTACCCTCCGAAGCACGAAAGCATCCGTGAAACTTTGCCACTAGCGGTCACTCGTCCACATACCGATCGCGCCCGTCGTAGCTTAACTCGGTCGACATACAAATGACGCGAGCCGAGGCTATGGAGTATGGACGCAACTACTTTAACCTACCAACCTCACAGTTAAAAAAAATTGACCCCACAGTTATGGAGAGAGCGTGAATATGCAGTGAAACTGCATGTAAATCACGGGATACTGCCTGCCCGTGCAAGTGAAACTGCAGATACATCAGCGGGTCATTCGCAGTATATCACCACACTCATCCATTTCCACTCACATCGTTCAACTACCGTCATTATATAGTGCCGGATGGCTCAATTGAGCACAAAATAATAGATGCAAATGCATTTATAGATACTTTGTTTCGCTGCGACCCATAGACGTCCCACTGCTGGGCACGGGTCTCTCCCACAGACACTGCTGTGGGTGGTCTAGAGCGTACTCCACCACGCTGCTCCAATGCGAATTGGTGGAGGGGTTAGTGGCCAACCCAGTGTCGAATGTTCTCAAGCCACCCGAAGGTCTTCGACAAGGCTTAGCGACTGATTCCAGCATTGAAAACAACCGGGACCGACAGCTTTACGTGCCCTCCGAAGCACGGTAGTGTCCATGAAATTTTGCCACTAGCGGTCACCCATCCACAAACCGACCGCGCCCGTCGTTGCTTAACTCTCGATCGCATTGAATCGACACGAGCCATTGGGCTATGGACGATACTTTGTTTAAGCGCTCATAAATATATACTGTGAAGATAAAATAGGTTTTTTTGTTTTTTAAATAAACGGATCGTCTGCAATCTGCATGTTACATAAAACTGGGATTTAGTACAAAGGTCAACTGCGTGAGCGAAGCCTGTGTAGGCAGGTGATACAACCGTGTTGGAAGAGTACAATATTGAATTCTATTTTTGAAAACAATAAAATTTGATAGGCACAGATTACAAATAATTCCTACATCAATAACTCTGTTTAGGTAAGTTTTTCCTGAATCTATAAACCAACTCGTATTTTGAGTAGGGTATATAATTATATATAATATATGCATAAAGTCCTAAAGTTAATAGTACCTAGCCCATAATAAAATCAAAAAGCTATTGTATGATACTTACAATAACGTGTGTATTTTCATTTCCTCATATCTCTCATGTCAATGAACCTTAATAGAGTATTTATTCTTAAAAAGGAAAATCTGTGTAAGTACTCCACAGTATCCGAATAGAAAACTAGTACAGTGAACGAAACGAATTCGAAGAAAATAAAATATTCGATATTCAAATCGCCCGCGAATAAATCTACGTTATCTAACTGTCGGTGACGTACCATACCAAAAATAATTACGTTGTTTGAATACCTAGTACCTACTCGATACGATAGCTACGCGCCGCCAGTGCATTCTCAGTGCACGTGTACTGGCGGAGAGAGGGACGTCGGATGTCGCTGCCCCTCTCTCATCGATTCGGTCATTGTCGCCATCCCCCTCGCTCATATTGCCGCATCCCTCTCTGCCCCGCGTGCACTGCGACAGGGGAAGTTTGGAAGAATTAGATGCCCTATTTTAAGAATTTCTTTCCTTCTGAATAAAATAGTGAATGGCGTCTGAATTTTCATTGTTGGTGCAATACTTCCATAGTATTTAGTCTGAAGTAAATCGTATTCTATGTAGGTTGGTTAGGAACCTACTATATGGATTTTTTCAAATGCCAACTAACAGGAATAACTATCATTAACAGTCCCCATCCCCAGTCCTCATACCCACTAACGAACTGACCAACTAATGTTCTAATTAACTCTCTTGAGAACATTATCTTGAGAACTCTCTCAGCTAACTGGACTAACCATCCCAGTTCCATTTGAGTCTCGTTCAGAGTCAGTTGGCAATTGTCCGGGACGGCAGCGAATGGGTAGTACTGCAAGCTCGTTTGCTATCTTTATCCATAATTATAATAAGATAGAGAGAAGAATTAACATAGAATCGATGTGAGTAAATGAGCAATAGACGCTACTTCTACAAATAAACACACTTGCTCAATAATCAATGATTAAACGAACTTACCTGTACGTAAAGTTCTATCATAATTATACGAGGGCTTTGTCCGAAGCGATTAGCAATTGGTTATTACTTAGTTTTAGCATTGATGAAATAGAACAATGAACTGGAAGTGCCAAGCAGTAAGAGCGTACGCGTACGACAAAGGCTCCACGAGTGTCGTCGTCATCAGTCAGTGTGTCGCGTACGTGTCGTATCGTGTCGTCGACTCCACGTCAGCAGAGCAATGCCCTCAGCGTTTCCACAGTACATCTGCTGACTCTGACTGGGTCGGTTGGCCCATATTCTACAAACGTGCCGTTTCTTAATGCTAGGGTTAGCTGCAACCCGGAACCCTTGAAGCAGTGTCATGTATTCGGCTACTACTCTACAGGTAGAGATACATATACATATTTGTTTCCTTGTCGCACGTGTACCATCAGGTTACCTGTCTGTTTGTCCGTCTATAACAGAGGTTCCCAAAGTTATTTTGTCTTCTGCCCACTTTAAGAATATATTATTTTTTTGCTCCCCCATTTTTTCACCTACTTAAAAACCACTACTATACTTTCAAATTAAATTAATTTTTTATTTTATTTTATACTAACAGAGATTAAACATTAATTTAAACGAGACTTTTACTACAACTCGCAAGAGTTAACTTGAAATCTGAGCGCAGTAGGATGCCCCCATATTTTATTTATCTGCCGGATTGTTGAAGAAATCGTCGCTATGCCTGAAAGTTTTTTTAATTTTTTTAAAGGATACAAACGAGCTTGCAACACTTGTTTTTTGATTTTGAAAAGATTACAAACAAATCTTTCCTCTATATAATATTAGTATAGATAACGTGTGCATTATACTCGTACAATATTACTACGAGTATATGCTGACATCAATTGACGTGAGTTCTGCGGTGCGACAATGTAATAATCATAAAACTAAAACCGAAATGAGTTATTATTCCGACCGTAGAATAGTTAAGTATGGTGTCCCTCAAGGTACTGTTTTAGGTCCTTTGCTTTTCTTAGTATATATAAATGACTTGACTGCTATTACCAATCATAAAATGACTTTATTTGCCGATGACAGTACTGTACTCTTTACAGGAAATAATTATACAGACTTAGCAAATGAAATAAATAATACTCTAAGACTAATAATACGATGGTTTAATAATAACAACCTAAAAATTAATATCAATAAAACTAAATATATGACATTCCTACGACGAAATTGTAACAGCCCAGTCCTAGACATTAATTACGAGGGAAATAAAATAGAACATGTAAAGGTAATTAAATTTTTAGGACTTTATATAGACGAATATGTAAATTGGAGGGAACAAATAAATAATATCTGTATAACCATTAATAAATTATGTTGTGTGTATAAATGTATTTTGTATAAATTAGCAAAAACTGTAGATCGAGAAACAGTTATGATAGCATATCACGGACATATTTCAGCAGTTCTGCGATATGGTATTATCTTTTGGGGTAACTCTGTAGAAAAAGACAGAGTGCTTAAGGCGCAAAAAAGATGTATAAGAGCTATTTGTAATCTGAAACAAACCGACTCTTGCAGACCTTTTTATAAAGAACTCAGAATTTTAACAGTACCCTGTTTATATATTTTTGAATGTGTATCGTTTGTTAGACAAAATCAAAATTTATTTCATTATAGTTCGCGTGCGCGACTACAAGACAGGCTTTTAGCAGTATCAAGTCAAACGCATGTGTATAACCAAAGTGTATTCTGTATGACATCAAATTTATACAATAAAATCCCCAAGGAAATACGTGCAATAACAAACACCTGCAAATTTAGGAACAAACTTAAAGACTTTTTACTAGCAAAGGCATATTATTCTATCTCCGAATTCCTGGATGATAATGATAGATTTATATGATGACATTATAATACAATTATTATTAATAGTATTGACATTAAAAATTTATTATTGCGGACATTAAAACTACTCGTATTAGTTATCTAAATTAAGAGGTCTGATTTGATTTGATTTTAATGTAAACATACTTATTATATACTTAGGTTTATAGAATTAAATATTTTGCATGCCTAAAATAGGTAAGAATAAGCGTGCCTACTTTTGACCTACATTTGTAACAACTACCTGACCTTATTCTGCAAATAAATTGAATTTGAATTTGAATTTGAATTTTTTTGAATTTTAAATGTCAGTAAATAATTAACGCGCAACATAAATGTTAATAATCGTGCAACAAAATATTATTGTATCGCTTTGTGCTCGTTTGTCATACAAACATCAAACAGGGCCGTCCGATAAAAAAATAGTTTTTCTGTCAAATAGATGTTCATACGTTCAACAACTCGCGATCAGCGAACTGAAGTGGCAATGGGCAGGCCACGTCGCTCGACGGACTGATAACCGTTGGGTAGTAAAAGTCCTCGAGTGGAGACCGCGTCTCGGAAAACAAGTATTGGCCGCCCCCCGACGAGGTGGACTGACGATCTGAAGAGGACAGCGGGAAACCGTTGGATTCAGAGGGCGCAGGATCGGGAGGAGTGGCGACGATTGAGGGAGGCCTATGTCCAGCAGTGGACCCAGAAAGGCTGATGGATGGATGGATGGATGGAGATGTTCATACAGCTATTTTCATACAAATTTTCATAGCGTTCTATATCTCCACCTTATACATATCCTTGTTTCCTTTCTCTAAAACATTGTAAGCTATAGAAGGTGGGAATCCAAAGACTGAATGTTTGTCGGCCTAATTCATAGTTATTTCAGTGGGTTATGCTTGGCATTTCGGTACGCGGCCTAATCAAAGCCTTTGAAATCTGTACACGACCCCAGGATACCAACAAAATAATTATGCATTAGAACGACACAAGGTGGGTTGGATGACTGGTATAACCGTACTTGGGCAGAGTAACCCCTTCTAGGTTTTACAATGATTCGCCTTCTCGAAACATACGCGAATATCTGAGTCAATAAAAAGTCTCATCAATAATTATCTTTCAATTATTTAACAATTAAAATCAATAATATAACTCTATAAATAAATAAATGATTAATAATAATAGTGTTTATTAACAAACAATCAAATATTAAATTAAGAAAACTAATAATTAATATAGTAAGTCATGGGAACTAAACATAGTAGTTCCCATGTAATTCCCATGTAATAAACTACTGAAAAGCGGGTGTGTACATACCTTTGCCTACCCCTGGGGACATAAAGGCGCGACGATATCTTATATTATGTTTTGTTGTTGTTGAAACGGCGGTACATGGATATAAATCATAAGCGTCACTTTAACAATTTACGCACAACATTAATATTAATTAACGCGTAATACAATATTATTGTAACGCTTAGTGTTGGATTGTCACTTACTGTGATAAACAGCTTGCGGAGATAACGGTTTGTGCAATGTTTGATCTACTACTACCTATTGATTCTTTATGTACGTCATCTACTTTATACAAAAAAATCCCCAAAGAAATACATACGAGCAATTACAAACACATATTTGCATATTTAGGAAAAAACTTTGACTTTTTACTGGCAAAAGCATATTATTATTATTCTATCTCTGAATTCTTGAATGAGTATGACCTATGAGTATGACAGCTTTATATGACGACATTATATTACAATTATTATTAATAGTAAGTATTGACATTAATTAGTTATTAAAACTGACATTAAAATTATTAGTTATTTAAATTTAGAGATTTCATTTGATTTCACTATAATGTATATGTAGGTTAATATACAGTGTGTTTTTTTTAAACTTGATCAAACGAAATGTGCGGATATAAGACAAGAAGTTATCGATAATATGTGTGCCAAATTTCAACACGATAGCCTCAGTGGAAGTGGGTTAAATATTGATTGGAAGATTCCAGGACATAAAAATATTTATTTAGCAGGCTATTTCCAAAATCAAGGCACTTTAATTTTTTTTAGTGAAAAACGCATATTATTATATTGGCGCAACAGGCAGGGTCATTACCGATTGCGCCAACGGGCCCGTCTAATTAAAGATAGCCTACATTTTTATCTGTCACAATTAAATTAAAACAGCCAGCCAATGAGACAATGACCTATTTTTGTTAGCTCAATAACAAAATGAGTACCTACGCTGTTTGTTGTCCGGATAGGAGGGTTAATTGTGAAGATGAGTAGCAACAGTGTGTAGTTTCTGGAAAACTAAAGTTCCTCTAAGCGGTGACAGTCCAGTGGCTATCGATCTCGCCTCTCACTCAAGCGGTCCGGGTTCAAACCCTAGTGGCACGCACGCGACTTTTCTAAGTTATGTGCGATTTAAGAAATTAAATGTCACTTGCTGTGACGGTGAAGGACACTTTTTTTTGTTTTATGGATACAAGATAGCAAACGAGCTTGCAGCACCACCCATCCGCTGCCACTCATGACAACTGTTACTGACTTTGAACAAGACTCAATTAGGGACTGGGATGGTTAGTCCAATTAGTTGAGAGAGTTAATTAGAACATTAGTTGGTCAGTTCGTTAGTAGGTATAAGGACTGGGGACTGTTAGTGATAGTTAGTCCTGTTAGTTGGTGTTAGTAATAGTCCAGTTAGTACTTGTTAGTAGGAGTCTCGCTCTAAGTCAGTCACAGATGTGTTGCTACCCTTGAGGACTAAGATGGTCGCCTCTAAAGAAGTGTAACCGGAAACCACACCTTTCCAACCGGACCACAATTGCTTTAAAAACAATTATTACACGGCAGAAATGGTACTAGGTACCGTGGCGGGCGGTGGTACTGCCCCGGGCGAACTCTATATGGAACCAATTAGCTTTCATATAAAACCTATTTGGTTCCCTATAGGCTCTACCACCTACATACATCTGAGGAAACCTGCATGCCTAAGAGTTCTTCGTAATGTTCTCGAAGGCATGTTAAGTCTGCCAATTCGCACTTGGCCAGCGTGGTGGACTAAGGCCTAATCCCTCCCATTCTGAGAGGAGACCTTTGCCCAACAGTGGGACAAAGAAAGGGTTGTGATGGAATGGATAATGGAATGTTCCGTAGTAATTCCTCTTACCTTCTGCCACCAAACTGTGCCACTGCTGCTAAATGAAAGCTTGATCAAATTTTGTCAGTAGAGGTCGCGCCCGTCGTTGCTTAACTCGGTCGATCACGTACCATAGACGCATAGGGATTGAGCGCTTCTGCCGTTTAATTCGTTGCAATTATAGGAAGAACTTCGTTTTATCTTTAGTGATCTTAACGGAATAGGACTGGTAATTGATTGAGTCACGCGACTTGTAGTCGCTTAACAAAGAGAGGACTTTGAACCAACACGTGCGGTCCTCATTAAGCAAAGTCGTCATCATCGCATGGTTAAAACAATCACATCCTTAGGAATAAATATGTGATGATAAATACTCGTAATATAAGCAGGTTATGAACTAATGGCATATAGAAACACATCACCGACTATACACCTTTTTGTCGTCATCATCATCACGATCTCAACCCAAGATTATCCAAGCTATTATTGTCCCAGTGTTGGGCACTGGTCGGTGGCATTCGCATGGGGTAAGGTAAGACATCAGAAGCACACCGTATTGTAAAATGTTTTTTTACAAAGAAGTTTGAATCTGCAGCACCAATTTTGTATACCTGCGAACAAAACTGAATTTGAGCTCTTTTCAGGTTCTCAATAACACCATCCGTCAATAACACGATCAACAAACCAACAATTTTGCGTATCATTGTGTAGTAGCGGATACGACATAATCATCATTAAAACCATTATTTAGTAGCATCCTGCTGATATAATTTCGTCTTGATGACTCTATAAAGATAAAGGCCATCCGTTTTCAGTGGATTGCGCTCAGATTATATTAAAATACAGTAACTGTTTCTAAATTCACGTTAGGTACGTATTATAATCTTGAGTTTTTACCAGGAATCGGATGTAGACGAGCCAAGGATCCATCAGAACAACGACATCTGTTATATTTTGAAATTAACCGATTATTTGGCGTTATCTACTCGCATGTTGTATTTGTTATATATTTAAAATTTGCTATATTTAACAATTACAGCCTCTTAACTATAAAGATACTCTATCAAGCTAGATATCCCAGCTTATGGCACTTGGTAACAACTATGACATGACAATGAATAGAAAAATTCTAATGTTAATAAATTATATGGCAGCAATAATAATGACTCGGAATAGTGTATAAGTTTTTTAATTTTGTAATTAGTTTGTTTGAGTTTAAGTAATTCAATTAAAAATAATTGTAAATTAAAGGTAATTGTATAAAAAGATGACATTATTATCAATGTTTACAATAATAAAAATCAATATTGCATAAACTGATACTTAAATGAACTTAGTGTAAATTATTTTACAATTTTGTAATTGTAAATTGGTAGAGTGTGACGGTAAGTACCTTGCAATAACATCGTTGTTTATGCCTTATGTAAACCGATGCTGGCAAATAAAATAATTTGTTTTGATTCGATTTGACTTGGCAGTCAATCTTTTTTACATTTACTTAAAGAGCTAAGCTTCAACCCATGTCTGTAGGACGTCTGTTCCACTGCTGGTGTCCCCTACTGACAAATCTGCGAGAGGACTAGAGCATACTCGACCACGCTGCTTCAATGCGAATTGGTGGAGGGGTTAGTGACCAACCCAGTATCGAATGTTTTCAAGCCCGAAAGGTCTTCGACGACCGACGGCTTTACGTGCCCTCCGATGCACGGTAGCGCCCATGAAATTTTCGACCGGTGCCGTCGTTGCTTAAGTCTGTCCATCATTTTGTGCTATGGACGCTACATTAACATATACCTAACTAATATTTTTTTAAAGTTAGATGATGCAATGTATTGTCCTTTATCCATTGTATAATACGCCTATCTCAGGTTTACAGGAAAATCTGCCGCCAAGGGGCTCAATCGGTCTGTTTGGCTTATTTAGTAGATCAATTGAATGCCAATTGATCAAGATTGTTTTGATCAAGGCCTGTACAAAGATGGCGCCGCGCTCCAGTTTACGAACCAATGCGACCAGTGGCCTTATTTAAACGCGGTATGATCAATTGGTTTAATTAATCAGATGTACCGTACCTACTTGACTAGTTTACCATCGCACTACTCATTTGCGGTGACATTCATCAGTTCTAAATACTTAGCAACGAATAGAAGTCCTGATGTTGGGTACGGGTCTATCACGGACACAGCTGCGGGAGGTCTTGAGCATACTCCAACACGCTGCTCCAATAATTGGTGGAGGGGTTAGTGGTCCACCCAGTGCCGAATGTTCTCAAGCCACCCGATGGTCTCCGACAAAGGGTAGGGTAGGGTAGCGCCCATGAAATTTTGCCACCAGCGGGAAAGACTTAGAATGTGGTCATATAGACCCACTAAAACTTTACTAGTGGCCGCCCGCTGGTTCTCTTGCATGGCGTTCCTTGTCTAAAGTCGCTGTCCTCAAGGAATTTGTCAGAAAATCTCTTTTTGTTATTGGGATAAAAAATGTCTAATGCCAAAACCATGTCATGTCATTTTTCTTCAAGCAAAGCTTGACTTAGGCCTCAGGATACAGTAGCATGGGCATAGTGGCATAGTAATATAGACAAGAAATATCCCTTTGAGATTGTTATTTGTTAATGATATTCGTATATTAACTTCAATTGATCTGACTGCCGCATATTGAGTTCAATTAATTCAAATTAGGAATGTAATTTGTTTGTCCAGCTGTGACCTTACGTGTTATATTTACAATGAAGACAAACAACAACAAAAACAAAAGAAATTAATCAAGTTGAACTGGGCGTATACCCCGTGTTGCAATCTTGCAAGATATCTCGCAAGTTCGTTCAGTGCGCGTCGATATTTTTAACGGTACGTTACGTTATCGATACGTTACGTTATCGGTAGATTTGATTACAACTAAAACGAGTGTGTCACCACACTAATTACTATAGTGTGACGTCACATAGTAGGCGGGACTCATCGTTCGTATCAAGATAATACGTGATCGCCGTTGTATCTTGATTAATTTCTGTGATGTACACCGAGATGATATTATAATGAAGGTAGATAGAAAAAACACAAAGTAAGATAACCATGCGAGTGGATTCGCAAGTTATTAGAATTAAAAAAAAACATAAGAAGGTGTCTGACCTTGCTAAGTCCATCTTACAATCTCAGCTCTCGCTAGATTTCGAGCAAAAACCTCAGCAATATTACATCATTAGCGCAATCATGTTTTTTTCTGTTGCCATAAATGCCAGGGTTGACATTGAATGTGATGTCGGCGGCGCGACTCGATATGATGAAACTTTTCCATATTAATAGCCAGGAGACAGTGGCTACCGGAAAAACTATTCTAGTGACTATATAGTTATAAGTCTTCAAGTATAGGAACGCATCTGTAACTAGAAAGGAGCTCTTAAAATAATTACCTATTTAACAATTTATTTATTTATATTTTAACAAGCTCAACCGCAACCAACTGCGATGTTTATAGTATTTACATAATTATTTTAATTTACTAACTCTCCCTACCTTTTTAAGTCATGCAAAGTTTTTCCCAGCTATTGGCTGATTCTTCATGCTCGTTTGCTATATTTTGTCCATTGTAGGATTAGCTATTCATTCAGTGATCAATAGCTAATTCTATTTAAGTAAATAAATGTTTTGTTGCTTTATATTAATCGATTTAGAATAGCATTATATTTCTTTTTGTACCTAGAAGCGTGTCCATTCGAGTCATAGCGAAATAAATTATTTGACTTTGACTTTGATAGACTCAAGAAACTCTTCAATAAGTAAATCCCAGCGAAATAAAGTACACAGTAATTTCGTTGGGGTTTTTCGCGATTCACAGTTCTCGAATCGGTCGTGTGTCCGTAGCCCTAACAACTCTATGTTTATAATGTAAAAATAATGACCATTAAAGCAAGAAAACTGTAATAACCACACTATTATTTCTTGACACACGGGTATTTTGAAGCAATTGTACAGGCGATGGAATATTTTGAATGAAGTGGCTTGGAAATATTCAAGTTAAAAGTAATCTATACAAAATCGTGTCTGAGCAAACATGCATAATTGGTCACTGCTAGCTGCTAGCTAGCTGCAATCCACAGCTGCGTCCCACTGCTGGACACGGGTCTCCCCCACACACAGCTGCGGGAGGTCAAGAGCATACTCCACCACGCTGCGCCAATGAGGATTGGTGGAGGAGTTAAACTTACAATGACATCTATACTAATATTATAAAGAGGAAAGATTTGTTTGTAATGTTTTCAAAAAAAAATTAATGAACCGATTTCAAAAATTCTTTCACCATTAGAAAGCTGCATCTTCACTGAGTGACATAGGCTATATACTATTACTAGGTGTAAACGAAACTATTGTTTTGTCTAATTCCACGTGAGCGAAGCGGGGTCCACTAGTATTATCTAATTTATATGTATATCAGTCTGTGACACCCATAGTACAGGCTCTGTCTAGATTGGGGTCAGATGGCCGTGTGTGAGGATGTCAATGATATTACTATGTGGTCACTACGTCCATACCGCTACAAGCAGCATTGCATCAGCAACAATCATGGACATTGCCCTTTCAAGCCAGCATGAGTCACAGCAGCACAAAGCCTCCCAGTGCGCTTGCACTCACAATGCACTTATGCACGCATTTTAGTTCATTGCAACTGCACTGCATGTGCTGCTATAACTCAATACTCAATGATTGCAACTACACAGCTGCATGTGCTTTAACTCAATACTCAATGATTCAGGCCCAGTTGATATTGGAATTCTTTCTGTTTATTAATGTAATTAGTGTTCAACATAAACGTTATCGCGAGGACGGGAAGCGGATTGCATTGATATGAATGAATCACGATCGATCGATCTGTGAGTTGGTTGACGTTACATATTTAAAACTAGTGGACGCCCGCAGCTTCGCTCGCGTAGAATTAGACCCATTAACGACGTCTGCCCGCGTTTGGGTTGCCCACTTGACTTCAAAAACGGCAAAGTTTCATACTAACTTTGCACCCCCGTTTTACCCCGTTATAGTTTAGGCCCTGCGTTGATATGACAAAGAAAGGGTTGTGATGGTGTACATTGCATTACAGTAGTTAAGTTAAATGTCTTTGATGGCAACCAAACAAATTTTGTAAATAGTGTGACAATCTGCGAGTGCGCACTTACTGAGTACACTGGACCGACACTGCTGTTACCATAGTACAATAAGTAGGTATAGATAATAATACTGTCACCATGCGCGTGATTGCCTGCCGTTGCGATACAATGGACATTGTTCTTCAATCAAATTGGTTGTGTTTAATTATAAATGTATAAATTATTCATGAGAAGATGTAAAAAAGTGGATCTATACGGCGTAAAAGTGGAGCCTCAAAAACGTCACAAAATTGGCACAAGACTAGACGCAGATTTGTCTGTGGGGAAGACGCGTGCCCAGCACTGGGACGTCTATGGCTTGCTGGGAGATGGACTTCGGATCTGATTTTAAGAAAAAAATGTCATTGAGGTTTTCGATTTTTCCGAGTCGTGGTAGGAGACCAGACCACTGTGAATATTCATCCTAATACATACAAACATACAATTAATAATAGGCCTACCATATGGATGGAACTATTACTATTACTTACTTACTTATGTGGGAGTCTCACTCACCCATTATTAAGGTTTGAAGAATTGAATAGCTTACTCAATTTTTAGCCTCTTGGGCTCAAATATTGTATTACATCTACCATCTTCACACATGTCTTACGGGGTAAGCTGTCACAGACCCTCGCGAATCCTTTGATTAGTAAAACACAAAGATAAGTAACAACTAACAACTCTACTTCATCTACTTACTCACCAAATCGATCACATAATAGAATTAGCATAACACAGTAGGTGCCTGCAGACATCGCGATAAATGGATTACAATACAAATCACATACGGGTCACTCGCTAGCTGAATGGCAGATACTTGAATTGACTGGATGACGACTCTGTGGCGCAATGGTGAGTGACCATAACTGCCGTGGGTTCGAATCCGTGCCGGGGCAGGTATTTATCTATATAAATAAAAATGAATGTTGGTAAGCGCATAACTTAAGAATGGCTGGACCAATTCGGCTAATTTATTTTGTTCCTTAAGGTCCACGGATTATTCCCCTTCTCTCTATAGTGTGGTCTAGTAATTGTAGTATAGTATCCATCCATCCATCCATCAGCCCTTCTGGGTCCACTGCTGAACATAGGCCTCCCTCAATCGTCGCCACTCCTCCCGATCCTGCGCCCTCTGAATCCGGTGACTATGGCTACAAACAAACCCCTCATGTTAGCACAACCAAGGGCCCGGCCCCTAGTCCCCGGCGGCCCTGCTATTCCTGGCTATGGTGGCGGCCATGGTAACGGTGGGGCAAGGGGTGCTAAAATCCCCGGCAGACGCCCGGCCACCCATATTATATATTATAGTATAGTTTAAGCAGGTACTTTTGTAGCTCGGGACCAGAATAGTGCTACGGTAGCCCCTGCTTGCCAAAAGGCAACTAAAAGGGGGCTTCTGAGGTTGCGGGCGGTGAGAGGGCATCATATTATGATCCCGGGAAAGACGACGCTGTTTGTGGTTGCACAGCGTTGTGTAAACCGGGAAGAGCCCGTCTTGGGCGCAGCGCTGGAGGGCACCGGCGCGTTCTACAAGATATCCCGGAGCCCTCCTGTAGCGCCGGAGTAGGCCACCGAGCGGGTTTTAAGTGGGTGAAAGTCCCACATAACCCGGCGTCGCTCCCACAACGTTCTGGTACCTTTTCAAGGTTTCTCACTAAAAAAAGGTAAATAAAAGGTAAAAAGGCGACGTACAAAGCTGTATATAGTACCGCGGTAATCAGATATAAGCTATGTATAGGTACATACAATTGAAAAACGAGTTGGTGGGTACTTTACGCATTAATTTGTAAGGCGCAAAGTTCAATGTCAGTCACACATGAGGATTGAATAATCTAAATCCGGTTTACGAAAGCAATGGGAACCGCGGGTTCAATCCACGATTTCTATAGCAACGCGTCGTCGCCTCGTCGCCGTACCAACCTCGCGTAGCTACAAGCATTTCGTAATAAGTGAGTGCGCGTGCACTCAGAACGCACTTGACGACTTCGATAGGGTTGTCCAAAGACATCTCACATCACACATCTATACTAATATTATAAAGAGGAAACATTTGTTTGTAATGTTTTCACACAAAAACTACTGGACCGATTTCAAAAATTCTTTCACCATTAGAAAGCTGCATCTTCACTGAGTGAATACATAGGCTATATAATATATCTAGAAGTGAACGAAACAATTATTATGTCTAATTCCACGCGAGCGAAGCTGCGGACGTCCACTAGTAATAATGTATAGTAAAAAAGAGATATAGAATATATTATTACCTTTCATAGGTACAGAATACAAGCCTGGAAGAAAATTATGTGTAAAAACCTAAAACTAAAGATAGTATTCAGTGCCCGAAAATGGCACAACTAGGTACTATCCATAGACGTCTTCTGTTTGGCACAGTCACAGCTTCGGGAGATCCAAAAGAATACACCAACGAAATATAAAACATACAACTATGCTCTAGGCCTCCCGCAGCTGTGTCTGTGAGAAGACATGTGTCCAACGGTGGGACGAGTGTAGCTAGCTAGCTTGTGTTTAAATGATTTTGTTCTGATGTAAGTTTATGTGATTTAGTTTCATGATTGATTTATAGTGCAATGATATTAAGTTGTAAACATAAACAACAAAACGTCTTCATCACGCCTTCACTCCTGTTTTTTAAAAGCTTTTATCGTATGTATGTATGTATGTATGTATGTCCTGGAATCTTGCAATCAATATTTCACCCACTTCCACTGAAGTTATCGAGCTGAAATTCGATACACGATGAATTCGACAATAGACGAAGATAAAAAAAAAGTTATAAAAAAATTACAGTAGGTAATTTTTTTTCTTTATGGAGTAAGCAGCGGTGAGTTGTATAAAAACACAGTTAACACCCACTTTTCACCAGTTATATAAATCCCATGTAATAGGTGGTGAGCTTCTATTGCCATACACCCGGCACAAATCCTGAATCCGAGCTACTACCGGGTTTTTCAAGCAAAGTGTAGTTGTACCACTACACCGTATGTAATGCATGCAGATGCAGAAAACAGGGTCGAAACATGTCGCAAAGAAATAACAAAAGATGTTTTGACAACCTTGTTTTACAAACGAGTAAGTACGCGTGTACTGAGAACGCACTTACAGGGGGAGGGGCAGCTGACAGTATAGTCTAATGTAAAGGCGGGGAGCGATTTAATATCTTGCTAATTGATTGCTTGCCTATGCTTGTACTTGAAAGCTGTATCTTCACTGAGTGACATAGGTTACATAATATTACTAGGTGTAAACAAAACTATTGTTTTTTCTAATTCCACGCAAGCGAAGATAGAATATAGATTCACCTACTCCTGCTTATCTACAAAAAATGTTCGTAAGATAACTTGCAAGTCGATACTCAGCGTAGCACTATTTAACTCGTTGGTCGACAATAGTCGACATCGACACATCGATTCTGACTTGAAATAACCTTCCGTGTTTAATCGTGATTTAAAAATAAGATGACACAAGGAATAGGATTATAGAATAAATAGTCAATAAAAAAAATTTCAATTAAAAATAGTGCCTAGAAAGTACCAAGAATGTTTAACAAATAAAACCCAAATAAATTTTTCTCTTAGGAAGTCTCTACATCCCCTTTTGTATAATAGTATGGAACGGATAGCCCTTTTCTACAAAATAAAAATTATATTAGCATCAGCCGCATTACCCCAGAGTAAAATGCCACAGGACATTACACTGTGAAAGTAACTGAAATATACCAATCTAGCGGTATCGACATCCGCTAGACAGCGTATCCTAGAACTTCTACCCGCCAGTCGACAGACATGAGGTCCCCGCTTCAATTTCGAATCAATGGTGATTCCGAGGTGGAAACTATCGAGCTCATTAAATTCAGTTTTTCACCATTGAGTTCTGGTTCCATCCACTTGTTTGACATTAGGCTTTGAACATTTTATGCAATTATTTTCATTGCTATTCAAGATTAGGTTCATCATCATCATCATCAGATCAGAAGATCTTGTACCGTTTTCTTCGACTTTCTGAATTCTATTGCCGAGATAAGAAATCAGAAGTGTTAGTGGTAATTAGGCCTGTTATTTGATCAGCATTTATTCATTTTATGGAGTCAAAAATGAACTTATCTACGTGGAAAGGAATAATATTCACGCGAAAGTACACTGTTTTACTAGCCGTCGTCTATTCCCAGTGCACATGTGTCCCAAATAGAAAACCTACAAAACCCGTCGATTACTATCTGAATACTCTGAATAGCAAGCCAGCAGCTTTTGAACTCGCACTTCTCTCATGTCTAAACGCATGCGCGAGCGAGGTTTTGAAAGCTCCCTTGAGGAGCGCGGACTAATGGTCCAAACATGACATAACAACACGCCTGTATTTCCCCGAAGGGGTATACAGAGAGAGAGTAGCATCCATAGCCCAATGGCTCGCGTCGATTCAATGTGCTCGAAAGATTTAAACGAGCGCGCTCGGTTTGTGGATGGGTGACCGCTAATGGAAAAATTTCATGGTCACTACCGTGCTTCGGAGGGCACGTAAAGCTGTCGGTCCCGGTTGTTTTCAACCTTGTCGAAGACCTTCGGGTGGCTTGAGAACATTCGACACTGGGTTGGCCACTAACCCCTCCACCAATCCACATTGGAGCAGCGTGGTGGAGTATGCTCTAGACCTCCCGCAGCTGTGTCTGTGGGGGAGACCCGTGCCCAGCAGTGGGACGTCTATGGGTCGCAGCGTAAGGAGGTATGTAGCTCCCACTTTTTGCCCGACCCGGAGATCGAACCGAGGTGCAAAAACAAAACCTTAAGAACATTCTGATTTTAGCAGATTTTCAATTTTCTTACAATGAATCTCAATAATACTCGAAAACTTATTCGTTGGTCGTATCGAAGTGTGACTTCTGAGCTAATTCGTTTGGGCAAAGTAACTACCTACTTCTAAGCACTCATTTGGGCAAAGTACTTTTGTGTTTTCCTAACTTTTCATTCCACAACAGTAGGGTACAATAGTAAACCACATGAAAAACTTCATACTTCCTTAATAACGAAAACAAAATAAAACTAGTTAAACGTGGGTCAATTAAATTCCTCTCCCAGGCGTGAGTTCAACTCGATTCAGGTCCGTTGTTCTGGAGATGTGAAGCGTCTCTTTGACTGACTGGCAACGGATGTCAAGGATTTGAACCCCGGACCGCTTGTGTGAGGCCGAAGAACCTCTCAGCATCATCTTTGAACATTTCATAAAGATATCATCTATTCAACTTGTCATAATATGTTATATAGGTACTTTAAGATTATGTTGACATTATAAAACTACCTGAAACAAGTTCTTGCAGAGATTCTTGACCGGAATACATCGGCCAAGGTCAGTCCATCCGCCTTGAGAAACGTACTCGTACCTTAAACATCGACCTACGGACCTACGAAGCATGGCTACTTTTATGTTTCATAATGTCCGTTGCCCTTTGTCTATCATAGATAGGATGGGAAGGTAACATATACCTAGGTATACAGTTGCTATTCGTATACCTAGGTATACAGTTGCATATACTATGCAAGGACATTTACTGGAGAGGACAACAGTCTTCACAGTAAAACCCAAGGAAACCTTTATTTCCAGGTATGCCAGATTAAAATAACATCTAATTTTAAGAATTCCGTCAATGAGTTTGCCCCATTTTTTGACATTCGTTTAGTTATTTTCAAACAATATTAGGTAACATTTTACTTTATAGGTTGAATATTTAAAAAAAAATTAATTTAGGTAACCAAGTAATATTGAACATAAAATATGTATTAATAAAAATCTCACTGGAAGTAGGTACTACTACTGGCTGGGTGCCTGTTGCATAAATCTTTAAAATAACTGAATCCAAAAATACATTTTTTTAATTTACCGCGACGGAATACTGGTGCGCCTGTACAAAAAGCATTTGATAAAGTCCTATTTTGTTCAAGACCGCCGATCGCTTCTTTCTTGCTACTGTACTATGCATGCATCCTGTTGACTTATTAGTTATTACAGTTCGACCTGCCGCGCCGTATTCATTCATAATAATATTGACACAAGGTAGCTCAAATACAAAGTACTGTGTGGTCTGCAACAAACCTGTGCCGACATTGCGTTGAAGTGTGATGTTGCTATTTTATTTCATTGTTGAATCAAAAGATAGGGAAAACAATCTTTTTTTTATCAAATTAATAATATTACATTTTGTGTTGGAGGAAAGCGGCAAAAGGGCTAAACGAACGATAGCAATTAATGAAGCAGGAACCACCAGTAATACCCTAATGTCGATAGACGAGCATGGAGTAAAAGCAAGAACATTTCAATAAAGCAAGAAATACTAGCCAAGTAGCCACAAGTCACAAGTAACCACCCCACAGCAGACTACAATACATCATAAGGTCAATAAACTTTTGGGGTATTGGGGTTTGCCCTCATTGTTTCATACGCCATAGTAATATCGCATATCGCGATCCTAGGATCGTGGACATAGGCAGAATAGGTGAGGAATAAAAAGAAAAAACTATCGTGGTTTTCCTAAGAATAAGCTCTTTGCATAAGGATTTCACGAAGTGCCAAGGTACGAAACACTGGTACTATTGGTACAATAATCAACATTACTGTGATACTGTCAGTCAATACCATCAATATCATGTTTATGGTGGATTAATATATTATATTTAAAGCGGGCAAAATTAACATTTTTTTTCGTCTATTAATTGCAAAAATAATTGCTGTTAATAAACTGAGATTATTTCAAAAGGTTTTACATCTGATCAACAACGTGCAATTTTGTAGAAGGCAACATTGTTGCCTTTTGTGGAACGAGTCTTTCAACAGAGTATCGACCGTTCTACAAATTAAGACTTGTTGAAAAGTGTTGCTTTTGTATCAACAACTGATGGATGTAGTCATAATTGGTAATCATTGGTGTAGGCGTTCATAAAGGATACTATAATTATAATTTAAAACAGCCCTTGATGGTAGAGCTATTTCTGCAGGTAAAACGAATTGACGCGGGTTGAAGCCGCGGGGATAGCTAGTTAAAAAAAATAAACTGATTTCTTATTCTAAAATGTATTTTTTTAAATTATATTTAATCAGAACCATGAAATATGTAAAAATCATCTGTTTGATTAAAACAAGTTTCGTAAATGCTTCTCCATTTGTTTCTCAGTGTTGGTAATATTGATAAACCAGTGTTGCCATTACATGGAATTTGCCCATAATTTCGGCTATCTTTGCTACCAGCCCTGAAAAAGGAATAAATAATATAGAGAAGGATTTACTTTTGAAAATACATTAATCCCATCATGTTTTAAATAAAACGACCAGTTTCAACTAAGTTTCAATAGTCTAATGGTATTAATTAATATTAATATAAATATTTGATCAATATCTATTAAAAGTTTTTATACCCAAACAAAATTAAGATATTTAACCTCTTTATTTTCATTCCTATCCATATTCATTGACATTATTTGATTATATTGGTAACTTTTTCTTTTTAACAAAGTTGAATTTTGAGTTAAACTGAAATTGGTATAAGAAAATATAATTCATTATTTTATTTTATACGTTTTCAAGTTAATTTATAATTTCTGTGAATTGAAAAGATTGGACATTTTTCCCAAAATTTGTAACCAAACTCCCACATTAAATAACGTGACACCATTTCAACGATAGTGGATCATGGCAACATTTTAAAAAGAAAGTGAAGTGAAAGAAATGAATTTACGAGAATAGGTCGCAAGTCGCAAAGATTTTTGGTTGATTTCCTTTACACTTTACTTTAATATTCTCCCTAACATCTAATAAACTACCGTTAATTTGTGTTCCCGGTTACATTTTGATTCAACGGTCTCGGAACTTAACCACCGAAAACAGGATAAGTACGAGAGTGAACAGCATCTTATTGATTTTCTTTCCTTGCATATGCTTTCAACCAACGCGACCTGGAGTTAACGTTCCAACTCAAGTATCTATGGTTTAATTAGAGCAAGTTTTTCTTGCAAACGATACGAAGCGATATAGTGAAATTTAGAACGAAATCGTGAAAAACTTATTCATAATGATGGCCAATCCACTCGACTCTATGAACGCGAATCAACCCACGCAAAATGGTAGTAAGTTGCAGCCGTGCAACAACGAATCGAAGACTAATCTAATAGTGAATTATTTGCCACAAACTATGACCCAGGAGGAGATTCGATCATTGTTCTCCAGCGTCGGCGAGGTCGAGAGTTGCAAGCTGATCAGAGACAAGGTAACCGTGTTTCCCGACCACATCCTCAACGGGCAGAGCCTCGGCTATGCTTTTGTCAACTACCACAAGACAGAAGACGCCGAGAAAGCCGTTAACACTCTCAACGGTTTGCGTCTACAGAATAAGATTATAAAAGTTTCTTACGCCCGTCCCAGTTCCGACGCAATAAAGGGAGCTAACTTGTACGTGTCGGGCCTTCCCAAACACATGACTCAGCAGGATTTGGAGAAGCTCTTCAGCCCTTACGGCACCATCATCAGTTCGCGTATCCTTCACGAGAACATGAACGTGGGACACCTTATGCAGGGTGGGATGGAAGATCACTCCATTCAAGGGCCATCTAGAGGGGTCGCTTTCATTCGTTACGACCAGCGGTGCGAAGCAGAAAATGCGATTCGTGAGCTCAATGGCACCGTTCCCCCTGGTGGCACGGGACCGATGACAGTCAAATGTGCAAACAACCCGAGCAACCAGAACAAGGCGTTGGCGCCTCTCGCGGCGTACCTGGCTCCGGCGGCCGCCAGGCGCTTCGTGGGACCCGCTGGTAAGGCCCTACTTGCAATTAATAAAGGCTTGCAACGATTCTCTCCACTGGCAGATCCCCTCATACAGGGCAATGCTCTCGGAGGATCGGGGTGGTGCATTTTTGTATACAACATTGGGGCTGATACGGAAGAAAGCATTCTCTGGCAACTGTTTGGCCCCTTTGGTGCAGTCCAGAGTGTTAAAATAATTAGGGATCCAGCAACTAACAAGTGCAAAGGGTATGGTTTCGTTACTATGACCAACTATGATGAGGCAGTTGTTGCGATCCAATCTTTGAACGGATATTCTCTTAATGGTCAAGTGCTGCAGGTCAGCTTTAAAACAAATAAGAGTAAATCCTAAGTTCCCAATATCTAGTCAATAAATTATAGCTAATGCGTAAATGTTGATCAAAACTCAGTCGTGGTTTGTCATCAGGATGTTTGGTTTTATTTAAGTATTGCATAGGAAATAGTCAGTGGTGCAAATCATGACATGATACCAATCTAAAACCAGTGCTCATACATAACAAGTACAAACCATCTTATCACATAAATCATCACAATCACTTATAATGACAAAAAGGTGTACATGTCACACACATGGCATATGGAATAATCAAATTTTGACTTTGAATATGAGTTTTACAATTATGTAGCTCTTGATTGCATTGAAAACTGTAGTAGTCTAGAGATTATGGTGCCCATATTAAAATTAAATGTCTCAAATCAAATTAATTAGGTTTGCTTTAATTATAGACAATCATCATAAGTAATAACATAACACTAAATTTGGAAATCATCAATTCCAAATGACTGAAGTTTGAAGATGCTATTACTTTATAAAATAACTTATTTATATTTAATAATTATTTTGTAATAATTTGATACATAGCTGTTCTTTGCCAACTTTGTGAGCTAAATCAAGCATTCCTTAGGAAAAGATATTATTATGGCTCAAATTATTACAAAAAATTTGGCTATGGTCTGTGAGTCCTTACAGATTAATTACAGATGCTAGATAATTGTTTAAAAATGTAAGTGTTTACAAGAATGACTATAATTATATTCCATCAAACAAGACAGATAACAAGCAATATATTTAATTTTTTATGAGAATCTACAGTGCAATATTAAAAGATTACTCTAAGTAAAAGTATAAAAAGAAAGATATTACTAATATAATATGTATATGAGAAACTGTGCAATTATACCACACATCTTATAGATATTTGGATCGAAGTATCTGCAATAATTAAATAAAAAATATATTATTAGAAATACCTTTATATTTACAAACTGTGTTTTTAGACTACCAAAGACGTCATACGACTGATTTAATCGTTAGATTGAATTTGCGGCAAGCCAAGATATAATATTAAGCAATATCTTCCATACAGGCTTTTATAAATTGATATAAGGACGACCGTACCATTAGTATTGTAATTATTGAAGTAATTAATTGTAAATTACTCAAATCCTGGAGCTTGACTCATGCACAAAATGATTTGTAAGTGTGATGAATAAATCAATCGTTAATATGTTTATAGTCATTTTGTTTCAAAGTTATTTGTCATGTATAATATTTTCTCACAATATTTTATGTATTGATCTAACACTTATGATTAAATATGACTGTTCAGAAATCTCAATCGAAATTATGATGTATAAGGACCATGACATGAAGTAAGTATAGTGTCTGATCAACATTTTTCTAAGTTTTGTAATGTCTTAAATATTTGAAAGCATCCATTTTGTAGGGACATTTGTACGGTTAGATTACCAGTGGAATAACAGTTGGGGTGGGGTGTGAATATGTCTAAAGGCATCAATTTTGAAATTTGTCGGATATTCTCTAGATTTAATAAGGGATTTGGTGCAGGTGGCAATTCTGCTGGATTACTTTGCATTCACCATTGCATTACAATGTAATCAGCAGAATTTTTAACTTTCATGGCATGATATTGTCTCTCTAATTCATTTGATTGTGTAATCACTATTTATTATAATGTTTAAGTATGTAATGTATAATTCATAATTTATTGTCATATTAGATAATAGAAATATTTATAGATTTCATTTGATGTTATACCTAATTAATATATTGTATTTAGAGTAAGTTTTAAAAATTAGTTCAGTAAATTTACTCAGTAATTGAACATTTATATCCACTTCATTATTTATATGTATAACCAATATATTCGTATTTGGTAGATTCTGTCACTAGTTAAATTATTTGATAGGTAAATGATTAGATGCATATCATATATCGGAGTATATGAAATTGGATCTTTTCTGGGCTCGTATATAATGCATTTTGTCTTAAGTATCTGTTTATTGTCTCTAATACTGATAAGCATAAATGTTTCATTAAGTATAATAATATTTATTTAAAGTACTTAACTACACGGAACTAGTCAGTTATAATTTTGCGCAACATTAAATCTTTAAGTACCTTAAGTATTTAAAAAATCTGTGTTCTCTAATATAAATTGTAGTCCTTTAGGATTTGTGTTTAAATTACGTTGGTGTGGTGTTTCTTTAATTTAAGTATAAAAATGTACCATTGTGCAACACACGGTAATAAAATAACGAATGGTGTGTCCAACTAGTCACAGCTTAAAAATGTACCTCTCAGTAATTCAACTGTAGAGCCATTCCAAATCTTTTAGCACAAAATTCTAAGCGGCCGATGATTGAAAAGAAAGATTGAAAAAATGAGCATGGTTATTCAATATTTTCAAACCATAATTTTTCATCTTTTCCCGAAAGCATGCGAGAGTTTTGTAAAATGAAAAGACGACTAGTGTCAGGAGAAAGTGCACTATTGTTTATCCTGATATCCAATTTTACTTTGAATTGTACATACGAATGTAATATTTCAACGTTTGTAAAGTTGTTCTGAATATGAATTTGCTATGTTACCTTTTGACATTCTCCACATCCAGTGCATCAGGGATTCATTTAAAATACTGATATTTTATATTGGCTATTAAACGCAGCCAAGACCGCATAAGGACGATATAAATGTAAATATTGGTGATAATTAAAAAAAATGCGTATTCGAAAGTATTCCCGTTAAAAAAATTTAAAGTAACCTATGTAACTGGTTTTCTAAGCCATTTTCAAAACTGGTTTCTAGTAGAGATGTCGAGTAATTTGCTTAAAATGTAGTTGGTACCTATGTATAAATTTGCAAATGATTCAGGTAATTCCAATCAACCAAAGCCAAGAGTTTTTTAAAACATGTTTTCTTGCTTTCTTTTGTAGCTAGAATCTCCATTAATCTCGAATAAGTAGATATGAAAAGTCGCAGGTTGTGTTAAGTGGGACTGTGTTCGTAAATAAAGCCACTCGTCTGGCAAAGGCTGCCTCAATGCAATGAATACTTTGTGAGGGTGCCTTTGGTCTAGACAGCGTCTGATCACATCGACTGTATAGGATTTGAGCGAGCTTTGTACACGAGACAAAAACCGTGTACATCGTCGTTTGTAGTGTCCTTCATCTCCTATTGGACCAGACAATCCTAGATGACAGTCGAATCTCCCGAGATTTATGAATGTATCTCTGAAAAAAGTCAAATGATGTAAATACAAAAAGATTTGGAATCGCTTTTGCTATAAATAGTTCGTGTTGTTTCAGACATAATTCGATTACACTTTGCTTACCATAAAACGTTTAATATGAGTCAACACAGTATGCTCAACATTTTGAATAGTCTGTCCAGATTTATTACGAAAATAGGCCATTTAAATTCAATTTGTATACTTAGGTAAGTAACAGCCATCGAGATATTTCAAAAAATGTTTCATAAGAGTTTTCTTGTTAGTGTGAAATTTATTGTTCCGCATCTGTCGATATTCGCATTAAATGCTCAGCTAATAATAAATATTATTGTATACTGTGTTGGCGTGACCAATACACACCTGTCCTTCTTATTAATTAATTGTTCTGGTATTTTGTATTTTGTGGTATCTTGTGTTTAGTGTAGTCTCAGTTTAATTTAAAATCTAACATGTATTTTTGATTTTTTTAGTGTTTATTTACTTACTTTACTTAACCACATTTAACAAATTACTTAGTTTTTTTTTGTTTGTTTGTTCTGGGCAGGTTCGGGTATTGTAAGGTTTTGGCCTAGGTATAGCTAGCATTTTAAGACAGAGTACAAATAGCCGAATGTAAAAGTTTGGCTTACTTACCAATAACTTGAAATGTCAACGAATGTAATCTGACGTAGGAAATATTGAAATAGACATTAAATATCGACATTAGCAATAATGTATTTAAAATAATCTTTCATTTTATACCTAACCTAAATATTCCTAACCCTTGTATGATGCTCAATACAAATAGGTGTTGTAATGTTATTTGCATTAGATGTAATAAAGTTACCATTATTCTAATATTATTGCGTTTTATGACTTTGTAGTATTTAAAATAAGAGGGATTAAAAAATTATTGTCACCTTAATTTTCATAAACCTTCTCTTTTAGATTACAAACAAATGTACATGTGCTTACAAACAAGGTATACATAATATGCCTAGTACTTGACAAATCTATTTAAATCGATAAAAAAATACATTAATAACGACGAACTAATATTTTCGAATGAAACAAAGACCTTTTTTAATCCGAAGCCCATGTGCTAATTTCAATCGATACAACAATGCACGTTCATACACAGGCTAAGTAAAAGTTATTCCACCCCATGAGGACAATAAAAATGGCGCTGCCCTGTTACTTTTGTTAGGAAAACAGACACGAACATGACACAGGAATAAATAAGGGGCCCCGAATAACAGATATTTGGTGCACCCGAAGATTTGTGCGGAGGGGTGTGTCATTAAATCTCCACCCCCGGGGTCAACGAACCTTCGATTTACTCGGTAGCATGACGTGCGCGTCGACCGAAGGGATTCGGATCACCCTTCGATTTATCCCCTGAATTCTGTTTATTATCTCTGTTATAAAACAGCATGAGGTCGTTGGCTTGGATTTGTTACGCACTTGTTAAATTGAGTGGTTTTACCGCGTTCAACTTGCAATTTGCCTAAGTAAGTAGCTAAGATACCCATAAGACGTAAATAAAAATGTAAAATGACTTCGTTAAGCCCATAATAATTATATAATTGGGGTAAACATTTATGTGTAACGTTGGAGTACGTTCATAGGTATAAAATGGTTATTAAATTACAAAAAATGCCTGGTCATTGCCCAGCTTTTAGTGCAGTAAAATTCTTCAAAATATGCTTACGTTGATAAAACCATAAGTGTAAGTACATAAAGTAAGGTGTACATTTACATTATTTTTATTCGAAAGTCTTTCATAAGCCTGTTAGAGCTTTAAGGTAATGAGACGTATCTACATTAGTGTCAGACGATTCGTCCCATCGCTATCTAAAATACTAAAAGCCTCATAAATGTGTAGTACTTATAGGCTATTCCGGAAATAAATTCTTATATTATAATTATGCGACATACGTGCCACGGGTTTATGTTTTAATCATACGCACCCCTGTTTTAGTGACGCACGCAGTTACGAACATTGGGAGTAAAAATTGTTACAAGTAGCTCCGCTCAAGGGTAACTTATTACAGTGAGGCCAAACGAGCGTAATTTTGTGAGTTGTAAATTGCGTATTTTGAGTCGCAAGATTTTGGTTCTATTGAAATAGACAACTAATAGTGCGTTGCCCTGTGAATTAAACAGGACTTTTCTATGAAACCGAAGAAAGCAGCAGAAATTACACGACCGAACTTAAGTGTACGCGTACATCGCTTGGCCTCACCCTTAATGTAAGCATAAAATCGAAGGCGCGGCCTCCTGTAAGTACCGGCGTCGATCTCCTTTATAATGAATAGGTACCTAAGCCACGAATGTACAAATTCGACAATATAAAATACGACTAATGTATTGTTATAGACCTATCGATGCGCCTGAGTAATTAATATAGCAATAATATAGATACAGGTCAATGTGTCAATTCAGTATAAATATTTTGCGTTTATTTTACCACCCTCCTTCACCACCCTCATCAATCGTATGATGTGACTGACCGAGTTAAGCAACAACGGGCGCGGTCGGTTTTTCGATGGGTGTCTGGGCAAAATTTCTATGGAGAGCAGGTTTTTTTAGATTTTTAATTTATTATATTATTTATTTTTTCAACATTGGAGCAGCGTGGTGGATGTCACGATGTTTTCCTTCACCGTTACAATTTCGTGCATGCAGCGGCGCTATGCCCCTTTGATTAGCAAGTGGCCCATTATGTCATGCGCCGGGCCGGCCAAACGGTCCACAAACTCATCTAGCAACTCCAGCCGACCGAGTCCAGCCTGCAGTCGTGTGATAACCGCGATCCAGACATAGCGCCCGGCTCCTGTAATTGCTTGCAGGGCAAGATTTTGCTGTGCCTGAAGACTCTTGCGCTGCATGGTCGCCTCCTAGCGTACCTACCATGCTGCCGCTGGAAAATTCATGGAATAACAGTTTACTCTATGAATGTGATTGCCAAAAATGGCAAAAAAATTAAAAACGTAAGCACACTGTCATCATCCTTTAGATGAAACTGGCTCTAGAACTTTGATAACGGAACTAAAGAGGATGGGAAATAAGGTCACGTGATTTGAAGCCGATTGTCTCTACAATATGGCGTAAACTCCACCCATCAACCGCCTAAAAAACCGCCCCCTGGTTCATAGTAGACTCTTATAGTCTATACTGTCCAAATCGATTAAACGTTTAAATAATGTAAAAAAATAAAAAATAGTTTTATATTCTTAAATGTGGAGGAAAAACTAATTAAAAAACGACTATCTAGTTATAACTTCCTCAACTTGACTCAACTCGATGACACCAGGCTTCCGGTGTCTTTTTAAAATGGCGTCCAAAACCAGCTTCAAGGCGGTCCTTTGGTGGTACAACGTAAGATTTTACTAATTGAATTGAATGTGTGACCTCTCTTGTACTTTTTCTACAAGTACAGATTGTGACGTGTAAGAATGAGACAGTTATATTTTTGTTATTGTTGTTCATGTTTGCATGATATTTCTATAATGAAAACATATATAGGCAAAATAGGGCCTATCCTCTTTAGTTCTGTTATCAATGCTCTAGAACTATTGCCATAAAAAAAACTGTCAACATCGAATGGCATTTGTCAATGATATTGATACACTTGTCTGTCAGACAGAATTGTCAAAAAAAGAAGAGAACTCATGAGCATAACAACAGTAGAGATGTAGTATAGCAAGTGTAGAAATTATATTTGTTCTGTGGTAGAAATGTTCGAGAAAGTAAATACTTCTTCCTTCATGGTAAATACCTACCTGTGCAGCCAATTAACGAAATAAGTATTCTTTTTTTTATTACACAATACAAATGAACCAAATTGATGATAATATGTATGAATGAACCACAGGAATGAACTCATTTTGGTCATTCAGTTTTTTTTTCATTAGGGCGCCTCTACCCTTTATTATACTCTGAAATATTATGTCAATAATGTCAATGAAAGTGCTTGCAGCAAAATGTTTGCAGTTAGAAAAAAACCTACTCGGAAGCATAGACAATAGATATTTGGAAAACCAATCAAATTTAGGATGTATACAAACACGTAGACTTTGTTTGCTGCGACATGATATTAAATATTGTTAGGTTATACTGATTTTCATTCTAGAATTGAACAAAAGATGGTACTAATCTACACAAGTAATGACGTTTTTCAATTCAGTGTTACCAATGGTTTTCCATTTATTTTATATATTTTGATCTGGTAACATCAAGTCAGATTTATAAAACAAAACATTATGTACTAAAATAAATAAACCATAATTAGTAATATTAAGTTCAGAAAATGGGTCCATCAATTTTAAATATTGTAATTTAAATATTGATATTCCATAATTACTGTAGGAATGGACTGTACAAACGCCATATAGATAAATTTAAAATGAAAATTCAAATGTCACATGTCAAATGTGTCATATTAATTTCAATAATATTAATTGTAAATAAATGCATTTTCACTGCTTTTTACGATTTTTCCACCTCGCGACCCGGTGATAAATAGGATTCCGAAGCCCCGTATGTACGTCTACTTACGAATAATAATATGTAATACTTATTAATATCGATGTCGTCAAAATCTAGTTCCGAAGCATAACTGGACTTCTGTTCATCACTTAAAATTGAAGAACAGTTTGAGAAGAATGAAGAATGATTTGAATCCTGTGCATGAGTCGAGTCAGGTTCACAATTTTCCTCAGGTGAATGAAGACTGCTTAAATTATTTATAAGTAGTGCTGCTTCAAAAGTGACTTCATATCTTGTACAGGATGGAGAAGTATCCTATACCAGAGGCTTCGAATGCAGCCAAAGAAATTTTAAACATGAATGAATGTTGTGTTCTCTGACAATTTCAGGGCCTTTTTTAGTTCTTTGTAAACATTGGTGTTTTACCTACGCTTTGTGTTACTGTAGCATTATAAATTAAACAATAAATTATCGTATAAAATTACAGTCTTCTTATTTTTATAAAATAGGATTAGTTACTAATGCTCTAAAAGATGGCATATTGTATTTGATCTTAATGAATTAAGAGCTAACTAATTCTATTCTAATTGAAACATTAAAAGAAAATTTAAATTAAAGGTGCCAAGGTGCAGAAAAATGCATGAAGTTTTCCAAATTAAAAAACAGATGGCGTCACATTCATGGGCCATGCACAAGCCTTGAGCGCGGACTCTATTTCAGTTATATAAAATGTACTCTGTGAGCAAAACTGGAAATAAGTGGAATTGTTTACGCATTCTGACTGTGGCTAAACAGCTGTTAATTTACTTTACAATATTGTGGGATAAAAATAATGGTGCAAATTAAACGTTGTAACTAATGATTTATTCAAATACTAATGTATAGAACAGGATCTACTTTGTGAAGTAAATAATGGAGTCATTGTCGAAACAAGAGTTGATATCAACGATAACCAAACAAGCAGATCAAATTAAACGTTACGAAGCACGTCTGAGAGGTGAGCATAAACTTCAGTTTTATACTAGGAGACGCCCGTAGCTTGCTACTTTTCTCCTCGTGAGCAAATGCTCTAATGTACAAGTAAATACTTGTACTATTAATCTGTGGCATTACTAGAAAAACTGTACCCACTGAAAAGCTAGAGAATCTTTCTTATTTTCTTGGTATCCCTTCATGCTAACCCAAATAAATTGTTTTCACGTTATTCCTGCCTATAATACATATTAAAGTGCTTTCACATCCCAATTTAGAACAATAATAACTATCAATGTTTCTTCCCATTGGCCAGCTTAAAGGACATAAATTATTTATTTTTACAACTACAAATTCGCCCCTTTAATATTCCATTTAGCCTTAAATTTCCATTTTGGTCTATTCTGCAGCTATGACAAATATTCCAAAATTTAGGACAGTTAATATTCTGGTGTGTAAGATCTTGCTAAAAGGCTGACTTTTGAAATTTAATTTACAGATGTGGTTGCTGCATATAAAGGTCTTACTAAAGAGAAGGAAGCCTTGGAAACTAGTTTGAAAGCTCTCAATAAGTCTGATGGACAAAATGAAGGATGTAAGTTGGACTTTTTGTTTTGTTTTACGAGTTGGAAACCTTTTAAAGGTACCCGGATATTGTAGGAGCGATGCTGGGTTATGTGGTTGGTAGCCTTCCTCAGCCCTTGTGGAGGGAGTTCATGTGCCCACGATAGGTAATTTATGGCATTGCTGATCATATCTCGAGTAGAAGTTAGTTCATTTTTTGTACTGTTTGCTCATGACATTATCAACTGATCAATTATGTTAAGCCCAGTTTGATGTGTGATTACTTGTGGCAAATTTTCTAGAGTAGGATAGCATGTCAAGCGTTGTTATTCTAAGATAACAGTCATTAAGCCATGCCAGTTCCCTTGGGACGGCTTAAAAATTACCAACAACCAGTTTGTCTACTAACCCCTCCATATTTACTACAATAGATATTCTTAGAACCCCTCCGTATAGGAGCAATTGATGAAGTACACTCTAGGCCTCCTTACTTTTGGGACAAGAGTCAGCCCATGTACTGCAGTGGGACACTAATGGGTTGCAATCTGCCTTCTTATTAAGTCTGGGAATGGGTACGGAGTTTTTTTTATAGCTGTAAGATAGCAAACGAGCTTGCAGCACTACACATCTGTTGCCACCCATGACAACTCAATCAACTTTCTCAGGTTATTTTTCTCATGTTTTCAGCTCCAGACGAATCAGTGGCCGCCCTCACATTATCTCTGTCGACACTCACAGCTGAAAAATCACGCATGGAAGAGGCTTTTCAAGCTGACAAGAAGTTTACTAGAGAAAAGGTCCAGTATGTTTATTTAACTTTTTAATCTAACTATTTTTAGGTTACCATTATGTGTTTCTGGATACTCGTACTCACTATATGATGGAACCTTTTGCCCATATTTTAAACCAGTTGCATGGGTCGTGGAGACGATGAGACTTTCCGACCTTGAGGATTTATGCCATATGCTGCATAAATCCTCAAGGGCAGCATCATCTAGAATAGAATAGAAAAACGTTTATATCGTCAAAATGCAGCGTACGAAACATTAAAGTATAAACAGAAACTTTAAACACAAAAAATGAATAAAAAAGTTGTTACATAAAGCGAAAAACGAACGCACTCAGCTTTGCCGAGGCAGTTCTAGAGCTGCGACGCTGATTTTCAGTGCGTCCGTCCGTGTCATGTAGTTCGGGCGAAATCTGTAAAAAGCTTGAGACGAGAATGAGAGATGGGTGGTAGTGGTGCAAAATTGGTAGTCAAATGGTACTAGGTACAGGTAGGTGATACTGCCCTGGGGAACTCTAAATAGAAAATAATAGGTTCCATATTTATTCATATAATTTTCTTGCAGTACGAGAATATGCTATCGGCTTTGAGAGAGGAGTGCAAGACGTTACAGCAACAACATTTCGTGGAGGTTGGCAACCTGAAAGCCAAGATCGCTTACGAGATACAGGAGAGAGAGAAAGAGAGAGCTGATCATGCCGCTATGCTCAAGTGAGTTGTAAAACATTAGTAAACACCGACTTATTGGTGCTCGCGAGACTCGAGACATAATCGAGTGATCGATAATGTTAAAATGCTCGCTTGCCGCAACGGAATGAGTGACATCTCGCTGCGACCCGTAGACGTCCCACTGCTGGGCACGGGTCTCCCCCACAGACGCAGCTGCTGGAGGTCTAGAGCATACACCACCAGGCTGCTCAAATGCGGCATGGTGGAGGGGTTAGTGGCCAACCCAGTGTCGAATGTTCTCAAGCCATCCGAAGGTCTTCGACAAGGCTTAACGACTGTTTCCACCATTGAAAACAACCGGGACCGACGGCTTTACGTGCCCTACGAAGCACAGTAGCGTCCATGAAATTTTGCCACGAACGGTCACCCATCCACAAACCGTCCACGATCACATTGAATCGACGTGAACCATTGGACGCTACATTACTATCAAGTACTACATTATTACATTCCTGGTTTACCTGTACCTTTCTGTACCTGTAGTTTTCGTATTTATGTTTCTGTGTACATAAACTGTGTAATAAATTAATTAAAAAAATATTATTGCAGAGAATTCCACATGAAATTTGATGTGGAAAGAAAAACTAAAGAAAAACTCGAAGATAAAGCACTGCATAGCTCTGAAGCTCAAGGTAAGATAATATAGCGAGCGGCATCAAAGTCTAGAGGAGACTGGTTATCCAGCTGTATTATGTCCCCCGCACTGATACTCTATGCGCAGCTCCGGTACGATGTAGCGGTCATAGCCCAATGTCTCGCGTCGATTCAATGTGATCGATAGTTAAGCAACGACGGGCGCGGTCGGTTTGTGGATGGGGTGACCGCTAGTGGCAACATTTTAATGTTTCACTTTGGAGCAGCGTGGTACAGATGCTGTAGACCTTCCGCAGATTTGTCTGTCGGGGAGATCCGTGCCCAGCAGTGGGACGTCTATGGGTTGCAGCTAAAGTAATTGTAATAATGTATAGTTTTCAGTTATAGCAGTGACAGACACAGTGGCTATCGAACTCGCCTCTCACTCGAGCGGTTCGGGTTCAAACCCCAGCGGCACGCATTGGTGCTTTTCTAAGTTATGTGCGATTTAAGAAATTAAATGTCACTTGCTATATCGTTGAAGGACACATCGTGAGGAAACCTGCATGCCTGAGAGTACTTCACAATGTTCTCGAAGGCATGTAAAGTCTGCCAATCCACACTTGGCTAGCGTGGTGGACTAAGGCCTAATCCCTCCCACTCTGAGAGGAGACCCGTGCCCAACAGTGGGACAAAGAAAGGGTTGTGATGGTCATGAGTTAAAGAAATAGAATAGAAATACAAAAAGTTTATTTTGACAAATTACGTACAATTACGAAAAAAAAAATACATTGACCTTAAAATAAATTTATACTTGTAGTACAAATTTGTTATAGTATCAGTTTTAGGTATAGTTTTTTTAGTATATCCCAAATATATTATTAGTGCTAGAAATGAATTCCTCTCAAATTCCGCAACCTGGCTGCACTATATTCCAGGTTTACCTGTACCTTTCTGTTTATTTACGACTTCTTGGCTTTATAAATGCAATTCGAATGTCTGCTCAACATCAGCTGATCAATACATTTTTAATTTTTCTGTAGCATCCCAAGCAGAGCTGGAGAAACGCGTTCGAGACCTCTCTAGCTCGCTTGAAGCGTCGCAGCGGCGACTGCAGAGGGCCGAGGCCAGGACCGTGGAGACGCCCGCGCTGCTGGTGCGCCTGCAGCAGAAGCTGGCGCTGCTCGAGCAGTCGCACTCCGTCGCCATCAGGGAGGTGAGTGTGTCGCGGGGAGGGGAGCGTGGTCACGGCCGAGGCCAGGACCGTGGAGACGCCCGCGCTGCTGGTGCGCCTGCAGCAGAAGCTGGCGCTGCTCGAGCAGTCGCACTCCGTCGCCATCAGGGAGGTGAGTGTGTCGCGGGGAGGGGAGCGTGGTCACGGCCGAGGCCAGGACCGTGGAGACGCCCGCGCTGCTGGTGCGCCTGCAGCAGAAGCTGGCGCTGCTCGAGCAGTCGCACTCCGTCGCCATCAGGGAGGTGAGTGTGTCGCGGGGAGGGGAGCGTGGTCACGGCCGAGGCCAGGACCGTGGAGACGCCCGCGCTGCTGGTGCGCCTGCAGCAGAAGCTGGCGCTGCTCGAGCAGTCGCACTCCGTCGCCATCAGGGAGGTGAGTGTGTCGCGGGGAGGGGAGCGTGGTCACGGCCGAGGCCAGGACCGTGGAGACGCCCGCGCTGCTGGTGCGCCTGCAGCAGAAGCTGGCGCTGCTCGAGCAGTCGCACTCCGTCGCCATCAGGGAGGTGAGTGTGTCGCGGGGAGGGGAGCGTGGTCACGGCCGAGGCCAGGACCGTGGAGACGCCCGCGCTGCTGGTGCGCCTGCAGCAGAAGCTGGCGCTGCTCGAGCAGTCGCACTCCGTCGCCATCAGGGAGGTGAGTGTGTCGCGGGGAGGGGAGCGTGGTCACGGCCGAGGCCAGGACCGTGGAGACGCCCGCGCTGCTGGTGCGCCTGCAGCAGAAGCTGGCGCTGCTCGAGCAGTCGCACTCCGTCGCCATCAGGGAGGTGAGTGTGTCGCGGGGAGGGGAGCGTGGTCACGGCCGAGGCCAGGACCGTGGAGACGCCCGCGCTGCTGGTGCGCCTGCAGCAGAAGCTGGCGCTGCTCGAGCAGTCGCACTCCGTCGCCATCAGGGAGGTGAGTGTGTCGCGGGGAGGGGAGCGTGGTCACGGCCGAGGCCAGGACCGTGGAGACGCCCGCGCTGCTGGTGCGCCTGCAGCAGAAGCTGGCGCTGCTCGAGCAGTCGCACTCCGTCGCCATCAGGGAGGTGAGTGTGTCGCGGGGAGGGGAGCGTGGTCACGGCCGAGGCCAGGACCGTGGAGACGCCCGCGCTGCTGGTGCGCCTGCAAGTGTGGTCACGGCCGAGGCCTGTACCGTGGAGACTCGAGCAGTTGCACATCGCCTCCGATATCATTGTCAGGCATTGGGAGACGACTGTGTCATCATCAGAGAGGGGAACGTGTTATCTCGGTAGATACTCCCGATTTGAGCAGAATAGACTGATCATGGAGAGAAAAGTATTCGCATGGCCGCTCCTGATCAAGTAGTCATACTGTTAGAATTAGTGAGGCGTAACACCTGGTAGTTGATTCTTGGTTTAAACAAACAAAATCATATGCACCCCAAGCTGTCCTTTTCATAGTAATCTTTGCATAATAGTTTCTAGGAATACCTTAATTAAGGTTTAAGGTTTTATGATAATCGCTCAGTGATTACGCGTTTTCATTAGACTGTGGTCTACCTTTGTTTGATCCAAAGCCCCCTTCGTTCCAGGAACAAATAAAAGCGAAGCGAGCAGAGGAATCGGCCCGCAAGATCTGCGCTCGCCAAGAGGAGCGGGTGGCTGTTCTGGAGGAGAAGATAGCGGACTTATCGCAGACCATCGGCGAATACGACCTGCAGCGGCGGCGCGACCAGCAAGTGATACGGCAGCTGAGAGACTCGTTGAACGGGAGACTGTTGGATCGGATGGACAGTAGCCCTGGATTAGGTAACAATTTCAATTCAATTCAATCTATTTAGTTAATCAGGCATTCTGGAGGAGAAGATAGCGGATTTATCGCAGACCATCGGCGAATACGACCTGCAGCGGCGGCGCGACCAGCAAGTGATACGGCAGCTGAGAGACTCGTTGAATGGGAGACTGTTGGATCGGATGGACAGTAGCCCTGGATTAGGTAACAATTCCAATTTAATTAATCAGGCTTCGCTGCGACCCATTGACGTCCCACTGCTGGGCACAGGTCTCCCCCACAGATACTACTGTGGGAGGTCTAGAGCATACTCCACCACGCTGCTCCAATGCGGATTGGTGGAGGAGTTAGTGGCCAACCCCACTGGGTTGGCCACTAACATTCGACACTTCGAATGTTCTCAAGTCACCCAAAGGTCTTCGACAAGGCTTAACGAATGTTTCCAGCATTGAAAATAACCGGGACCGACGGCTTTACGTGCCCTTCGAAGCACGGCGTCTAGCGTCTATGAAATTTTGCCACTAGCGGTCACCCATCCACAAACCGACCGCGCCCGTCGTTGCTTAACTCTTTCGATCACATTGAATCGACGCGAGCCATTGGGCTATGGACGCTATTAATCAGGCAATGTAGCATAAATGTTAGAAATAATTCTCTTACGAAGTTAAGTTAGTAGATGATTTATGAATGCTAAGCTATTATAATCTACTAGCTTTAGCCCGCGGCTCCGCCCGCGTGGTCAAAGGGAATTAACAATGAGTTGTTTATCATACATGACATATTTGTGGTGGATGAATAGTGACAGTTCCACGATTAAAAGATACTAACTACTTAACCATTATACTAACTACTTCTAAATTGTTCTAACGCCATCTATTAACAATATCCAGAACTAAATAACTAAACATCGATATCTTCCCATGGGGATGTTTTACCGCGGTAAAAAGTAGCCTACGTCACTCTCCACCCTCCTCACTATCTCCACACACAAAAACCATACCATATAATAGCTTCGTTGCGACGTGAAAGCCGGACAAACAAACAAACAAACAAATAAATAAATAAATAAACAAACACACTTTCACATTTATAATATTAAGTATATGGAGTATGGATATGGATAGGCGTCCCACTTTGGGCTCGGGTCTCTACCATAGGTAGAGGTCTAGAGCATACCTCCAGCACGTTACTCACTCCGGATTGGTGTTCACTGTTGTTATCATAAAATTTCACGGGTGCTTCGAAGCACGGTAGCGCTCATGAAATTTTGCCACGAGCTGTCTACCATCACATGTTACATACTACTAATATTGGATTCTTGAAATGGTTATAGGGTACTTTTTATCCTGGAATTCTGGAAACATTAAGGTCTCCTAGGATGACAGCTTAGCTTATTTACCTATTATCACCAGCCTATTTTTATACTATACTTCGCTGCGACCCATAGACGTCCCACTGTTGGGCACGGGTCTCCTCTCAGAATGGGAGGGATTAGGCCTTAGTCCACCACGCTGGCCAAGTGCGGATTGGCAGACTTCACATACCTTCGAGAACGTTATGATGAACTCTCAGGCATGCAGGTTTCCTCACGATGTGTCCTTCACCGTTATAGCAAGTGACATTTAATTTCTTAAAACGCACATAACTTAGAAAAGTCATTGGTGCGTGCCACTGGGGTTTGAACCCGGACCGCTCGAGTGAGAGGTGAGTTCGATAGCCGCTGGGCTGTCACCGCTTCCATTTTAAATTTTTTATACTATACTTAGCAGGCATCATTAATAGTATAACAAATTTATGCTCTTGCTCCCCTTCTCTTTCAGAGGACACGCAAAAGAGTGAGACGGACAACGACAAGCTGGCCAGCAGCGAATACCTGCACACGTTGATAGACAAAATGCACATACTGAAGAAGGAGCTTATAGCGGAGAACGAGAAGCTCGGCAGCCCCGTAGACATCGCGGCGGTGTTCAGGGTGGAGGGGTACGAGCACGTGCACGCCAGGTGCCGCGACCAGCTGGACAGCTTGCGGGCGGAGTTCGACGCTTACAAGGTTTTGCTGATTTAATAATAATAATAATACTTTATTTCAGACTATAAGGTCCATTTGGGTTAGTAGAATTCCTAAAACTATGTTAGTTTTTATTTTATTTATTTTACGCTTTATTGTAGATTACAATGGGCGGACTTAATGCCTGAAGGCATTGTCTACCAGTCAACCCTTGAGATGGTAAGAGGTAGCGGTAGGCGTTTATGAAAATTAAAACGGAAAATCAAATAAAAAGTAAACAGTAAAATTTAAATATTATTCATTAAAATTTTTTTTTTTTTAATAAACTTAATTTTTATTTTTTACTAGTGGACGCCCGCAGCTTCGCTCGCGTTACACATTCACTAACTTCAAAAACGGCAAAGCTTCATACTAACTTTGCACCCCCGTTTTACCTCCTTAGGGGATGAATTTTCAAATTTTTCTCGCCGTAAAAACCATCCTTAAACTTCAACGAACATTTAAAAAAAAGAATTGGCCAAATTGGTCCAGGCGTTGTTGAGTTATGCGCTTACCAACACATTTTGCGATTCATTTTTATTATATAGATGTGAAAGTGTGTTTGTTTGTTTGTCCGGCTTTCACGTCGCAACGAAGCTATTATATGGTATGGTTTTTGTGTGTGGAGATAGTGAGGAGGGTGGAGAGTGACGTAGGCTACTTTTTACCGCGGTAAAACATCCCCATGGAAAGTTATCGATGTTTTGTTATTTGCTAGATATTTAGTTCCGGATGTTTTTAATAGATGGCGTTAGTATTCATTAATAAAGGCATTATTAATTCATTTGCAAGTTTTGAATTTCGCTAACAAATTATACACTATACAAATGTGATGTATGATAAACAACTCATTGTTAATTCCCTTTGACCACGCGGGCGGAGCCGCGGGTAAAAGCTAGTACTTTATATCAGACTATAAGGTCCATAGATTGGGTTAGTAGAATTCCTAAAACTATGTTAGTTAAACATAATTTTTTATTTTTTTTTATTTTAATGGTTAGTAAAACAAACTCTTAGCTTATGTTAGTACACTTTTAAAAACCAACTAAATTACAACATCTATCGCCTATTTGGGTGAATGTGAACCCCATTCCATGTCCGCCAGATAGGATTATCCAATTTGTACACCAACGTGCCCAGAAAGGTTGGTCTCAGTATTAGCCGCCTCATCATAGATGCCACGCGCCTGCGGATGTCTGCGTAGAAATCATTCATCATCATTTACTTCCTATCCATCCATCCATCCATCAGCCCTTTGGGGTCCACTGCTGGACATAGGCCTCCCTCAATCGACGCTACTCTTCCCGATCATGCGCCCTCTGAATCCAATGGTTTCCCGCTGTCTTCTTCAGGTCATCAGTTTACTTCCTAAACACGTTTTTATTTTTTTCGAATGTAATTTTGCTGATGGGTCATACAGACCTTTACGGCGTCACCGAATACTAATACAGTTTTGGGTAGAAAATGGTTCAAATATTTCATCGGTGACCTGTCTGGTTGTTTGGCTAAAATTTATTAAAAAATAGTAATGTGCCACTTTCGGAGCGCATTATTTTACACAACATATTTAAGAGGTTTCAAGCGTTAACTGTTATTAATTTTTCAACGTGTCTTCCAGAACACCAAGAGCAGGGCGTCCGGTGACGAGGTGGCGAGCGAGGTGGACGAGCTCCGTACGGAGGCGGCCGCGCTGCGGGAGAGGGCGGAGGCCTGCCGCCTGCTGCTGGAGGAGGAGAGGCGGGACAAGGAGGACTGCTCGCGGCTGCTGGAGGAGGTGGGCCGGGTGTGTGGGCGGGCGGGGGACGAGCTCCGTGCGGAGGCGGGAGAGGGCGGAGGCCTGCCGCCTGCTGCTGGAGCAGGAGAGGCGGGACAAGGAGGACTGCTCGCGGCTGCTGGAGGAGGTGGGCCGGGTGGTGTGGGCGGGC